>JARGYO010000094.1:47095610-47555610 GCA_029206835.1 Rana muscosa | reverse complement strand
TAGCAAGAAAAAACAAAGATGATAGCAATAATAACTAAAACGATAGTAAAATACAACAATAAATGAATAAAAATAGAAATACTAAGATGCAAGGAAAAAAAGAAAAACAATAATATGATAGCAAGAAAAAAACTAAGATGATAGAAAAAAAAAACAAAAAAAAAAAACAAAAAAAAAAAAGCAAAAACTCCACCCCCCCCAAAAAAAAGATAATAATAATTAAAAAAAACGAATTAAGATGATAGCAATAATAGCTAAGACAAGCTAGTGCAATATAAAAAAAAAGAAAAAACGAATAATAAAAAATAGAAAAACTAAGATGATAGCAAAAACTCCACCCCCCCCCCCAAAAAAAAAGATAATAATAATTAAAAAAAAAGAACTAAGATGATAGCAATAATAGCTAAGACAAGCTAGTACAATAAAAAAAAACTAATAATAAAAAATAGAAAAACAAAGAAACAAAGATGATAGCAAAAAATGAAAAACAATAATATAATAGCAAGAAAAAAAAAACTAAGATGATAGCAATAATAACTAAGACAATAGTAAAATAAAAAATAAAATAAAATAAAAAAAATAGAAAAACAATAATATGATAGTGAGAAAAAACTAAGATGATAGAAAAAAATAAACAAAAATAAGATGATAGCAAAAAAAAACTAAGATGATTTATTACAGGTACTTATAGCTTTACATATATATATATATATATTGTACAATTAACCTACCAGCAATGTCTTTTGTAGCATGGAAGGAAACCAGAGTGTCCGGAGGAAACTCACGCAGGTACAGGTGAACATGTAAACTCCATGCAGATGGTGTCTGTGGTTGGGATGCGAACCAGTGACCCCAATGCTACTACGCAGAAGTGCTAACCACTTAGTAGCCACTGGGCTGCCAAGGATGATATTAGCAGAAAAAGAAAAAAGAATTAAGATGATAGCAATAATAACTAAGATGATAGCAGGAAAAAAAAACACCACAATATTAACAAAAATAGAAAAACTAAAGATGATAGCCAAAAACAAAAAAAACAAAAACGAAAAAAAAACCCCACTAACATAATAACAAAAACTGAAAAACTAAAATGATAGCAAAAAAAAAAAAACCCAAACAAAAACCCCCCCACTAAAATATTTTAAAAAATAGGAAAACGAATGCGGTGTTTAGGAATTCCCGATAAAAAAAGTCAGATGGAGTCCGTTGGGGTTTGTTCATCGGAAATTCCGACCTTGTGTGGGCCCCATCGGAGAAATTTAGATGAATTCCATCGGAATTTTCAAATAAAACCTGTTCTATTTTTTTCCGAAAGGAGTTTGGTCGGAAAAAGGTCCGATCGTGTGTACGGGGCATAAGTGGATAGCAAAAAAAAAAAAAAAAACCCCACTTAAATGATAACAAAAATATAAAAACTAAGATAATAGTCAAAAACAAAAATAATAGCAAAAATATAAAAACTAAGATGATAGCAAATAACGAAACAACAAAAAAAAACCCCACTAAAATAATAACAAAAATATAAAAACTAAGATGATAGCAAATAACGAAACAAAAAAACAAAACACTAAAATAATAACAAAAATATAAAAACTAAGATGATAGCAAAAAAAAAAACAAAAAAAACCCACTAAAATAATAACAAAAATAGAAAAACCAAGATGATAGAAAAAAAACAAAAAAAAAACACTAAAATAATAACAAAAAAAAAAAAAACTAATGATAGCAAAAAAACAAAAAACAAAAAACCCCACTAAAATAATAACAAAAATATAAAAACTAAGGTGATAGCAAAAAAACAAAAAAAAAAAAACCCACTAAAATAATAACAAAAATAGAAAAACCAAGATGATAGCAAAAAGCAGTCAGATGGACTTTTTTCATCGGAAAAAAACGATCATGTGTGGGCCTCATCAGACTTTTTTCCATTGGTGTAAAAAAAAAAAAAAAAAACATGTTTTAAAATTTTCCGATGGGAAAAAAAAACCGATAGGAAATTACGATCGTCTGTGTGGAACTCCAACGGAGAAAAACCCCACGCATGCTCAGAATCAAGTCGACGCATGCTCAGAAGCATTGAACTTCATTTTTCTCGGGTCGTCGGAGTGTTTTACGTCACCGCGTCGGAATTTTGTCTGATGGTGAGTAGGCAAGACTGATGGAAGTCAGCTTCATCGGAATTCTGACGAAAAATTCCATCGGATTTTATTCCATCAGAAATCCGATCGTGTGTACAGGGCATTAGTGTCCTTTCACACTGAGGAATTTTTCAAGTGCTTTTGCGTTAAAAAAAAAGTGGCTTAAAAGCTGAAGAAATTTTTTTTTTCCATTAAAATCAATGAATGCTTTTACACTTGGGCGGTGCGCATGCAGCATCTTTGGAGCATGTTTGGGGAGCTAAAAAAAGAAAAAAGAAAGCACTCCTCCCCATTGAAATGAATGAGAAGCGCCTCAAAAACGCTGCACGGTGCAGTTGTTGAGTCACATGTCCTTTAAAAAAAAACGCATCGCAAGCATCCCAACTGCTGCAAAAGTGCTGCAAAAGCGCTCAGCGTTTTGCTGGCAGTTTGGAAGCGAACCCAGTGTGAAAGGGCTCTTAGCTCAAGATGATAATAGCAAAAGAAAAAATTAAGATGTTAGCAAAAATAACCAAGATGATAGCAAAAATAAATAAATAAATAAATAAAAAAAACGAAGAGAAGATAGAAAGAAAAAAGAAAGAAAGAGGAAGAAGGTAAAAAAACAAAACAAAAAAAAAAAAAACACATAAGTTGTCAGCAAAAAAAAAAACAAGACAATAGCAAAAAAACTAAGATGATATAAAAATAAATAAATAAAAAAAATAAAAAATAAAAAAAAACGAAGGAGATAGAAAGAAAGAAAGAAAGAGGAAGAAGGAAAAAAAAACCAAAAAACCAAAAAAACAAAAAACAAACAAAACGAAGATGATATAAAAATAAATAAATAAAAAAAACGAAGAAGATAGAAAGAAAAAGAAAGAAAGAGGAAGAAGGAAAAAAAAAAACACATACCGCATATACTGTACTCGAGTATAACCCGACCCAAATATAAGCCGAGGCACCTAATTTTACCACAAAAAAATGGGAAAACTTATTGACATGAGTATAAGCCTAGGGTGTCCATCTGCATGCCTCACTGTGCCTCACGTTGCCTCATTGTGTCCATGTCCATGCCTCACTGTGTCCATGCCTCACTGTGTCCATGCCTCACTGTGCCCATGCCTCACTGTGCCCATGCCTCACTGTGTCCATGACTAGACTGACGTTTAACATGGGAGTCTATGAAAGGGGTGCCCGGCTTTGAAAAATCGGTGCTCCCCGGCTGTAGGTCCCACAGCCAAAAAACTTTGCACACCTGTAGAGGAGAAATGGGGATATATGTGTGCAATGTTTTGGGTCCAGGGGACCTACAACCGGCCAGTATCGGGTCCCCAAAGTCACCGGAGAAATTACCATTTAACATGGGAGTCTATGGAAGGGGTGCCCGGCTTTGAAAAATCGGTACTCCCCGGCCGTAGGTCCCCCGGACAACAAACTTTGCACACTTGTAGAGGAAGAGTGGGGCTATATGTGTGCTAAGATTGGGGTCCAGGAGGCCTAGGGGCGGCCGGTACCGGGTCCCCAAAGTCTGGGAGATCAGGCACAAAAAGATGACTCGAGTATAAGCCGATTGGGGGGGATTTTCAGCACAAAAAATGTGCTGAAAAACTCGGCTTATACTCGAGTATATACGATAAGTTGACAGCAAAAAAAAAAAAACAAGACAATGGCAAAAAACTAAGATGATATAAAAATAAATAAATAATAATAAAAAAAAAACAAAGGAGATAGAAAGAAAGAAAGAAAGAAAGAAAGAGGAAGAAGGAAACCCCCCCCCCCCAAAAAAAAAAAGAAAAAGAAAAAAGAAGATGATATAAAAATAAATAAATAAATAATACACTAAGGCGATAGCAAAAAAAAAAAACGAAGGTGATTAAAAAAAACTAAAATGATATCAAAATAAAAAACATCTAAAACATAAACACACAGCAGCTATTTAGATTTCTAATATCTGTTTAAAACAAATGTTTTAAAGAACACATATACAGTAAAAAAATAAAAATAAATTTAAACCTTTAAATGCATTTGTTTTCGTTTCCTTCTTCTCGGTGCACCCTCAGGTAGGTGCCTTGGTGTTTGCCAGCCCCATGACCTGCAGTCTCATCCTCAGAAAGCATTGATGAATCTTGGAGCGCTGACCGCATGACCTGTCCTCTGCAATCAGGCTGCCCCAAAATGAGGTCAGCATTTTTCTTCTTTTTTTTTTTTATGTACCTGCATCTGACCGCGAGAAATAAATGAGGTCATGTGGTCCCCAATTCACAGATCAGTCCAGACATAGCATGTTGACTGATGAGCAAAGGAGGATGCACCCTATGTATGTGGATGGAACATGGCCACCAATACTGTAGATACAATCACGTTTTCAGTGGGTAAGACACATTTTAAATGCACCCATACATAAATTCCTGTTCTGCTTATTAGTTACCCAACCGTCCCCAAATCCCCCAGACATCGGGATGAAGAGAAGAAAATCAGAAGAAAAAAAAAGGAGAAAATACTTTCCTTACGCCCGGCCTTCTGGCTGCTTTCTGCAGGTGGGGGTGATGTCCTTGGGCCTCCCCCTGGGGTCCTAGGGAAGCTGAGTGCCCCAAATCCTGTGAGAATACGTATGTGCCACGCAGGAGTGAATTCTCTTAGGATTTAGGCTCTTCAGTCTTTTCAGGGTCCCAGGAGAAGGCCCGGTGTAGAGAGTGTAAGGTGTATGTTTTATTTTTCTCTTCTGATTTCTTAGAAACTCTGTCACCTACCTAAAACATTGCAGATAAAAATATAAAAAATGAAGCATTTTCCCATGTGATCTGAGGGGCCATTCTTCCCTGGTGGCCACTATCCCACTGACACCAGGGATTTGAGGGGCTATTCTCTTTTGGTTGTCACTGTCCCACTGACACCAAAGGTCTGGGGGGCTATTCTTCCCTGGTGGCCATTATCCCACTGACACCAAAGATCTGGGGGACTATTCTTCCCTGGTGGCCACTATCTCACTGACACCAGGGATTTGAGGGGCTATTCTCTTTTGGTTGTCACTGTGCCACTGACACCAAAGATCTGGGGGGCTATTCTTCCCTGGTGGCCACTATCCCACTGAAACCAAAGATCTGGGGGGCTATTCTTCCCTGGTGGCCATTATCCCACTGATACCAAAGATGTGAGGGGCTATTCTCTTTTAGTTGTCACTGTCCCACTGAAACGAAAGATCTGGGGGGCTATTCTTCCCTGGTGGGCACTATCCCACTGACACCAAAGATGTGAGGGGCTATTCTTCCCTGGTGGGCACTATCCCACTGACACAAAAGATGTGAGGGGCTATTCTTCCCTGGTGGCCACTATCCCACTAAAAACCAAAGATCTGGGGGACTATTCTTCCCTGGTGGGCACTATCCCACTGACACCAAAGATGTGAGGGGCTATTCTCTTTTGGTTGTCACTGTCCCACTGACACCAAAGATGTGAGGGGCTATTCTTCCCTGGTGGGCACTATCCCACTGACACCAAAGATGTGAGGGGCTATTCTTCCCTGGTGGGCACTATCCCACTGACACCAAAGATGTGAGGGGCTATTCTTCCCTGGTGGGCACTATCCCACTAAAAACCAAAGATCTGGGGGACTATTCTTCCCCGGTGGGCACTATCCCACTGACACCAAAGATGTGAGGGGCTATTCTCTTTTGGTTGTCACTGTCCCACTGACACCAAAGATCTGGGGGGCTATTCTTCCCTGGTGGCTACTATCCCACTGACACCAAAGATGTGAGGGGCTATTCTCTTTTGGTTGTCACTGTCCCACTGACACCAAAGATCTGGGGGGCTATTCTTCCCTGGTGGCCACTATCCCACTGACACCAAAGATGTGAGGGGCTATTCTCTTTTGGTTGTCACTGTCCCACTGACACCAAAGAGCTGGGGGACTATTCTTTCCTGAGGGCCACTATCCCACTGACACCAGTGATTTGAGCGGCTATTCTCTTTTGGTTGTCACTGTCCCACTGACACCAAGGATTTGGGGGGGGGGCTATTCTCCCTGGGGACCACTATCTTACTGACACCAGTGATTTGAGCGGCTATTCTCTTTTGGTTGTCACTGTCCCACTGACACCAAGGATTTGGGGGGGGGGGCTATTCTCCCTGGGGACCACTATCTTACTGACACTAATGGTTTGAAGGGTTTTTGTTAACTGAGGGCCACCAAAGATTTGGGTGCTATTCTCCCCTGGGAAATACTATTCTACTGGCACCAATAAGTTTGGGGAGATTTTCTTTCCGGGGGGCCTCTATCTCATTGACACCAATGGCCACTATTCCACCGATACCAATGATTTAGGAGGCTATTCTCTTCTGGTGTCCGCTATACAGCAGACACCAATTATTTGAGGGGCTATTTTCTTCTGGTTGTCACTGTCCCACTGACACCAATGATCTGGCGGGTTATTCTTCCCAGGATGTGGCTATCCCACTGATACCAGTGGGATTATTCTCTCCTAAAGGCCACTATCCCACTGACACCAAGGATTTGAAGGGTTATAGTTTCATGAGGGCCACTGTGCCACTGACACCAATGATTTGGGAGCTATTATCCCCTGGAAGATACTACTCTACTGGCACCAATGACTTGAAGGGGGGGGCACTCTTCCTTCCTGGGGGCATCTATCTCAATGACACCAATGATTTAGGGGGCTATTCTTCCCTGGTGGCTACTATTCCACTGACTCCAATGATTTAGGGGGCTATTCTCTCCTGGTGACCACTATATCACTGACAGCAAATGTTTGAGGGGCTATTTTCCACTGGTTGCCACTGTCCCACTGACACCAATCGTCTGGGGAGTTATTCTTCCCAGGAAGTGGCTATCCAACTGATATCAAACACTTCACTTTATTCTCTCCTGAAGGCCACTATCCCACTGAGACCAAGGTTTTGGGCAGCATTTCTTTCCTGGTGGCTACTATCCCATTGGCACCAATGATCCGAGGGCTATTCTCCCTTGGGGATACTATTCCACTGACTCCAATGATTTAGGGGGCTATTCTCTCCTAGACACCACTATACCACTGACACCAATGGTTTGAGAGGCAATTCCTTTTTGGTTGACACTGCCCAACTGACACTAATGATTTGAGGGGTTTTTCTACTCTGGGGATGACTATCCCACTGACACCAATGATTTAAGGGGCTTTTCTACCCTGGGGGCGGCTATCCCACTGACAACAATGATTTGAAGGGTTATTCTTTCCTGAAGGCCACATTCACACAGACACCAATGAATTAGGGGCTATTATACTAATCTACTAACAACAAAAAAATTGATTTGGGGGGGGGGCTCGTTTCTTCCCTAGTGGCCACTATCCCACAGACACCAATGCTTTGGGGGGCTAGTCTCCTTTGGTCATCACTGACCCACTGACACCAATGATCTGAGGGGCTATTCTCCTCCGGGGACCACTATCCCACTGACACCAATGGTTTGAAGGGTTATTCTTTGCTGAGGGCCACTATCCCACTGACACCAAGGCTACTATCCCATTGGCACCAATCACTAATGATTTGGGGGCTATTCTCCCTTGGGGGATACTATTCCACTGACTCCAATGATTTGGGGGCTAGTCTCTCCTGGCCACAACGATACCACTAACACAAATGATTTGAGAGGATATTGATTAGAAAGGTTATTCTTTGCTGAGGACCACTATCCCACTGACACCAATGATTTAGGCAGCATTTCCTTAGTGGTGGCTACTATCCCACTGATAACAATGATTTGGGGCTATTCTCCCTTATCGGATACTATCCCACTGACACCAATAATTTGGGGGCATTTCCCCCTTAAAGAATACTATCCTACTGACACCAATGATTGGGGGCTAATCTCCCTTGGAGGATACTATCCCACTGACACCAAGGTTTTGGGGGCAATTCTCCCTCATGGGATACTATACCACTGACTCCATTGATTTGGGTGTATTCTCCCTTAGAGGATACTATTCAACTGACACCAATGATTTGGGGCTGTTCTCCCTGGGGGATACATCCCACTGACACCAATGATTTGGGGGCTATTCCCCCATAGAGTATACTTTCCCACTGACACCAATTATTTGGGGGCTATTTTCCCTTAGGGGATACAATTCTACTGACACCAATGATTTGAGATGGGGGTTATTCTTTTTTGGTTGACAATGCCTCACTGACACCAATGATTTAGGTGCTATTATACTAATCTACTAACAACAATAATTTTGAGGGGAGGCTCTTTCCTGGGGCCTCTCTCTCACTGACACCAAAGATTTGGGGGTTTTGGGGAGGGGGGGCTCTTTTCTTCCCTGGTGGCCACTATGCCACAGACACCAATAATTTGAGGGGCTATTCTCCCCCGGGGGGCCACTATCCCACTGACTCCAACGATTTGAAGGGTTATTCTTTGCTGAGGGCCACTATCCCATTGGCACCAATCACCAATGATTTGGGGGCTATTCTCCTTTGGGGATACTATCCCACTGACACCAATGATTTGGGGGCTATTCTCCCTTGGGGGATACTATCCCACTGACACCAATGATTTGGGGCTATTCTCCCTTGGGGGATACTATCCCACTGAAACCAATGATTTGGGGGCTATTCTCCCTTAGAGAATACTATTCTACTGACACCAATGATTTGAGGGCTATTCTCCCTTCGATGATACTATCCCACTGACACTAATGATTTGGGGGCTATTCTCCCTTGGGGTATACTATCCCACTGACACCAATAATTTGGGGACTATTCCCTCTTAGAGGATACTATCCCACTGACACCAATGATTTGGGGGCTATTTTCCCTTAGAGGATACTATCCCACTGACACCAATGATTTGGGGCAATTCTCCCTTGGGGGATGCTATCCCACTGACACCAATAATTTGGGGACTATTCCCTCTTAGAGAATACTATCCCACTGACACCAATGATTTGGGGGCTATTCTCCGTTGGGGGATACTATCCCACTGACACCAATGATTTGGGGGTTATTTTCCCTTAGACTCTAGAGGATACTATTCCACTGGCACCAATAATTTTGGGGCTATTCTCCTTTAGACGATACTCACCCACTGACACCAATGATTTGGGGCTATTTTCCCTTGGGGGATACTATCCCACTGACACCAATGATTTGGGGCTATTCCCCCTTAGAGGATACTATCCCACTGACACCAATGATTTGGGGGTTATTCTCCCTTAAGAGGATACTATACCACTGACACCAATGATTCGGGGGCTATTCTCTCTTAGAGGATACTATCCCACTGACACCAATGATTTGAGGGCTATTCTCCCTTCGATGACACTATCCCACTGACACTAATGATTTGGGGGCTATTCTCCCTTGGGGGATACTATCCCACTAACACCAATGATTTGGGGCTATTCTTCCTTTGGGGATACTATCCCACTGACACCAATGATTTGGGGGCTATTCTCTCTTAGAGGATACTATCCCACTGACACCAATGATTTGGGGGCTATTCTCCCTTAGGGGATACTATCCCACTGAGACCAATGATTTGGGGGTTATTTTCCCTTAAACTCTAGAGCAGGGATCTCCAAGCTACGGCAAATCAGCTGTTGCAGAACTACACGTCCCATGAGACATTGTAAAACTTTGACATTCACAGACATGACTAGGCATGATGGGAATTGTAGTTCCTGAACAACTGGAGGGCCATAGTTTGGAGACCCCTGCTCTAGAGGATATTATTCCACTGGCACCAATAATTTGGGGGCTGTTCTCCTTTAGAGGATACTGACCCACTGACACCAATGATTTGGGGGCTATTCTCCCTTGGGGGATACTATCCCACTGACACCAATGATTTGGGGGCTATTCCCCCTTAGAGGATACTATCTCACTGACACCAATGATTTGGGGGTTATTCTCCCTTAAGAGGATACTATACCACTGACACCAATGATTCAGGGGCTATTCTCTCTTAGAGGATACTATCCCACTGACACCAGAGATTTAGGGGCTATTCTCCCTTGGGGAATCTATCCCACTGACACCAATGATTTGGGGGCTATTTACCCTTAGAGGATACTATCCCACTGACACCAATGATTTGGGGGCTATTTACCCTTAGCGGACACTATCCCACTGACACCAATGATTTGGAGGCTGTTCTCTCTTGGGGGATACATCCCACTAACACCAATGATTTGGGGGCTATTTACCCTTAGAGGATACTATCTCATTGACAGCAATGATTTGGGGGCTGTTCTCTCTTGGGGGATACATCCCACTGACACCAATGATTTGGGGGCTATTCCCCCATAGAGTATACTTTCCCACTGACACCAATGATTTGGGGGCTATTTTCCCTTAGGGGATACAATTCTACTGACACCAATGATTTGGGATAGGGGTTATTCTTTTTTGGTTGACAATGCCTCACTGACACCAATGATTAAGGTGCTATTATACTAATCTACTAACAACAATAATTTTGAGTGGAGGCTCTTTCCTGGGGCCTCTTTCTCACTGACACCAAAGATTTGGGGGTTTTGGGGAGGGGGGGCTCTTTTCTTCCCTGGTGGCCACTATGCCACAGACACCAATAATTTGAGGGGCTATTCTCCCCCGGGGGGCCACTATCCCACTGACTCCAATGATTTGAAGGGTTATTCTTTGCTGAGGGCCACTATCCCACTGACACCAAGGCTACTATCCCATTGGCACCAATCACCAATGATTTGGGGGCTATTCTCCTTTGGGGATACTATCCCACTGACACCAATGATTTGGGGCTATTCTCCCTTGGGGGATACTATCCCACTGAAACCAATGATTTGGGGGCTCTTCTCCCTTAGAGGATACTATTCTACTGACACCAATGATTTGAGGGCTATTCTCCCTTCGATGACACTATCCCACTGACACTAATGATTTGGGGGCTATTCTCCCTTGGGGGATACTATCTCACTAACACCAATGATTTGGGGCTATTCTCCCTTGGGGGATACTATCCCACTGACACCAATGATTTGGGGGCTATTCTCTCTTAGAGGATACTATTCCACTGACACCAATGATTTGAGGGCTATTCTTCCTTCGATGATACTATCCCACTGACACTAATGATTTGGGGGCTATTCTCCCTTGGGGGATACTATCCCACTGACACCAATGATTTGGGGGCTATTCCCCCTTAGAGGATACTATCTCACTGACACCAATGATTTGGGGGTTATTCTCCCTTAAGAGGATACTATACCACTGACACCAATGATTCAGGGGCTATTCTCTCTTAGAGGATACTATCCCACTGACACCAGAGATTTAGGGGCTATTCTCCCTTGGGGAATCTATCCCACTGACACCAATGATTTGGGGGCTATTTACCCTTAG
This sequence comes from Rana muscosa, assembly GCA_029206835.1. Taxonomy (NCBI): domain Eukaryota; kingdom Metazoa; phylum Chordata; class Amphibia; order Anura; family Ranidae; genus Rana; species Rana muscosa. The sequence continues at coordinate 47,544,109 of JARGYO010000094.1, read as the reverse complement.
AGGATACTATCCCACTGACACCAATGATTTGGGGGCTATTCACCCTTAGAGGACACTATCCCACTGACACCAATGATTTGGAGGCTGTTCTCTCTTGGGGGATACATCCCACTGACACCAATGATTTGGGGGCTATTTACCCTTAGAGGATACTATCTCATTGACAGCAATGATTTGGGGGCTGTTCTCTCTTGGGGGATACATCCCACTGACACCAATGATTTGGGGGCTATTCCCCCATAGAGTATACTTTCCCACTGACACCAATGATTTGGGGGCTATTTTCCCTTAGGGGATACAATTCTACTGACACCAATGATTTGGGATAGGGGTTATTCTTTTTTGGTTGACAATGCCTCACTGACACCAATGATTAAGGTGCTATTATACTAATCTACTAACAACAATAATTTTGAGTGGAGGCTCTTTCCTGGGGCCTCTTTCTCACTGACACCAAAGATTTGGGGGTTTTGGGGAGGGGGGCTCTTTTCTTCCCTGGTGGCCACTATGCCACAGACACCAATAATTTGAGGGGCTATTCTCCCCCGGGGGGCCACTATCCCACTGACTCCAATGATTTGAAGGGTTATTCTTTGCTGAGGGCCACTATCCCACTGACACCAAGGCTACTATCCCATTGGCACCAATCACCAATGATTTGGGGGCTATTCTCCTTTGGGGATACTATCCCACTGACACCAATGATTTGGGGCTATTCTCCCTTGGGGGATACTATCCCACTGAAACCAATGATTTGGGGGCTCTTCTCCCTTAGAGGATACTATTCTACTGACACCAATGATTTGAGGGCTATTCTCCCTTCGATGACACTATCCCACTGACACTAATGATTTGGGGGCTATTCTCCCTTGGGGGATACTATCTCACTAACACCAATGATTTGGGGCTATTCTCCCTTGGGGGATACTATCCCACTGACACCAATGATTTGGGGGCTATTCTCTCTTAGAGGATACTATTCCACTGACACCAATGATTTGAGGGCTATTCTTCCTTCGATGATACTATCCCACTGACACTAATGATTTGGGGGCTATTCTCCTTTGGGGGATACTATCCCACTGACACCAATGATTTGGGGCTATTCTCCCTTGGGGGATACTATCCCACTGACACCAATAATTTGGGGACTATTCCCTCCTAGAGGATACTATCCCACTGACACCAATGATTTGGGGGCTATTTTCCCTTAGAGAATACTATCCCACTGACACCAATGATTTGGGGCTATTCTCCCTTGGGGGATACTATCCCACTGACACCAATAATTTGGGGACTATTCCCTCTTAGAGGATACTATCCCACTGGCACCAATGATTTGGGGGCTATTTTCCCTTGGGGGATACTATCCCACTGACACCAATGATTTGGGGGTTATTTTCCCTTAAACTCTAGAGGATACTATTCCACTGGCACCAATAATTTGTGGGCTATTCTCCTTTAGACGATACTCACCCACTGACCCCAATGATTTGGGGATATTCTCCCTTGGGGGATACTATCCCACTGACACCAATGATTTGAGGGCTATTCCCCCTTAGAGGATACTATCCCACTGACACCAATGATTTGGGGGTTATTCTCCCTTAAGAGGATACTATACCACTGACACCAATGATTCAGGGGCTATTCTCTCTTAGAGGATACTATCCCACTGACACCAATGATTTGAAGGCTATTCTCCCTTCGATGACACTATCCCACTGACACTAATGATTTGGGGGCTATTCTCCCTTGGGGGATACTATCCCACTAACACCAATGATTTGGGGCTATTCTTCCTTTGGGGATACTATCCCACTGACACCAATGATTTGGGGGCTATTCTCTCTTAGGGGATACTATCCCACTGACACCAATGATTTGGGGGCTTTTCTCCCTTGGGGGATACTATCCCACTGAGACCAATGATTTGGGGGTTATTTTCCCTTAGACTCTAGAGCAGGGATCTCCAAGCTACGGCCGTTGCAGAACTACACGTCCCATGAGACATTGTAAAACTTTGACATTCACAGACATGACTAGGCATGATGGGAATTGTAGTTCCTGAACAACTGGAGGGCCATAGTTTGGAGACCCCTGCTCTAGAGGATACTATTCCACTGGCACCAATAATTTGGGGGCTGTTCTCCTTTAGAGGATACTGACCCACTGACACCAATGATTTGGGGGCTATTCCCCCTTAGAGGATACTATCTCACTGACACCAATGATTTGGGGGTTATTCTCCCTTAAGAGGATACTATACCACTGACACCAATGATTTGGGGGCTATTCTCTCTTAGAGGATACTATTTCACTGACACCAATGAATTAGAGGCTATTCTCCCTTGGGGGATACTATCCCACTGACACCAATGATTTGGGGGCTATTTATCCTTAGAGGATACTATCCCACTGACACCAATGATTTGGGGGCTATTTATCCTTAGAGGATACTATCCCACTGACACCAATGATTTGGAGGCTGTTCTCCCTTGGGGGATACTATCCCACTAACACCAATGATTTTAGGGCTATTTACCCTTAGAGGATACTATCTCATTGACACCAATGATTTGGGGGGTGTTCTCTCTTGAGGGATACTATCCCACTGACACCAATGATTTTGGGGTTATTTACCCTTAGAGGATACTATTCCACTGACACCAATGATTTGGGGGCTACTCTTCACTGGTGGAAACTATTTCACAGTCACAAATGATTTAAAGGGTTATTCTTTCCTGAAGGCTACTTTCCCACTGACACCAATGATTTAGGGGCTATTATACTAATCTACCAACAACAATAATTTTGAGGGGGGCTCTTCTTTTCTGGGGGCCTCTGTCTCACTAACACCAAAGATTTTGGGGTTATTTCCCCTTAGGGGGCTACTATTCTACTAACACCAATGCTTGGGGGGGGGCTCTTTTCTTCCCTGGTGGCCACTATTCCACAGACACCAATGATTTGAGGGGCTATTCTCCCTCCGGGGGTTACTATCCTAGTGGCATCATAATAAAATCAGAATGAAATTTGGCATCAATGATTTTAAGGGTTATTCTTTCCTAAAGCCCACTATCCCACTGACATCAATGATTTGGAGGGGCTCGATCTTACTGACACCAATGATTTAAAGGCAATTCTACCCTGGTGCCGATTTCAGGCCCCTCCCACAGCTCTGCTTTCTGCACATGTACAGCACATTGATGATGTCACTGTTACATTTACAAGGTGATATCTGGGTTTGCAAAGGCACACAAAGTGTATTTTTGGCTATTGAGGAATAGATTTTAATGAAAGCTTTTGTGTCTGCAGTTCAGCATGGAGTTCAGCATTATGCCATAGGATTTTTAAACCTAAATAGGGATGAGCTCCGGTGTGTTTGCATTGAACAAGTGCAGAGCCCGCCAGGATGTCAGCACTGTGCTGCGCTAATCACAGCCAGGGAGACATTTCCCGATCTCTGCAGCCGAGCATCGGGGCAATGTCTCCCTGCCTGTCATTAGCGCAGCGCAGTGTCGACATCCTGGCGGGCTCTGCAACGTGTTCAATGGGAACACGCCGGAGCTCATCCCTAAACCTAAACTTAAAGGGGTTGTAAAGGTTCATTTTTTATTTTCTAAATAGGTTCCTTTAAGCTAGTGCATTGTTGGTTCACTTACCTTTTTCTTTGATTTCCCTTCTAAATATTTTTTTTCTTTGTTTTCTTTGTCTGAATTTCTCACTTCCTGTTCCTCCTCAGTAAGCTGTTCAGTAAGCTGTTCTGGCTGACTCCACACCACTCGGATGATGGTGTGAAGTTTACTGAGGAGAAACAGGAAGTGAGAAATTCAGACAAAGAAAAAAAACATTTAGAAGGGAAATCGAAGGAAAAGGTAAGTGAACCAACAATGCACTAGCTTAAAGGAACCTATTTAGAAAATAAAAAACGAACCTTTACAACCCCTTTAAACCAGTGGTGCTGGGCTATTTGTTTGTCAATATATATTCCTTCCAGGACCCTCATAGGTCAGTTGACGTTATCATTTTGAAAGTTCCCAAAACAATCTGGACACTCCACTTTCCTCCTGCACTCCAAAGGGGGGTTAATTGTCCCCAATATGTGTATGTATTAATTGGCCCCAATATGTGTATGTATTAATTGGCCCCAATATGTGTATGTATTAATTGGCCCCAATATGTGTATGTATTAATTGGCCCCAATATGAGTATGTATTAATTGGCCCCAATATGAGTATGTATTAATTGGCCCCAATATGAGTATGTATTAATGTTAGTTTGGGACCTTAGATTGTGAGCACCTTGAGGGCAGGGACTGGTATGAATGTAAAATAAATGTAAAGCACTACATCTAATGACGGCGCTATATAAGTACCTGTAATAAATAAATACGGTAAATCAAGAGTGGATTTGGGGTCTTGGATCAAGGCTGTGAGCCTCTACATATTTCATATCACACACATGACATTCTCTATATAACATGGTAATAGCAACACAACAAAATCATCATTACCAAACTGCATCCACCCTCTATACACCATCACATACAATCTATACACACTAATGGGTTTTCCATAATCCCCATATGACACAGATTACACATCCCATAATACATTCCTATCCACTTCTTACACGCCTGCTACTGGGGGATCCATATACACGTCTGTCTGTCTGTGGAAATGTGTTTTGAGTCTTCAGCTTGCAGTAATATGACAATAAGGATAGATAGATAGATAGATAGATAGATAGATAGATAGATAGAAAAATATATCTAGCCTATCTATTTATCTATCTATTTATCTTTCATCTATCTATCTATCTATCTATCTATCTATTATCTCTGTTTTTTGAGTTATCAGCTTGCAGTAATATGATTATAAGGATGAATGAATAGATAGAAGAAAGATAAATAGATAGAAAGAAAAATATATCTAGCAAACAGCTAAATATCTATCTATCTATCTATCTATCTATCTATCTATCTATCTATCTATCTATCTATCTATCTATCTATCTCCTGACTAGATAGATAGATAATAGATAATAGATATAGATAGATAGATAGATAGATAAATAAGATAGAGATAGATAAGATAGAGATAGATAAGATAGAGATAGATAAGATAGAGATAGATAAGATAGATAGATAGATAGATAGATATTGAATATATAATTACATCTATAAATTTATACATCTCTAAATATCTATCTACCTACCGTAGGAGATAGAAAAGTATTGCCGCTCCAAGCCCAAGACCTGAAGCACACGCCCTATTAAAAACTTTCAGGTGCAGGCTCTGCAACAAATTAGGAGAGAAAGAATAGTCCTGGACTATGTTTTTAAAGAGATATCTTAGGTCTGGACTTAAAAAAGAGGAACCCCATGAACAATATGAAAAGTGTGGAAAAAAGTATGTTCAGCTTCTGTGAACCAGTTACTGGAATATGCGGATAGGGAAACGAGAATCGTGAAAGAAGAAAAGACCTCAGCTTTATCCCCCCCCCCCCCCCTTACATATATACACGGTCAGACCTTGATATTCTAGCTATGACTAAGCACCAACTCATGGTGTGAAACGCGTCAGATGTTTTTTCCTGCCTTTGCCGAAATATGAAATGACTGTATTGCATTTTATCTGCCATTCAAGATATTAACCACTTCGGCTGGTTAAAGACCAGGCCCCTTTTTGCGATTCGGCACTGCGTCGCGGTCGTGCGACGTGGCTCCCAAACAAAATTGACGTCCTTTTTTTCCCACAAATAGAGATTTATTTTGGTGGTATTTGATCACCTCTGCGGTTCTTATTTTTTGCACTGTAAACAAAAATAGAGCGACAGTTTTGAAAAAAATTACATATTTTTTACTTTTTGCTATAATAAGTATCCTCAAAAAATATATAAAATTTTTTTTTTCCTCAGTTTAGGCCGATACGTATTTTTCTACATATTTTTGGTAAAAAAAAATCGCAATAAGCATTTATTGATTGGTTTGCGCAAAAGTTATAGTATCTACAAAATAGGGGGTAGTTTTATGGCATTTTTATTAATATTTTTTTTTTTTACTAGTAATGGCAGCGGTCAGCGATTTTTATCATGACTGCGACATTATGGCGGACACATCAGACACGTTTGACACATTTTTGGGACCATTGTCATTTTTACAGCGATGAGTGCTATAAAAATGCACTGATTACTGTGAAAATGACACTTGCAGTGAAGGGTTTAACCTCTAGGTGGCGCTGTAGGGGTTAAGTGTGACCTAATGAGTGATTCTAACTGAAGGGGGGTCATGGCTTGGCATGTGACATCACTGATCATCGTTCCCTATGACACTGCCACTAGGAAGAACGGGAAAAGGTTTGTTTACACTTACCTCTCCCCGTTCTTCAGCTCTGTGACCCGATCGCGGGACACTGGCGGCGATCGGGTCCGCGGGTCCCGCGGGCGCGGTCACGGAGCTTCGTACCGGGTTGCGAGCGCGCAGCCGGCGGCGCGCGACCCACGGACAGGTTCTTAAAGGGGACGTACCTGTACGCTCTTGTGCCTGTCCGCGCCATTCTGTCGACGTACATCGTCGTGCGGCAGTCCTTAAGTGGTTAATAAAGATGCCTTCAACGGTGTGCGGCCGTCCAGGACTATTCTTTCTCGATTGATGAATAAATGGATGGATAGATAGATAGATACTGTACAGTATGTATTTAGCGATTCACTAGATATTTCTATCTATCTATCTATCTATCTATCTATCTATCTATCTATCTATCTATCTATCTATCTACTTCAATCAATAGATACAGAGAGAGAGAGATGATAGATAGATAGATAGATAGATAGATAGATAGATAGATAGATAGATAGATAGATAGATAGACAGATTAATGTGCAGGATTTATATAACGGAACAGCTTGCGCAGCTCTTTATTTAAAGTGACTCTAAAGGTTCGATTTTTTTATTTTTTTTAAAATAACAAACATGTCATACTTACCTCCACTGTGCAGCTCGTTTTGCACAGAGTGGCCCGAACGCCGTCTTCTGTGGTCCAACGGTGGCTCTCGCAGCTCCTACTCACATCCGATAACCCCCTAAGCGAAGCGCGCTCCCAGGGGGTTACCTTGTGGGTGCGCTCCTGAGTCCAGCATTTGGCGTACATAGCCGCCGAATGCAGGACTCGGCCCCGCCCCCAGCGCCTGCGTCATTGGATTTGATTGACAGCAGTGGGAGCCAATGGCTGCGCTGCTATCAATCTATCCAATCAAGAGCCGAGAACCCCCGGGCAGAGAGACAGTGCGTCCCCGCCATGGGGGAAATAAATATGTGAAAAGTGTGGCGTACTTTTGTATTCTAAAAAATATTGACTCAGGGGGGCTGAATACAAATGCACACCACAATTTTCACATATTTATTTGTGAAACATTTTCATTTTCCTTCCACTTCACAATTATTTGGCTCTTTGTGTTGGTCTATCACATAAAATCCCAATAAAATACATTTACGTTTTTGGTTGTAACGTGACAAAATGTGAAAAATCTCAAGGGGTATGAATACTTTTTCAAGGCACTGTAGATAGATAGATTATTATACAGGATTTATATAGAGGAACAGCTTGCACAGTGCTTTAGTTAAGTAGATAGATATCTAGTACATAGCCAAATATCCTCATCCATCGAGTCATAATACTGCAAGGTGACATCTCATAAACGGATAGATAGATAGATTTATATATTCACTAGATCCCTATCTTTTTATTAATTATCTATGTATTTATGTATGTATGTATGTATGTATCTATTTATGTGTTTCTGAGATGCCACCTTGCAGTGATATGACTAGATAGATACATAGTCAATGATTGATTACAGGTGCCCTTGGGTGGTAATCAGCACCCATGTTAACTACAGTGCCACATCCTAATTGATTGATAAAAGGTTGTATAGAAAAAATGGACTTTGTAGGCACTACTTAAAAATATATAACAAATTTTAATATTGCACATGTATTACAAATTGGTCAATAAATGCATCCATAGAATACATAAAGAAAAAAGTAAAGAAAAACGCATGAAATAACCACAGGAAGGCACTCAAAGGTAGATATCTCTTGTTGTGGGGGTATAGATGGTGAAGATGCCCACGCTGAACTAAAGAAGGAGTGTCTCCTGGGTAATCATCCACGGGGTTCTTGGAACATTAAAAGTTGCTCAACATGTTTTGCGATTTTGAGAATCGCTTCCTCAGGAGCAGGGCTGGGACAAGGGGTGGGCAGGAGGGACTGCTGCCCTGGGTCAATGCTTTATTGTAGGGATGGGGACGCGCTGACCCTAACTCTAAGGAAGGGGGGGGGGCGCAGTTTAGCATCTTTGCCCTGGGCGCGGATTGACCTTGTCCCGGCACTGCTCAGGAGCTTCTAAATTTCAATAGAAAACACAGTTTTAATTGAAAATAATACAATACAGGCTTATACAGCAGTTGCGAGTGTCAATAACCTTAAAATACATAACACTCACCAAAATTGTGTTATTGCAGCGACTGCACTGGATACACTCCAATAACACAATTTTGGTGAGTGTTATGTATTTTAAGGCTATTGACACTCACAACTGCTGTATAAGCCTGTATTATATTATTTTTCAATTAAAACTGTGTTTTCTATTGAAATTTAGAAGCTCCTGAGGAAACGATTCTCAAAACCGCGAAACATGTTGAGCAACTTTTAATGTTCCAAGAACCCCGTGGATGATTACCCAGGAGACACTCCTTCTTTAGTTCAGCGTGGGCATCTTCACCATCTATACCCCCACAACAAGAGATATCTACCTTTGAGTGCCTTCCTGTGGTTATTTCATGCGGTTCCTTTATTTTTTTTCTTTATGTATTCTATGGATGCATTTATTGACCAATTTGTAATACATGTGCAATATTAAAATTTGTTATATATTTTTAAGTAGTGCCTACAAAGTCCATTTTTTCTATACAACCTTTTATCATAGATAGATACATAGATATATAATATAAAGATAGATAGAGATCTAGTAAATATCTATCTATCTATCTATCTATCTATCTATCTATCTATCTATCTATCTATCTATCTGTAGCGGGTATGTACTTTCCCGGGTGTAAATTTGAATTTGGAAGTGACACCAGTGATGTGTGATTCACCGCGGCCCATTGGGTGGCGCTGTCGCCCTGGGTTGGGTTGGATTATTGCTGTGTGCCGTCCTCCTTTTTGTCCTCCCGCGGCAGCGGTATGGTGGGGCGGGGAACCCACCGTGCTTGCTGGGAGAGGGTATAAAGGGGGCCGGCCATCTTGGTCACGGGGTCGAAGTCCCAGGCACCTTCAGCTTGCGGACGGTGGGTCGTGTCGCTACTCTGGGTGGCTTAGGCCCAGAGGACAGCGGAGGTCGAGTTCCTTCCCAGGCACCTTTAGCCTGGGGTGAGGTACTTAGAAGGAGGTCCGGAACTCAGTGCCCAACACTGGGTTCCGCGAGGGAAGGAGATCCCAGAGATTGGGTACTCGAATCCGGAAGGCGCAATGGAACGGGGGGAGCTCCTCATTTGAAGACCCGGTGCAGCATATTGCCGGTGACAAGTGAGTCTCTCGTCGGAGACCGCCTGGAAGGAAATCTACCCTCATGCGGAGACCAGGACACACTTCTAGGAAGGGAAGTGGCAACGTACATTGTGTCTGGGCCTGTTCGCATCCACACCTCCTTTTCTGTTTTGTTCTATCAAGGGAGTTCAACTGTTTGTGTTCAGACAAGGAGAATAAAGGAGTGTTGAACTTTAATGGTGTGGAACTCATTTTCTAACAGACATGGTTCGCGGTGACTCTTGGAGGGAGGATCCAGTTGCACAGCACTGACCCGAAGGTAATACAAAACCGTTGCTTATACCGCACTAACACCTGTGGTGGAAGCCAGGCGTGGTGTCCCCGCTCCCTCCCCTCTAAGGTACCCCTAGACAAGAGAAAGACGAGACGAGACAAAGAGGGGAGTGGAGGTGGTCGCTACATATCTAGCTATCTATCTATCTATCTATCATCTATATTTGTCTATTGGTTTATTGGAAGTTTTTGAGACGTCATCTTGCAGCAATATGACTATCTGTATAGATGAATGGGTAGATAGATGAAGGATAGAAGGAATTCATTTACTTGCAGAGAATATAGCTGTGGTTCCAGCATTGCAGAAATGTCCCAGCCTGCACCACATCCTCAGAATTGGTTGTTAGAGGTCACCTGACATGTAATGACTCTTGCCATGGCTTTCATACACATGCAATTGAAATAGATTTCTCTTCTTTTTTTTTTTTCATAAAGATTTTATTGAAAATAACTTTTTTTTTGCAGATAGCATAAGCAAAAGAAATACAAATGACTCCATCAGCTCAAACAGGGGTTATACAGATAAATTTCAACCGAGTATACAGGATAGCATGTTTAAACCTCTCTGATTAGTAAGTCTAAACTTAGGTGAGGACGCGGTATGTGGGCGTCCATATTCTAGTATAGGTGGCATACAAAATATAAGTCAAAGAATAAAAAAGAAAAAAAGGTGAGTAGGGGACAAAAAAAAAGGGGGGGGAGAGAGGCAAGGAGGGGGGGGGGGTGGTGAGAGGGAGGGGGAGGAAGGGGGTCAGCATAGTGAGGAGAGGGGGTGCAGAAGTCACCATCTACCCTTCTCCAGCATCCATTGGTCAAAACACAAAGGTGAGTCACGCCAGTAGCGTGAATCTGAATCTGCAATCAAGATCTGGGGCAGTCCAGCCCCAAATCGGTATCAGTTAGCTCTATCTAGTAGATCTTTTAACGATTGAGAGCCTTTGAAGGTTGTCCAGGCTTCCCAGATAGCAGAGAATTTAGAGATATTATCTGAGGCTGTGTAGATCAGTTCCTCCATCTCAGCTACACGATTGATTCGAGTAACCCATTTAGCCATGGAGGGCGGGGATGAGGACGGCCAATGTACTGGTATACACATCCTAGCAGCATTAATCGTGTGCATTGCAACCGACTTAAAGTACTTCTTTTTAGAAATTTTTGTTAAATGTAGGAGATACTGCGCAGGGCAAAATTGCAGCGGGAGCAGAGATACCGTTGTAGTCAGATCATGTACTTTACGCCAAAAGGGTTGGAGCATCGGGCAATCCCACCAAATATGAAGAAATGTACCCGGCTCCTTGCCACAGCGCCAGCATTGATCAGAGACTGATGGGGAGAATTTATGGACCAGGTCCGGGGTTCTGTACCAGCGTGTTTTCAGTTTGTACCCATTTTCTTCAACAGAGACGTTCAGGGACCCTTTGTGGATGTACAAATGTATGCATGAAATAGATTTCTAATGCCAATATCTCCCATAGGAGTACAATTGATCTTTTGTTTTGTATTATTATTAATAGTAGAATATTCGGTGTCATGTGACACGCCCCTGTTGGAATACAATATTTATTTATATTTTGTGCAACAACTACATCAGCCAGTAGATGGCAGTGTTTATAAATTTGTAGCTGCATTTATGATAGAACTCTATGTCTTTTGTCTGATACTAAAGTTCCTGTTTCCTGTCTGCAGTTAAGAAGCAAAGCCCATGTGTACCGTGCACTGGCTGTTTTATTCTGTAGGGCTATATACAGAATTTTTAACAGCCCCACAATAAAGAATATATTAGAAATATTACAAATGTTTCCACATTGTCCCGTCCAGTATAACACCCTAGTCATCTGCCCAGTTGGCCTGCAGAATGAACGCGGCAATGTCTATGAGGGTTCCTGTGATTGTGAATGGAGGATGAGACGTCCATGGTGGCGGATTACAGGGATAAACTGACAGCACGGTGTCAGAGTGTGTTGAGCCCATGATAACCGCTCATTAGGTTCAGCAATGAAAGGCCTCACCATCGGCAGCCTACCTGATGGCAATTAAGGAAGTTTTGGTGTATGGCAGCCTGTGTCTCAGCAGTCATCAAACAGCCTGATTGTTTGGAGTATGATTTAAACGATAATTGCAGTTGATTTGCTGCAAGGGAGAACCTCGCAACGCAGTAACATCCGAGCAATCTAAGATTAAAGCAGAGGGGAGGAAGATCATGTAATTGCTCAAATTTGTTGTAACACAGTTTCAGCTTCTAGTTAACTATGAATTTCTCTTGTTGTAGGAGATAGAAGAAGATGGGGCTGCACAGGTGTATGTCCTCCTCACACATCCCAGGAAGCAGTGTTTACCTGAGAGGCGCAGGCGTGACTCGAGATCTGTGCATGTGCAGATATGACACGGGGGATTCCCTTGCATGTGCCACAAATGACGTAGGTGTCTACAAGGTCCCAGAATCCAGCGGAACATGTGTGCATGAAGGGAATCCCCTGTGTATCCCCTGTGGATGTCCCAAATCCTGGCAGAAATGTGGGGCACATCCGTGCATCCTCAAGATATTTCAAGATGGCGGCACAGAAGAAGAGTTGCCAAGGGTTAGGTTTGTAGGCAGGTGCAGTTAGCCTTTGAACCAGTAGGTGGCTTTACACCAATAATGCATGGGAGGGGGAGTCCTGTAAGGGAATTGGTCTCTTAGAGATGCCTTGAGAGATGAAGGTAGTCTAATTGGACACTGGACTCTCAAGAGACTTCAGCGGACATCTTGGATGAGAAAACCTTTTAAATAAGGCACCCCACGTCATTTTGGCACACTTTTGGCAAGTGTGTGGTAGCAAGAAGAACCTGCATGTGAGGGTTAGTGCTTAAAACATGGTCAGGTTCCAGATGAGGAGGGAAGGCTCCTTCTTTACTTTATATATTCCGGTAAGCGGTGCAGAGTCCAAGATGATTGTATTTGTTGGTAAAAAGGTAAATTCCCTGTTAGGGTAGACACCCTTGGCAGGGGACGTGGCCTCACCCATGTCTAAGTGATAGTTTGGTCTTCACCAGAGCACCTCACAAGGAGTGATTGTGACCCTAGTGGCCTCCTGGGCTACTTTGCTGCAAGCTATCACCAGGTTGTGACCCTCAGGATTGCAGGCAAGAACTTAGCTGGTCTCCTGGGAAGGCTGCAAGCGGAGGGAGTGGTTGGTGTCCAAAGTGAGGTTAGCGCAGGTGCAGGCAAGAAAGTGGTCGTTATCCAGGTTGAGGTCAGGGCAGACAGCAGGCAAGAGAGTTTTCGATATCCAAACTGAGGTCAAGGCTGGAGGCAAGCAAGAGAGTGGTTACTATCCAGGCTGAGGTCGGAGTAGGCAGCAAGCAAGTGAATGGTCTGTATCCAGACTGACATCAGAGCAGGCGGCAGGCAAGAGAGTGGTCAGTATCCAGACTGAGGTCAACTCGTGGCTGGAGACAGGCAAGAGTGTGGTTGGTATCTAGGCTGAGGTCAGGGCAGACAGAAGTCAAAGAGTTTTCAATTTCAAAACTGAGGTCAAGACTGGAGGCAAGCAAGAGAGTGGTTGGTATCCTGGCTGAGGTTGGGACAGGCAGCAAGCAAGAGAGTGGTTGGTATCCAGGCTGAGGTTGGAGCAGGCAGCATGCAAGAGAGTGGTTGGTATCCAGGCTGAGGTTGGGCTGGGCAGCAAGCAAGAGAGTGGTTGGTATCCAGGCTGAGGTTGGAGCAGGCAGCATGCAAGAGAGTGGTTGGTATCCAGGCTGAGTTTGGGGCGGGCAGCAAGCAAGAGAGTGGTTGGTATCCAGGCTGAGGTCGGGGCGGGCAGCAAGCAAGAGAGTGGTTGGTATCCAGGCTGAGGTTGGAGCAGGCAGCATGCAAGAGAGTGGTTGGTATCCAGGCTGAGGTCGGGGCGGGCAGCAAGCAAGAGAGTGGTTGGTATCCAGGCTGAGGTTGGGGCAGGCGGCAGGCGAAAGAGTGGTCAGTATCCAGACTGAGGTCAACCCGAGGCTGAAGACAAGCAAGGGAGTGGTCAGTATCCAGGCTGTTGTAAGGGCTTTCCCCCCACTAATGCCAATGATGGGAAACTATTCCTCCCACTAATACCAATGATGGGGCACTATTCCTCCCACTGATACCAATTATGGGGAACTATTTCTCCCACTAATACCAATGATGAGAAACTATTCTTCCCACTAATACCAATGATGGGGCACTATTCCTCCCACTGATACCAATTATGGGGAACTATTTCCCCCACTAATACCAATGATGGGACACTATTCCTCCCACTAATACCAATGATGGGACACTATTCCTCCCACTAATACCAATGATGGGGCACTATTCCTCCCACTAATACCAATGATGGGACACTATTCCTCCCACTGATACCAATGATGGGGCACTATTCCTTCCACTGATACCAATGATGGGGCATTGGGCATTATTCCTCCCACTGACATCAATGATTGGGCACTATTTCTCCCACTGATATAAATGATAGAACACTATTCCTTTCACTGACACCACAGATAGGGTGCTCTTCCTACCAACATCAACATTGGAGCACTATTCTTTCCACTGACGCCAATGATGAGACGAACATTGGGGCACTAATTCTCCCACTGACACCAATGATGGGCCACTTATCCTCTCCACTGACACCAATGATGGGCCACTATTCCTCTCCACTGACACCAATGATGGGCCACTATTCCTCTCCACTGACACCAATGATGGGGCACTATTCCTTCTGCTGACACCAACGATGGGGCACTATTGTGTCCACTGATATAAACGATGGAACACTATGCCTCTCATTGACACCGAAGATAGGGCATTATTTCGCCCAATGAAACCAAACAATGGGGCACCATTCCTCTCTCCGTTTCCCGCCCCCCCAAAAAAAAAAAAAAAAAACACTATTTCTGACACAAACAAATGACGGGGCACTATTCTTCCCACTGATACCAACAATGGAGGACTATTCCTCTCTCTGACACCAACAATGGGACACTATCATGGGCGTCCACTGAACTTTTTTCAGGGTAGGTATCATTCTTGAGGATAATTCCGGTTCACTCCATGCCCATATAAATATAGCCTAGAGAATGTACATCTTTCTATATTGCAATGTATTGCAATACATCTGTTGTGGCCATATTTTGATCTTGATGAAAACAGCCTATACCAGTGATGGCAAACCTTGGCAGCTTCAGTAGACTACCAAGCATCAATAGTGGACCCCCTTTAGCAGTGATGGCAGGCCTCGGAACCCCAGATGTTTTGGAACTACATTTCCCATGATGCTCATACACTCTGCATTGTATTTGAGCATCATGGGAAATGTAGTTCCAAAACATCTGGGGTGCCAAGGTTTGCCATCACTGGCCTATACTGTATACTGTAGCCACAACACAGATGTATTGCAATACATTGCAATACAAAAAGATGTACACAGTGGTGTCATGGCACAGGCACTGCTGTTACCTGTAGTTCTTCAGTGATAGGGAAGGCACTGGCAGCGTATTCAGTCTCTCGTCTCGGCCACTGCACGCCACTAGGGTGACCATGTGTCCCGGATTGCCCGGGACAGTCCCGCATTTTGCAGGTCTGTCCCGGGCACATTCATTCCAGGACAATACAGTTTCCTGGAATGAATCTGACACAGCCACCCCCCGGGCCAAGCTGATACCCCCAAAAAAGGGTGCCCCATCACCGCTTTACTCACTGACAGTACTTGTCTTGGCCGGGAATGCCTAGAGGAGCACAGTCCCCGCCCCCTGCTTGTGATTAGAGAAATCATAAATCCAGCCTCTTGTGTCCAATCACTTTGGAAAGGGAGGGTGTCCCTGAATGGTAGTTTGGAAATGTGGTCACCCTACACGCCACACACCTGTGGGAGGAGCCGTCGCCGCGCCGGCCGGATCGGCATAGGCACATTTACACAGGCAGAGGCAGGCTGAGGCAGCAGCCAATCACGGAACAGCTGGGTCAGGGTCACTGTGATGTTAAGCAGAGGCCCGAGCGGCAGAGCCAATCCAATGCTCGGGCAGGGGGTGAGAAGGGAGGGACAGATAGTCGGAAAAGACTGAGAGCAGCCCCAGCCCCCAGGCCAGCAGCTGTCTGCAGCCTTAGAAAAAAAAGTCCACGGCTGCCGGGGGGGCAAGTGTGTCTTCACTCTGACTCTCGGGGGGGGGGCAATTGACTCCCCTTGCCCTATGGAGCGGACGCCCATGGACACTATTCCTCCCACTGATATAAATGGTGAACACTATCTTTCTCACTGACACCAAAGAAAGGACACGAAAAAAAACCAAAAAACAAATGAAACAAAAAAAAAAATAATAATAATTTTTCGGCAGTGCACATGTCTACTCAGGGAATAAATATATGTAAGTGTTAAAATATGTAAAAAAACAAAACAAAAAAAAACATATCTGACAATAGAACCACTTTAGAATTACAGGTTTGCTTTTACGTTGACTTTGTAATATGACAGTTCTGCCATTTTTTTTATGTTTGAAAGCAGCATGGTGTCAACTGAAATTCCCATTTGGGCCCGTCAGCCTGGTATGGCTATTACAGTAATGTACAGGAAGTGGTAACAATATACAATACATAAAAGATACATAAATCTGTTTAGAATATTTGTCTCCATTAGCCTCCTCCTACACCCACTTCACTCCAAAAACTGCACATGAAGTGAAAACGCAATGAAGACGGGGAGCAGCAGCTTATTAAAATTGGAAATGTATTATCCAGGGCAAGCCGACTTCACAGATTGGGGCTCCTTGGAGCTTTCCAGCGGTAAGGTTGAATCAGATTTGTGAGGGATGGAAGCCTCTCATCCTCACGGTCCGCCGAGTTTAAACAAAACAGTAAAAAAAAAAAAAAACATTAAACGGAATTATTTATTACCTTCACTACAGAGGAAAAAATATAAACTTATGTATACTGTATATATATATATATATATATATATATATATATATATTTTTTTTTTTTCAACTGTAGCATGCCATTATGATCTCTTATGCATCAACAGGGGCATACAAAGGAATCAATAAGCTTAATTCAATTTTAATACATTAAAAAATAATTAAAAAATAATGAAATAAAAAAAATAAAATAATGAATTAAAAAAACAAACAAACAAAAAGAAGTGTTTATCCCTCATTCACTTGATGAGCGCCTTGTACTTTTTTTTCTTCTTTTAGAAACTTGAAGTTTAACCTGCTTATATCTTTTTTTCCTTCCCTGGTTACCCAGCTCCCTTCTCATTTTTGAATCCGCGTTGGTGCAACAACCTAAAAACGGAAAAACCAATAATGCCGCGTACACACGACCGTTTTTCATGACGAAAAAAATGCAATTTTTTAAAATGGTCATTAACCACTTAACGACCGCTCACTGTATATATACGTCGGCAGAATGGCACCGACAGGCACAATCACGTAGAGCATACGTGATTGCCTTTGTACAGTTGGGGGGTCCAATCGGACCCCCCTTCTGTACAATGAGCGGTCGGAATTCGTCTCGTTCCGAGATGGGGGGGCGGCTGTTCGATTCCGGCCAACCCCCCGCGATCGCTCCCGGCGAATAGAAATGCCCCCTCTGTCTGTGTAATGTTTACACAGACAGAGAAAGCAGGAGGAAGTGATGTCATCTCCTGTGCGGCGCTCACATATACCGAGCGCCGTACAAGAGAAGACACACAGGTTAGTGCACAAACACTACACTAACACCAGCACACATAGGCACATAAATCGCCCCCCCAGGCCCCCCCAGATCACCCCCCAGCCCCCAGTCACAGTGTCACTGATTGCAGTGACCATTTATTTACTGATCACTGCAATCAGTGACATTTGTGACTGTAAAAGTGTCACTACATTTAGTTTTAGGTCCAGTGTAGCCCCCTAACCCCCCCTAATAAAGGTTTAACCCCTTGATCACCCCCCAGATAACCCTTTCACCCCCTAGCACCGCCGTCGCTAAGCAATCATTTTTCTGATCGCTGTCTTGGCGTCGGTGATGCAGATCGGTACCCAGTAATTTTTTTTAGGTTCGCCGCAGGTTTTTATAGCGTCGGGTACCCCCATAAATTATCTAATAAAGGTTTAACCCCCTTGATCGCCCCCCAGGTAACCCTTTCACCCCCTATCACCACTGTCGCTAAGCGATCATTTTTCTGATCGATGTCTTAGCGTCGGTGATGCAGATCGGTAGCCAGTATTTTTTTTTTAGGTTCGCCGCAGGTTTTTATAGCGTCGGGTACCCCCATAAATTATCTAATAAAGGTTTAACCCCCTTGATCGCCCCCCAGGTAACCCTTTCACCCCCTATCACCACTGTCACTAAGCGATCATTTTTCTGATCAATGTCTTAGCGTCGGTGATGCAGATCGGTAGCCAGTATTTTTTTTTTAGGTTCGCCGCATGTTTTTATAGCGTCGGGTACCCCCATAAATTATCTAATAAAGGTTTAACCCCCTTGATCGCCCCCCAGGTAACCCTTTCACCCCCTAGCACCGCCGTCGCTAAGCGATCATTTTTCTGATCGCTGTCTTGGCGTCGGTGATGCAGATCGGTAGCCAGTATTTTTTTTTTTTAGGTTCGCCGCAGGTTTTTATAGCGTCGGGTACCCCCATAAATGATCTAATAAAGGTTTAACCCCCTTGATCGCCCCCCAGGTAACCCTTTCACCCCCTATCACCACTGTCGCTAAGCGCTCATTTTTCTGATCGCTGTATTAGCGTCGGTGATGCAGATCGGTAGCCAGTAATTTTTTTTAGGTTCGCCGCAGGTTTTTATAGCGTCAGGTACCCCCATATATTATCTAATAAAGGTTTTAACCCCCTAATTGCCCCTAGTTAACTCTTTCACCAGTAATCATCATATAAGTGTTACGGGTGACGCTGGTTAGTTAGTTTGCTTTTTATAGTGTCAGGGCACCCGCCGTATATAACCCAATAAAGATTTAACCCCCTGATCGCCCGGCGGGTGATATCAATTAGGTTTTAGCGTCAGAGAGGGTCTGCGTCACACCCCAGGCAGCGTCAGGTTAGTGCCAGTAACGCTAATACCCACGCGTGAAGCATACACCCCCCTTAGTGGTATAGTATCTGAACAGATCAATATCTGATCAGATCTATACTAGTGTCCCCAGCAGTTTAGGGTTCCCAAAAACGCAGTGTTAGCGGGATCAGCCCAGATACCTGCTAGCACCTGCGTTTTGCCCCTCCGTCCAGCCCAGGCCACCCAAGTGCAGTATCGATCGATCACTGTCACTTGCAAAACACAACACACATAACTGCAGCGTTCGCAGAGACAGGCCTGATCCCTGCGACTCCAGTGCTGTAGGAGGTGATTTCACCACCACAGTTAAAAAAAAAAAGCAAATATGCCGAAGCATTGGGGCAGCAGGGGCGGAGGAGCGATTTTGCTCCTAATGTCGCGTACATACGGTCGAAATTCCGACGGAGGCTCATATATAAATGGTGCATGTATGCCCATCATTAGAAGTGGGTGGATGAAGGGCGGTATTCTAATGGTGGGCATACCCACCGATCAATCTCTTTTTTCGTTCAGCCAACTGGCTGCATGAAAAAAAAAGATTACAATACATGTCCAACAAGGACCAGCAACGTACTGGTATGTTGCTGGACTTTGAATGTTTATACCAGAATGATGTCTGCGGGTTTAGGTATCATCTTGGTATCATTCTTTTCAGCCAGCGGCCGGCTTTCATGTAAAAGCAATCCTAGTGGCTAATTAGCCTCTGGACTGCTTTTACAAGCAGTGGGAGGGAATGTCCCCCCCCCCGGATATAAAAAGCGCCATTGGGAAATTGGGAAAGCATTTTATCACACCGATCTTGGTGTGGTCAGATGCTTTGAGGGCAGAGGAAAGATCTAGGGTCTAGACCCCATTTTTTTCAAAAAAAGAGTACCTGTCACTACCTATTGCTATCATAGGGGATATTTCAATTCCCTGAGATAACAATAAAAATGATAAAAAAAAAAAAATATGGAAGGAACAATTTAAAAATAAAATAAAAAAGCAAAATTAATAATAAAAAAAAAAAAAAAAAAAGCACCCCTGTCCTGCCCTGCTCTTGCCCAATGGCGAACACAAGCGTCGGTCTGGCGTCATATGTAAACAGCAATTGCACCATGCATGTGAGGTATCACCGCGAAGGTCAGATCGAGGGCAATCATTTTAGCAGTAGACCTCCTCTGTAAATCTAACGGGGTAACCTGTAAAGGCTTTTAAAGGCTTTTAAAAATGTATGTAGTTTGTCGCCAATGCGCGTTTGTGCGAAATTTTAAATCATGTCGTGTTTGGTATCTATGTACTCGGCCTAAGATCATCTTTGTTATTTCATCAAACATTTGGGCAATATAGTGTGTTTTAGTGCATTAAAATTAAAAAAAGTGTATTTTTTCCCCAAAAAATGCGTTTGAAAAATCGCTGCGCAAATACTGTGTAGAAAAAAAAATGCAACACCCACCATTTTATTCTGTAGGGCCTTTGCTTTAAAAATATATATAATGTTTGGGGGTTCAACATAATTTTCCTGCAAAAAAAAATATGTTTTCATGTAAACAAAAAGTGTCAAAAAGGGCTTTGTCTTCAAGTGGTTAGAAGAGTGGATGTAAGCTTCCTAATGTTGTGTATAAAATGCCAGAACAGTTCAAAACCCCCCCAAATTACCCCATTTTGGAAAGTAGACACCCCAAGCTATATACTGTGAGGCATGTCGAGTCCATGGAATATTTTATATGTTGACACAAGTTGCGGAAAAAGACAATTTTTTTATTTTTTATTATTTTTTTGCACAAAGTTGTCACTAAATGATATATTGCTCAAACATGCCATGGGCATATGTGGAATTACACCCCAAAATACATTCTGTTGCTTCTCCTGAGTACGGGGATACCACATGTGTGAGACTTTTTGGGAGCCTAGCCGCGTACGGGACCCCAAAAACCAATCACCGCCTTCAGGCTTTCTAAGGGTGTAAATTTTTGATTTCACTTCTCACTGCCTATCACAGTTTCGGAGGCCATGGAATGCCAAGATGGCACAAATCGCCCCAAATGACCCCATTTTGGAAAGTAGACACCCCAAGCTATTTGCTGAGAGGTATTGTGAGTATTTTGCAGATCTCGCTTTTTGTCACAAAGTTTTGAAAATTGAAAAAAAAAAAATGTCTTTCTTCATTTTCAAAAACAAATGAGAGCTGTAAAATACTCACCATGCCTCTCAGCAAACAGCTTGGGGTGTCTACTTTCCAAAATGGGGTCATTTGGGGGGGTTTTGTGCTATTTTGGCATTTTATGGCCTTCGAAACTGTGATAGGTAGTGAGGAGTGAAATCAAAAATTTGTGCCTAGAAATCCTGGAGGCGGTGCTTGGTTTCCGGGGTCCCGTACGTGGCTAGGCTCCTAAAAAGTCCCACACATGTGGTATCCCCGTACTCAGGAGAAGCAGAAAAATTTATTTTGGGGTGCAATTCCACATATAACCATGGCATGTGAGCAATATATCATTTAGTGACAACTTTTTGTAATTAATTTTTTTTTTGTCATTATTCAATCACTTGGGACAAAAAAAAAATATTCAATGGGCTCAACAGGCCTCTCAGCAATTTCCTTGGGGTGTCTACTTTCCAAAATGGGGTCATTTGGGGGGGTTTTGTGCTATTTTGGCATTTTATGGCCTTCGAAACTGTGATAGGTAGTGAGGAGTCAAATCAAAAATTTGCGCCCTTAGAAATCCTGAAGGCGGTGCTTGGTTTCCGGGGTCCCGTACGTGGCTAGGCTCCTAAAAAGTCCCACACATGTGGAATCCCCGTACTCAGGAGAAGCAACAGAATGTATTTTGGGGTGCAATTCCACATATAACCATGGCATGTGTGAGCAATATATCATTTAGTGACAACTTTTTGTAATTTTTTTTTTTTTTTTTGTCATTATTCAATCACTTGGGACAAAAAAAAAAAATATTCAATGGGCTCAACATGCCTCTCAGCAATTTCCTTGGGGTGTCTACTTTCCAAAATGGGGTCATTTGGGGGGGTTTGTACTGCCCTGTCATTTTAGCACCTCAAGAAATGAGATAGGCAGTCATAAATTTAAAGCTGTGTAAATTCCAGAAAATGTACCCTAGTTTGTAAACGCTATAACTTTTGCGCAAACCAATAAATATACGCTTATTGACTTTTTTTTACTAAAGACATGTGGCTGAATACATTTTGGCCTAAATGTATGACTAAAATTGAGTTTATTCGATTTTTCTTATAACAAAAAGTAGAAAATATCATTTTTTTTCAAAATTTTCGGTCTTTTTCCGTTTATATCGCAAAAAATAAAAATTGCAGAGGCAATCAAATACCATTAAAAGAAAGCTCTATTTGTGGGAAGAAAAGGACGCAAATTTTGTTTGGGTACAACATTGCATGTCCGCACAATTTACAGTTAAAGCAGCGCAGTGCAAAATTCTGAATTCACCTCTGGTCCTCTAGCTACCAAATGGTCCGGGGCTTAAGTGGTTAAAAATGATCGTCTGTGGGCTTCAGAGCATTTTTCACGACGTGAAAAACGGCCATGAAAAATTTGGAACATGCTCTAATTTTTCTCGTTGTTTTTCACCTCGTCACTTTTCTCGTCATGAAAAACAGCCGTGTGTAGGCTTTAACGGCGTGAAAAAAACGCGCATGCTCAGAAGCAAGTGATGAGACAGGAGCGCTCGTTCTGGTAAAACTAGCGTTCGTAATGGAGATAGCACATTCGTCACGCTGTAACGGACTGAAGAGCACGAGGCTGAAAAGCGCGAATCATCTCTCACCAAACTTTACTAACACGAGGATCAGCAAAAGCGTCCCAAAGGGTGGAGCCACCCGAATGGAACTTCCCATTTATAGTGCCGTCCTACGTGCTGTACGTCACCGTGCTTTGCTCCAGCATTTTTTTCATGATAGTGTGTAGGCAAGGCAGGGTTGAGAAGAATCACGTTGAGAAAAATTTTGTTTTTTTCAATGACATTAAAAACGGTCGTGTGTACGTGGCATGAGTGTACAAAAAAATGTGCATGTGAAACACACATAGGGTTGCCAGTGCCACCTGTCCGGGATTCACCCGCACAAGTTCGAGTTTTGAATCATGTGTCCGGGTTTCAGTCCACCTGAAACCCAGACACAAAATTCAGGCAGGAATGTAGCTCAGAACGGTGCCTGATAGGAGGGTGAGGGGGCACTATGCACACCACATTACTATTCTCTTTGGAGCACCCAAAGGTGTCCCAGGTCTTTTACAATCCTATAGAGCATAGGTGTCAGACACAAGGCCCGCGGGCCGAATCCGGCCCTCCAGGCCATTTCATGTGGCCCTCACCCCTCTCCTGCAGCTGCAGGAGAGCTCCAGCCCTCCTCTGGTCCTCCTCCAGACCCTGTACTTTCTGCTTTCAAGCTATGCATCCAGCTTCTTCCCAGCAGCAGCATAAGGAAAGGGGTTTGCACTGTGATGTAAGGGAGAGTGGGGGACTCAACTTCTGATGGTGGGGTGGCTCTTGACATCTAATGTAAGGGGAGGGGATGCGCTGGACATCTAATCTTACAGATACAACCGGCCCTTTTGAGGGCAATCATAATGCTGATGCGGCCCACAATGAAATTGAGTTTGACACCCCTGCATAGAGCATGCTAAAAAAATCATTTTTTTGCTGTGCGCCACTAAAGTGTTTGGGTTTGGCTTGAAGAAGAAGTGGAAAACCTAAACACACACTAGAAAGTGCAGTTAAGGGTGTGGTTTGTCCACCCCCCCCCCCCAAAGGGGTAGGACCTCACTCTAATCCCCCAGGGCACGAGGCTCCTGACAGGGACATAGGGTTCCAATGGTCTGCCAAGCCAGAAGGCCTGGCAGACCCCGTTCTTCTAGGTCAGTCGAAGCCAACCATCAAATATTAGGACAGGACAGGACCGGACAGGACAGGACCGGACAGGACAGGACAGGACAGGACAGGACAGGACCGGACCGGACCCCAGAAGGCGGCACATCCCCCCCGTAGACATCAGGGCAAGCCTGAGACCTCACACCCTTCACCTTAGTGAGAAAAAAAAAACGTACACAAAAGTGAAAGAGTGACAACAATAAAATAAATAAGGGGCCGTGCAAGGTGCACTGGCCGGGCCCTAAGGCCTGGAAGACAAAAATTGACCCAGCTCTAAAAGGTGCAGTGCAGAAAATGTTTTAGTGACTGACCACGAGCTAGGGTGACCACATTTTTAAACTACCATTCAGGGACACCCCCCCTTCCCAAAAATCAGCTTGTGCTGTAACGAATCACAGCACAGTGATTGGACACAAGAGGTGGAATTTATGATTTCTCCAATCACAAGCAGGGGGCGGGGATTGTGCTCCTCCAGGCATTCCCGGCCAGGACAAGTACTGTCAGTGAGTAAAGTGGTGATGTGGCAGACTTTTTTGGGGGCATTAGATTGGCCCGGGGGGTGGCTCTGTCAGTTTCATTCCGGGACACTGTATTGTCCTGGAATGAAGGTGCCCGGGACAGACCTGCAAAATGCGGGACTGTCCCGGGCAATCCGGGACACGTGGTCACCCTACCATGAGCCTGTTCAGTGGGGTTCCACACCCAAGTGTTACCAAGAGCACCGCTAGGGCATCCACTTCCAGGGGGTACAGACATCGCGGACTCTCTGTTTTTCCAGCCCATGGCCAGACAAGGTACAGTAGATCCACTCAAATCAGGAGGAACTGGGCTAGTTCACTTTTTCTGGGGAAATTACTCTCGTGCCCCAACAGCCTGTGGGTGCCCCGGTTTCTGTTTCGGCTGGTTCTAGCATTTCCAGCCCCCCATTACTCCAGCCGGGGTACATAGCCAGCCACTCCAGCCCTGTTCAAGCCGGAATGACAGCACAGCACCCCTACTGGACACTGATAAGTACAAATACTAATGCCATTTTTACATAAAACCTTAACGTTTTCTTTACATACCGGTACTTTATTTTAGACCCGGGTATCTTTACTTCTCTATGGAATGCAGGCAGATCATGGCTGGTGGGAGGGGCTGGCAGGGGGCTGTACATAGCTTCTTAAATACAGCACAGCACCCCTTCTCAGGACTCCTCTCAGGAATCATCAGCCCTGATTTAAGCAGCGGGAGAAGTTATGGAAATAATAAAATGCCTTGATGGGTGGATGTCAGTCTGCAGGTGTGGGTGTTGCTAGCAAGGCCGGGACAAGGGGTGGGCAGGAGGGGCGGCTGCCCTGGGCACTGTGGTACCACATGAGGTTGGGGGGTACCACAAGGAGATTGGAGGGAGGGGATTTGTGTTGGGAGGGGAAATTTTGGGGGGAGGAGATTTGTGTTGGGAGGGGAAATTTTGGGGGAGGAGATTTATGTTGGGAGGGGAAATTGGGGGGGGGGTGCGGCAGGAGGTAAGAACCGTTCTAGGAGGGGAAATTTGGGGGGGGGGTGTGCTAAGAGTGGGGATTTGGGAGGGATTTGTGCTGAGAGGGGAGATGGGGAAGAGGATTTGTGCTAGGATGGGGGACTGTGGAATGGTGTGGGGGATTTTTTGGGAAGGGGGATTTGTGCTAGTAGGAATGATTGGTGGGCATTTGTGCTAGGAGGGGATTTTTTTGGGGTGGGGGGATTTGTGCTAGGATAGGGGATTGGGGAAGGAGAATCTGTGCTGGGAGGAGGTCTTTGGAGTGTGTGTGTGTATGTGTGTGTGGGGGGGGTGTGATTTGTGCTTGATGGGGAAATTTGAGGGGTAGAGGATTCATGCTGGGGGGGGGGGATGAGTATTTGAGTCAAGCATGCAGATTATCGCTCTATTTTTTTTGGTGGGGGGTAATTTTTCTGACACATAATGCTCATAAATGTTTTGGGGGGAGGGAGCAATTTGGCATGCTCGCCCTGGGCTCTAGATGACTTTGTCCTGGCACTGGTTGCTAGGCAGACTATATTTGAATGCACACCCTAGGTAACACCCACAAATGACACTGAGCCATGATTGAAAGAACTGAAATCCAATGAATGAAAGGGGGACTACAAATTAATGGGCTACTACAAACCCAGGAAGTCAGCACAGCACAGGGATGATGGGAGCCCCTCATAATGAGCACAGCACAGGGATGATGGGAGCCCCTCATAATGAGCACAGCACAGGGATGATGGGAGCCCCTCATAATGAGCACAGCACAGGGATGGTGGGAGCCCCTCATAATGAGCACAGCACAGGGATGATGGGAGCCCCTCATAATGAGCACAGCACAGGGATGGTGGGAGCCCCTCATAATGAGCACAGCAGGGGCACAGCCCCAGGAGGAAGTCAGCGCAGCACAGGGATGGTGGGAGCCCCTCATAATGAGCACAGCAGGGGTACAGCCCCAGGAGGAAGTCAGCACAGCACAGGGATGGTGGGAGCCCCTCATAATGAGCACAGCACAGGGATGATGGGAGCCCCTCATAATGAGCACAGCACAGGGATGGTGGGAGCCCCTCATAATGAGCACAGCACAGGGATGATGGGAGCCCCTCATAATGAGCACAGCACAGGGATGGTGGGAGCCCCTCATAATGAGCACAGCACAGGGATGGTGGGAGCCCCTCATAATGAGCACAGCACAGGGATGGTGGGAGCCCCTCATAATGAGCACAGCACAGGGATGATGGGAGCCCCTCATAATGAGCACAGCACAGGGATGGTGGGAGCCCCTCATAATGAGCACAGCACAGGGATGATGGGAGCCCCTCATAATGAGCACAGCACAGGGATGGTGGGAGCCCCTCATAATGAGCACAGCAGGGGTACAGCCCCAGGAGGAAGTCAGCACAGCACAGGGATGGTGGGAGCCCCTCATAATGAGCACAGCACAGGGATGGTGGGAGCCCCTCATAATGAGCACAGCACAGGGATGGTGGGAGCCCCTTATAATGAGCACAGCACAGGGATGATGGGAGCCCCTCATAATGAGCATAATGAGTCGACGACTGCCATATTGAGAAAGGTATTTTTTGCTTTTTAAATTCATCATAACGAATGTTCGTAATTGTTACAAAAAGTTAACAAATCGAACGAAAATTCATATTTCTTACGAAACGAATCCAAATTGAATTTCGGACACAAATTACAATTTTTTGGCTAATACGAAACGGAAGGAAACAAAACGAATTTATTGACAGCGCACATGTCTAGCACTGGCTCTACACACACTCTTGGCTTGCATGGACCTATGGTAGTGCGAGTTTCCCTACACAACCTTCCCAACCATGTTTCTTGGGCTCCACTTGTTCCACTTGCAGGCCCCAGAACCCCAATGTGGGGTGTCGCTGGGTTGAAGGGAAGGAGACCAGTAAACAATTGTTTTCTGATCTCCCTTAGCTGATTCCAGCTAGGGGAGATCAGAAAACAATTACGTCACTGTATTACGTCACTTCTAGGTTTGGCTGTCACTATGGCCAGGGAAGAACCCAATGGAGTGTGAACTGTGCTCCATTATCTTCAGTGGAAGCGAGATCAATAATTCAAGGGCCCTTATTCATGGGTATCTCTAAACCGATAACCTGTAGGCACAACCTCATCTTTCACATAACAAAAAATTGGGTAATATATTGGAGCTACCAACATGTTATTCTCCGGGGTCTCTGTTTTCAGAGTATATGTAATGTTTAGGAGTTTTCAGGCCTAAAATTATTTTTTTAAACATGGGTAAAAAATAAGCCGATTCCAAATAGTTAACCAGGGGATAAACGGGGGGTGCGTTCCTTGGTTAACACTGACACGCATCTCAGCCAATCAGGTTCACCGGATCTGGTTACCAGTAACCTGATTGGCTGAAGCAACATCGAGGGCGGGACTACATTGAGGGATCGTCGAGGAGGATCCAAAGATGGCTGACCGAGAAAGGTAAGTGCGAGGGGGGGGGAGCAATCTGGCGGCATTTTAGGGGCAAACTGGCGGCAATTGATGGGCACAGTGGCGACAATGGCATGGCACAGTGGCTGCGATTGGCATGGCACAGTGGTGACAATTGATGGGCACAGTGGCGACAATGACATGGCACAGTGGCTGCGTTTGGCATGGCACAGTGGCGACAATTGATGGGCACAGTGGCGACAATTGCATGGCACAGTGGCTGAGTTTGGCATGGCACAGTGGCGACAATTGATGGGCACAGTGGCGACAATGGCATGGCACAGTGGCTGCGTTTGGCATGGCACAGTGGCGACAATTGATGGCACAGTGGCGACAATGGCATGGCACAGTGGGGACATTTGATGGCATGGCACATTGACGACAATTGATGGGCACAGTGGCGACAATTGATGGGCACAGTGGCAACAATTGATGGCACAGTGGCTGCGTTTGATGGCATGGCACAGTGGCGACAATTGATGGGCACAGTGGCTGCGTTTGATGGCATAGCACAGTGGCTGCGTTTGATGGCATGGCACAGTGGCGACAATTTTATGTCACAGTGGCGACAAGTTTATGGCACAGTGGCTGCGTTTGATGGGCACATTGGCTGCGTTTGATGGGCACAGTGGCGGCAATTGATGGGCACAGTGGCGGCAATTGATGGGCACAGTGAGGCTGCAATTGATGGGGGTTTTTTTTTCGTTTGTTTGTGCCCCCCCCCCAAAAAATGTGAGCACCAGCCGCCACTGCAACAGTATTAGGAACAATTACGGGAGCTTTCAGTTGGCAAGGCAGTGACTATCAGGGCTTTAGGTGACCTCTGGCCCCTGACTTTTAGCTGACATGCCATACCAAGTAAAGCAGAGGAGGGTAAGAAGAAATATAAACCTTTCCTAAGAAATTCTGCTCAACTTACTCATGCTTTTTTAATAACAGACCCTCAATACCTTGAGTCGCCGCGTGCCGTACTCTTGGTTGTCCATGAAAAATGTGACTCTTTTACCCTGGCAGTCTGGTATGAAGGTCTTATGACAAAAGCGGCTTATATAAATGCCATGCAGTACATGCTGTTCCTGTCATTAGAATCCTTCTAGCAGATATGGCAAAGCTGAATGAATGAAAAGAACTTCCCACAAACGTACAGAGATCTCATCAGGAGAGAAGAAATGGCAACTGGAATTGCCGACTTGTTTTTTCAAGGTTCAGGGTCCAGGGCTGTCATCTTAAAGTGACACTAAATACCCTTATTCTCCAAAAATAATCCATACACATCCCCTACTTAATGGCCCTGTCATTTATTTTTCATGAATGAGCAGTGCACATTAGTTGCAGTCATGTGCACTGCTCTATGCACAGTGCAAATCCCATAGTCCATCTTGTGAGCGAGTAACAGAGGGTGGCTACGTTTCTAAATACAATAGGACCAAGGCAGGGTGGCTGATTTCCTACATAAAGTGGGACCAAGGCAGGGTTGGTACATTCCTACATACAGGGGCCCAAGGCAGGGTGGCTATATTCCTACATTCAGTGGGACCATGGCAGGGTTGGTACGTTCCTACATACAGGGGGACCAAGGCAGGGTGGCTATATTCCTACATTCAGTGGGACCATGGCAGGGTTGGTACGTTCCTACATACAGGGGGACCAAGGCAGGGTGGCTATATTCCTACATTCAGTGGGACCATGGCAGGGTTCGGTACGTTCCTACATACAGGGGGACCAAGGCAGGGTGGCTATATTCCTACATTCAGTGGGACCATGGCAGGGTTCGGTACGTTCCTACATACAGGGGGACCAAGGCAGGGTGGCTATATTCCTACATTCAGTGGGACCATGGCAGGGTTGGTACGTTCCTACATACAGGGGACCAAGGCAGGGTGGCTATATTCCTACATTCAGTGGGACCATGGCAGGGTTGGTACGTTCCTACATACAGGGGGACCAAGGCAGGGTGGCTATATTCCTACATTCAGTGGGACCATGGCAGGGTTGGTACGTTCCTACATACAGGGGGACCAAGGCAGGGTGGCTATATTCCTACATTCAGTGGGACCATGGCAGGGTTGGTACGTTCCTACATACAGGGGGACCAAGGCAGGGTGGCTATATTCCTACATTCAGTGGGACCATGGCAGGGTTGGTACGTTCCTACATACAGGGGGACCAAGGCAGGGTGGCTATATTCCTACATTCAGTGGGACCATGGCAGGGTTGGTAAGTTCCTACATACAGGGGGACCAAGGCAGGGTGGCTATATTCCTACATTCAGTGGGACCATGGCAGGGTTGGTACGTTCCTACATACAGGGGGACCAAGGCAGGGTGGCTATATTCCTACATTCAGTGGGACCATGGCAGGATGGGTACGTTCCTACATACTGTTGGATCAAGGCAGAGTAACTATGTTCCTACATTAAGTGGGACCAAGGCGGTGTGGGTATGTTCCTACATGCAGTGGGACCATGGCAGGGTGGGTACGTTGCTACATACTGTTGGATCAAGGCAGAGTAACTATGTTCCTACATAAAGTGGGACAAAGGGAGGGTGGCTACATTCCTACATACAGTGGGACCAAGGCAGGATAGCTACGTTCCTACAGTGCACATTAGTTGCGGGGGCATGTGCTGCTCTATGCACAGTACAAATCTCATAGACCATCTTGGGAGCGAGCAAGAAAGGGTGACTATGTTCCTAAATTCTGTGGGACCAAGGCAGGGTGGCTCCCTTCCTATATATAGTAGGACCAAGGCAGGGTGGCTACATTCCTACATACAGTGGGACCATGGCAGGGTGGGTATGTTCCTACATACAGTGGGACCAAGGCCAGGGTGGGTATGTTCTTACATACAGTGGGACCATGCTAGGGTGGGTATGTTCCTACATACAGTGGGACCAAGGCCAGGGTGGGTATGTTCCTACATACAGTGGGACCAAGGCAGGGTGGGTATGTTCCTACATACAGTGGGGCCAAGGCAGGGTGGCTATATTCCTACATTCAGTGGGACCATGGCAGGGTGGGTACGTTCCTACATACTGTTGGATCAAGGCAGAGTAACTATGTTCCTACATTAAGTGGGGCCAAGGCAGGGTGGGTAAATTCCTACATACAGTGGGCAAAAGCAGGGTTGGTACATTTCTACATACAGTGGGACCAAGGCAGGATGGCTACGTTCCTTCAGTGCACATTAGTTGTGGGGGCATGCACTGCTCTATGCACAGTACAAATCTCATAGACCATCTTGGGAGCGAGCAAGAAAGGGTGACTATGTTCCTAAATTCTGTGGGACTAAGGCAGGGTGGCTTCGTTCCTATATATAGTAGGACCAAGGCAGTGTGGCTACATTCCTACATACAGTGGGACCAAGGCAGGGTGGGTATGTTCTTACATACAGTGGGACCAAGGCAGGGTGGGTATGTTCTATGTTCCTACATACAGTGGGACCATGGCAGGGTAGCTGTGTTTCTACACACAGTGGGACCAAGGAAGAGTAGCTATGTTTCTACATACAGTTAGACCAAGACAGGAAGGCTACATTTCTACATACAGTGGGATCAAGGCAGGGTGGCTATATTCATACATACAGTGAGACCAGGGCAGGGTTGGTACAGTATGTGCCTACATACAGTGGGACCAAGGCAGGGTGGCTACATTCCTACATACAGTGGTACTAAGGCAGGGCTGGAATGTTCCTACATACAGCAGGACCAAGGTAAGATGGCTATGTTCCTACATACAGTAGGACCAAGGTAAGGTGGCTATGTTCCTACATACAGTAGGACCAAGGCAAGGTGGCTACATTCCTACATACAGTGGGACCAAGGCAGGGTGGATACATTCCTACATACAGTGGTACTAAGGCAAGGCTGGCATGTTCCTACATACAGCGGGACCAAAGTAAGGTGGCTGCATTCCTACATACAGTGGGACCAAGGCAGGGTGGCTAGATTCCTACATACAGTGGTAATAAGACATGGCTGGTATGTTCCTACATACAGCGGGACCAAAGTAAGGTGGCTGCATTCCTACATACAGTGGGACCAAGGCAGGGTGGCTAGATTCCTACATACAGTGGTAATAAGACATGGCTGGTATGTTCCTACATACAGCGGGACCAAAGTAAGGTGGCTATGTTCCTATTTACAGTGGGACCAAGGCAGGCTGTTTTTTTTTCTCCTATATACAGTGGGACCAAGGAAGGGTGGCTACGTTCCTACACACAGTGGGACCAAGGCAGGGTAGCTACATTGCTAAATGTTTGCACACTTTTTTTAACTCTATTAAATATAAAAAAGTGTGGGAACTTTTTGAAGACCCCCCGTACATACAGTACAGTGGGAAAAAGACAGGGTAGAGGAGGGCATAATACTGGAGTCAGGACGGCACAGAACAGGGTCCGGGACGCTGCCTGGGACACGGACATCCTGCACAGCTTAGTAAAAACTGTGACTGTCCCAGAAAATCTGGGACAGTTGGCAAATATGATGTAATGCAAGATTATTATGGGGCCCCCATGCACTTACCCATGCATTAGGATGGCCCTGACGATAAGAGGAGGAGGCGCATGTAGTCCTTTCTGGTTTCTGTTGTCCTGATAAAGTTTGGGGAATGACATTAGGACAGGAAGGGAGTTACTGGCAGGATCACCAGGTAAAAAATAAAAGAAAACAGCCTAAATAAAGAAAATGTATGCAGTCGCCACATCTAAAGATAAGCATACACTTTATAATCTGATTGTACCATCTCCTTTTAAAGCTACCATCAACTCTATAGTAAAGGAGTCTGTCTCATTTGATACTAATTAAATGGATTGCTAAATTTTGTCCTTACGTCAAATACACTATATTACCAAAAGTATTGGGACGCCTGCCTTTACATGCACAGGAACTTTAACCACTTGCCGACCGGCTCACGTCGATATACGTCGGCAGAATGGCACATACAGGCATATTAACGTACCTGTACCTCGCCTTACAGCTATTTATTTTTTTTGGCGCAAAAAATAAAAACCGCAGAGGTGATCAAATACCACCAAAAGAAAGCTGTATTTGTGGGGAAAAAGGGACGTCAATTTTGTTTGGGAGCCACGTCGCACGACCGCGCTATTGTCAGTTAAAGCGACGCAGTGCCGAATCGCAAAAAGTGCTCTGGTCTTTGGCCAGCCAAATGGTCCGGGGCTGAAGTGGTTAAAGGCAATCCCAAACTTGCTCATCCATGTCTTTATGGACCTTGCTTTGTGCACTAGTCCAAATTATTTGGGGATTATTGTATGGGGTTGTTTTTCAGGGGTTGGGTTTGGCCCCTTAGTTCCAGTGAAGGGAATTCTTAAGGCGTCAGCATACCAAGACATTTTGGACAATTTCATGCTCTCAACTTTGTGGGAACAGTTTGGGGATGGCCCCTTCCTGTTCCAACATGACTGCGCACCAGTGCACAAAGCAAGGTCCATAGAGACATGGATGACCGAGTTTGGGGTGGAGGAACTTGTCTGGCCTGCACAGAGTCCTGATCTCAACCCGATAGAACACCTTTGGAGTGAATTAGAGTGGAGACTGCGAGCCAGGCCTTCTCCTCCAACATCAGTGCTTGACCTCACAAATGTGCTTCTGGAAGAATGGTCAAACATTCCCATAGACACACTTCTAAACCTTGTGGACAGTCTTCCCAGAAGAGTTGAAGCTGTTAAGGCTGCAAAGGGTGGGCCAACTCAATATTGAACCCTACGGACTAAGACTGGGATGCCATTAAAGTTCATGTGCCTGTAAAGGCAGGCGTCCCAATACTTTTGGTAATATAGTGTAGTTTTGGTAAATCTATATGGCGATTTTACAGAGATTATATAATCAGATTGTATAGCGCATGGACAGCCAATGAACTGGCAAGCTGCAAAATACAGTATTACATTTCTGGTTTGGGGTATGGATACACTTTAACGATGCATATCAATATAGGACATAAAACCCACCAACTTTTCAGGGGCACAAGGGTCCCCGTTGTCAAGTGACCAGCATGAACCACATGTGAAAAAACGAATATTGATACATATTTATCCCCCAATCCCAGAAAAGTGGGCTGCCCCATTGCCAGTGCACTAATTTATGAGACTTTGTATTAAATTTTTAAAGCATTGTATCAAATGTTCTGAGACAACACGGGTGGGGGGTCAATATGTGTATAGGTACAAAAGTTGCACATACATGAAATCAAATAATGTAGATATGATAAAAGTAAATAAAAAAATAAAAGTAAAAAATAAATAAAAAATCTTGAACAATGCTTAATTATACAAAATGGGGGATTTAATTGGATTTCAAATATTCTTAAAGTTCTGTATAAATTTGCAAACTGATTTTTATATTTTATATCATCTTTACCTGCTATAATGGCCTGCCATAATATTGATAGCTGATAGTTTTTTATTGAATTTTTAATTACCATTTAGATAAATATTATAGGCTTACTTTATAGTATATGATTGTACTACCAAACCCTATGGTTAAAAAAAAAAAAAAAAAACTGCAGGTTAAAGCTAGCCATACACTAATACATTTTTGAACCAACAGGTCTCAGTGCATTCGATGACTTGATAAATTCTGTTTAACAATATTTTAAGATTTATTTTCGATTTTGGAATAAATGGACTTTCCCAAATTAAAAACCACATTCACCGTGAGATTTGTTTGTGCCATTTAAATTTTCTATCCTGAGCTTCTTTTTCCACTACGTTTGAAAATGGTCGTTCATTTGGCCCCACTAACAATTTAAAAACTGTTCTTAAAATTAGAAATTTTCATTGAAATTCTACTAGTGTGTGGGCAGCTTTAAGTTTTTTTTTTTTTTTTTTTTTTTTTTAGCAATACTAACTCACTTTTTTCCACTTCATTCATTCATGTTTCTTTTAATTTGCTGAGTTAGTAATTTATCTTTTAAACTATAATCAATTTTTTTTTTTTTGATAAAGTGATCTTATTTTCTGAATTGAATGATTTATATTTATGCTAGTTTTTAATTCTATAGTTCCATGCTAAAGTTGTATTCATATATATATATATATAGATATATCTATAAATATATATATAGATAGATATATAGATATATCTATCTATATATATATATATATGTATATATATATATATATATAGATAGATAGATATATCTATCTATATATATATATTTTTATTGAAAGCTGATATATCTATCTATCTATCTATCTATATATATTGTGAGGGGGCTAGCTCGGCAGCGGGTATGTGTGACCCCCGGGATGGGCTCCCCACCCAAAAACAGGCCCAGCAGACGGAGGTTGTGGTTTTCAAAATCAAAAAAGGTGCGGTTTATTTTCTATTTACAGTGACAAAAACACAGCAAGGCAAAAAAAACAAACACAAAATAAATCCTGGTCAACTTGACCTCTGACTAAACTTACAGGTTTCCTAACTAACGACTGGGATCAGCCTAGTGCTGTCCTAGTCCCTGGTTTTAAATGTCCAAGCAAAATATAGCCACACAGGCTTTCTCTCACCGCACAGGGGTTCACTCTCCCTAGACAGTCCACACAGGTCTGCTTCCAGGCATGAGCTAACATCTAATGAATCTGGGAGTTTTTTATAGAGGCCTAAATGAGCTGACAAGGTTCAGCTGGTCTCATCAACTCCCTGTCTGCACGACGCCCAGCCCTCTCCCTAGAGGTATGAGTCATCAATGAGCCCACTAGTCTCAGCTGGGCTTATACAACTCTCCACCTAGCTGTATAAATCGGCGTAAAGCCTGAATCTGGGCGAAATATATCTACCCCCCTGGATGCAACCAGGTGACTTTACCTTCCTGCTGTCACATACCCCCCCCTCTTGTTTTAACCTCGGGGTTGGAACACCAGCAATCAGGCATTCATGTACTCGAGACAAAGCATCCACATTCCCCATTTGAACGCCAGGGCGATGCTTTACTGTGAAGTTGAATTCCTGGAGGGCCAGGAACCACCTATTCACTCTTCTATTTGTTTCCTTGTTTTGAGCCATCCACTTTAACGGAGCGTGATCCGTAACCATGTCAAAGTGCCTACCTAGCAGGTAGTACCGAAGGGAATCTAGAGCCCACTTCACCGCTAAACACTCCTTTTCAACGGTGGCGTAATTTACCTCATGGGACTTCAACTTCCTGCTGAGGTAAATGACTGGGTGCTCTTCCCCGTTCCAGACCTGGGACAATACTGCTCCTAACCCCACATCTGACGCATCACTTTGTACGACAAAGTCTTTAGAGAAGTCGGGTGAGTACAACACTGGCTGGCTACATAAGGCTTGTTTCAAGAATTGGAATGCTGCCTCAGCCTCGGGGGTCCATTTAATCATGACCGACCCTTTCCCCTTCGTCAGGTTGGTTAGGGGCACAGCCTTAGAAGCAAAGTGGGGAATGAATCGCCGATAATACCCAGCGATTCCCAGAAAGGCTCGTACCTGCTTCTTGCTGTTGGGACGTGGCCAACTCTGGATGGCCTCGACTTTGTTGAGTTGGGGTTTTATTACTCCCCTCCCAATGGTGTACCCAAGATATTTGGCCTCCTCCTGCCCAATGGTACACTTCTTGGGGTTAGCCGTAAACCCTGCTTCCCGAACAGAGTCCAGGACTGCTTGCACTTTTGGCAGATGTGAGGCCCAATCTGTGCTATGGACAATTACGTCATCCAGGTAAGCCGCAGCATACTTCCGATGGGGCCTCAGCATCTGGTCCATTTTCCGCTGGAATGTGGCCGGCGCATTCTGTAACCCGAACGGCATTCTTTTATATTGGAACGCCCCGTCTGGGGTTACAAATGCGGTTTTCTCTTTGGCTGACTTGGCCAGGGGGATTTGCCAATACCCTTTTGTGAGGTCAAGAGTCGTCATGTATCGGGCTGTTCCCAGCCGGTCGATCAACTCATCTATACGTGGCATGGGGTAGGTGTCAAATTTTGTAACTTTGTTCAACTGACGAAAATCGTTACAAAATCGCCAGCTCCCATCCGGTTTAGGCACCAACACAATGGGACTAGACCAATCACTTTGGGACTCCTCTATCACCCCTAAGTTCAGCATTTTCTGTACTTCCTCCCGTATTGCCTCCCGTCGGGCCTCTGGGATCCGATAGGGTTTTAACTTCACCCTTTCACCGGGCGGGGTAATAATGTCATGCTCTACCCCAGATGTTTGTCCCGGCAGCTCAGAGAATACCTCCTTGTTGCGAAGCACAAACTCCTTAACCTCCTGTTGTTGGGGTTGTGACAAGGTGGCTGCGATTCCAACCTCAGGAATCACGCAACCAGTTTGAGCTGGTGACCAAGTGTCTGCGACTAGGGACTCTCTATCCCTCCAGGCTTTCAACAGATTAACGTGATAGATCTGTTCGGGCTTTCGCCTTCCTGGTTGTCTGACCTTGTAATTCACTTCGCTCACTTTTTCCATTATCTCGTAGGGGCCTTGCCATTTGGCAAGGAATTTACTTTCAACCGTAGGGACAAGTACCAATATCCTATCCCCCGGGGAAAAGGTACGGGTCTTGGCTCCACGGTTGTACACTCTCTGCTGTGCCAACTGCGCTTGGGCCAAATGTTCCTTCACGATGGGCATTACCTGTGCAATTCGATCTTGCATCAGGGCGACATGCTCAATCACACTCCTGTGGGGAGAACTCTCACTTTCCCAAGTTTCCTTGGCAATATCCAACAGCCCTCTTGGGTGTCTCCCATACAGTAACTCAAAGGGGGAGAATCCCGTAGAGGATTGGGGCACCTCCCTAATAGCAAACATCAAATAAGGAAGTAGACAGTCCCAATCCTTTCCATCCCTATCCACCACTTTCTTCAACATTTGTTTTAGGGTTTTGTTGAATCTTTCAACCAGCCCATCGGTTTGGGGGTGATACACAGATGTACGTAATTGCGTCACTTTGAACAATTTACACAGCTCCTTCATAACCCGGGACATAAAGGGTGTACCTTGGTCCGTAAGCAGTTCTTTACAAATACCCACCCGGCTAAAAACAAGAGATAGCTCTTTGGCTATGGTTTTGGCCGAGGTATTTCTGAGAGGGATCGCTTCTGGATAACGGGTGGCATAGTCCATTATAACCAATATGTACTGGTGCCCCCTAGCGGACTTGATTATAGGACCTACCAAATCCATTGCGATTCTCTCAAACGGGACCTCAATGATGGGTAGAGGGACCAGCGGGCTACGGAAGTGTGGCATCGGGGCCGACCTCTGACACACAGGGCAGGAGGAACAATAATTTTCTATGTCCTTCATCACCCCAGGCCAATAGAATCTCTGTAATACCCTCTCTCGGGTTTTCTCTGTCCCCAGATGACCTCCAAGAATGTGCCCATGGGCCAACTCCAACACCAACTTCCTGTAAGGTTTGGGCACCACCAGCTGCTCAACGGTTTCTTCTGCCCTTTTTGCCACCCGATACAGTAGGTCCTTCTCTACGCTGAAGTATGGGTAAGTGCAGGTATTATCTGGGTTCACTAACTCGCCATCTATTTTCACTACGTTTTCCCGTGCCTTTATTAGGGCGGGGTCTTTCAACTGTTCTGTGGCAAAGTTTTCCCTGTGAACCTCAAGATCAGAAAACTCCACAGACGGTAGGTTTTCGTCTGAGGAGGTGGGCTCCTCTCCAGTTTCTTGAGTCTCCCCTGCCAATACTGACAAGGGAAATTCGGGAGAGTCCTCACCACTCTCAGAGGAGTTCTGGCTATCATATTCCTGGTACATAGGGGCACCAGTGGGGGGCTCATGATCATCCCACAGTTCCCAGAACTTCGGAAAATCCCTTCCCACAATGGCGTCATGCGGTAACTGAGACACTAAGCCCACTGGATGAGAAAGGGTACCTTTGGGGGTCTCGAAACACACTGTAGTCACTGGATACTCTCGGGTGTCCCCATGCACACAAATAACGGCTACCTTGCTATTCCCAGAGACCTCTGTTTTAACTAACTCAGCCTTTATCAGGGTCACAAGGCTACCTGAATCCAGCAATACCACAACATTTCTACCATTAATACACATTTTGCATAAATGTTTCTCAGTTCCCCGAATGGCAGTGCATGCGACTGTCGCACACAGCGACTGACGTCTGCCCGTCAGAAAGTCACACTGCATGGGTTCCTCCAAAACCGGGCAATTTGCTGCAATATGTCCCGCTTGCCGGCAGCGGTAGCAAATGATCCTTCTTGCCGCCTCTTGAGCCGCTGATTTCCCAGGCTGTTCTCGCCAAACTTGGGGTAGAGCTCCCACCCTCTCACTCTCTCCACCCTTACCCCTTGGAATCCTCTTATCCGCCCCTGGGGATGGTCTGGTCTTAGGGTGGAAAGTCCGAGTGTCTCTGGAAGAGGCCGTCAGGTTCTCTGTAGCCAAGTATTTCTCCACACGATCCACAAGACCATCGGCCGTCTCTGGGTCTCCATGGCTTACCCACTTTTGGATGGCAGTAGGAAGAGCTCTCAAAAACCGATCCATTACAACACGTTCCACAATCTTTGGTGCGGACAAAGTCTCTGGCTGTAGCCACTTTCTGCTCAGGTGAATGAGATCATACATTTGAGACCTGGGGGGTTTTCCAAGCTGGAAAGTCCAGTTATGCACACGCTGAGCCCGGACAGCCAGGGTGACACCCAGCCTTGCCAATATTTCAGCTTTTAGCATCACATAGTCTTTTGCTTGGTCAGGCTCTAGGTCATAGTAAGCTTTCTGCGATTCACCCGTTAACAGAGGAGCCACCAGTCCAGCCCACTGCTCCTCAGGCCACTTTTCTCTTTCAGCGGTCCTTTCAAATGTGGTCAAAAATACCTCTGGATCATCCTCTCCAGTCATTTTTGTCAATAAACGACTCACCCCAAAGGACGCGGTATTAGTGGGACGGCTTTCCTCACCGGTCTGCGGACGTTGCTGCATTACTGCTTCCATCTGTTGTTGTAGTCTCTGCTCTTGCTTCTGCAACAGGTCTATGAAGCGGGCCTCAGATTGCTGTTGGGCTTGTTGCTGAGCCTCCAGACTCTGTTGTAAAGTTGCAAGGCTCTGTTGATGAGCTTGCTGCTGGGCTGCAAGGCTCCTTTGCAAACCTGCATTTGTCTGCTGTTGATTGGCATTTGCTAGAGCCAGCTGTTTCAGTATCTCCTCCATGCTGGCTTAAAAAAAAACTGCCCGCATTCTCCACCAACTGTGAGGGGGCTAGCTCGGCAGCGGGTATGTGTGACCCCCGGGATGGGCTCCCCACCCAAAAACAGGCCCAGCAGACGGAGGTTGTGGTTTTCAAAATCAAAAAAGGTGCGGTTTATTTTCTATTTACAGTGACAAAAACACAGCAAGGCAAAAAAAACAAACACAAAATAAATCCTGGTCAACTTGACCTCTGACTAAACTTACAGGTTTCCTAACTAACGACTGGGATCAGCCTAGTGCTGTCCTAGTCCCTGGTTTTAAATGTCCAAGCAAAATATAGCCACACAGGCTTTCTCTCACCGCACAGGGGTTCACTCTCCCTAGACAGTCCACACAGGTCTGCTTCCAGGCATGAGCTAACATCTAATGAATCTGGGAGTTTTTTATAGAGGCCTAAATGAGCTGACAAGGTTCAGCTGGTCTCATCAACTCCCTGTCTGCACGACGCCCAGCCCTCTCCCTAGAGGTATGAGTCATCAATGAGCCCACTAGTCTCAGCTGGGCTTATACAACTCTCCACCTAGCTGTATAAATCGGCGTAAAGCCTGAATCTGGGCGAAATATATCTACCCCCCTGGATGCAACCAGGTGACTTTACCTTCCTGCTGTCACAATATATATATATATATATATATATATATATATATATTTATATATATATATTATAAAATAAAATATATATAGATCTATATATCTATATATATAACTATATGAATATAGATATATATATATATATATATATATAAAATATAGAAGAGAGA
Organism: Rana muscosa; assembly: GCA_029206835.1. Taxonomy (NCBI): domain Eukaryota; kingdom Metazoa; phylum Chordata; class Amphibia; order Anura; family Ranidae; genus Rana; species Rana muscosa. Next base: position 47,503,340 of record JARGYO010000094.1, on the reverse strand, counting down.
GTGTCACTCACGGGTCTTGAAAAGTGAACAAACAGTGAAGATTTTTTTTTAACGTTTCAATGGGGCACAAGCTTGTCTTCCTCAGGACCTGAAGACGAGCTTGCGCCTTGTCGAAACATCGAACTAAAATCTTCACTGTGGGTTCACCCAGAGGCGGCTCTAGGTTTTGTGAGGCCTTAGGCAAAACTTGACATGAGGCCCCACTCACGCCCATGATGGGAAAAATAATTCAAGCACAAGAGCCTCTTCCCCACAACCATGGCTGGTGGTTCTGGGGGTCTGTGGGCAGGGGGCTTATCGGAATCTGGAAGCCCTCTTTAACAAGGTGGCCCCAAGATCCTGTTCTTTAATAACTAAGGGGTGGGGGCCACCCGGTGATGTCACCTGGTGAACCCACCTCTTGTGACGACATTGACTGAGGGCATGCTGGGTCATTGACGTCACAAGGTGTGGTGTCACCGATATTCACTGGTTGTTAGGGACGCTGGTGGCCCCCGCTCCTGAGTCAGGGCTCTTAACACTGCCTGAGTACAGCAACGTAAGGTCCCCTGTCCCTCAAAACTGGTGTAATGCTTTGGGCAAGTTAGGCGGTCGCCTAAGGCCTCGCACTCACAGGGGCCTCGCCTAATTAAAGAGCCACCTCTGTGTTCACCTTTCAAGACCCGTGAGTGCCACTCTCTCTTTTGGATTTTACAGTATGTACTACAGTCTTTGCTGTGCACCCGGGCCCATTTTTTTAAATCTCTTTTATGTGTGTAGTGGCAACCATTGGATATTAAATATATATATATATATTTTTTAAATATCAATAATATATTACTACATATATTTATATATAATTATTTATTTTTATTTCTATTCTTCGCCAACATTAAATTGATTTATATACTAAATTCTATCACCTCTGCTCCTTTACCGGTTTCAATGTCGGTTTGTTTGCTTGGCTTGGTAGAGGCTATTACCCCTATAGTGACTGAGCGAATATTTATAAATACAACATTATTTTATGCAAGAAAAGCTATTTCAGTATATTGGAAGAAACCTCATCCCCCTACGATTATATATTGGAAACAATTGATAAATAGTAATCTCCAATTGTATAGAGACACCTTTAGGAATTGGGGTCACCCTAGTAAATATGATACATTTTGGGCGAAGTGGTTGGACAAATCATATACGGCATCTAATATAGATGGAGGTAAGGATTCATAGTGGAGATTGGGGATGGGCTCCGGCGTGTTCGCGCGGCCCGCGTGGGGGGTTGGCGCTGCGCTGGTTTGCGGGCGGTGAGACATTTCCCGCATCCGGGTAGTGTCTCGCTGCCTGCGGTTGGCGCAGCACGGTGCCGGCTTCCTGGCGAGCTCTATGCCTGGGCTGTGCGGGTGCGCCGGAGCTCATCCTTAGTGGAGATGTTCCCTATATGGGATACCTGGGGCTAAGTAATAATAGTAATAATAGTAATAATTATTATAATTCTTTTTTTTAGTTTTTTTTTGTTTTGCAAGGTGATGGGATTGTGTTATTTTACTAATATATTTCAGATTTAATGTGTATGATGTGTTGTCATGTCTTGTTTGTTTTGTTTAAGAAATTAAATGAAATACAAATATTTATAATATTATATATATATATATTTGGCTGGCAACTATTTTGGCTTTTATATATATTTTTATATATATATAGATATATATATATATCTATATATATATCAATTATAATGTATTATTATATATCCTATATTTTAATCTATCTATCTATCTATCTATCTATCTATCTATCTATCTATCTATATCTATCTATCTATCATCTATCTATTTATCTATATCTATCTATTTATCTATATCTATATCTATCTATCTATATATTTTTTTAATAATAAATATGTATATTTAAAAAAAAAAATTGTGTTTTGTTCCTTACCAACATTAAATCAGTGTATATGCTAAAAATATATATTTGCCATTTTTAACAATTCAAACGCCAAACAATTCAACGCTCGCATTTGTCAAAATAACAGCCAAGGCATACGACAATGTAATTACCATTTCACCACATGCAGATTATAAATTATTTTTTCTCTTAATTATCCCTGCTCTAGTTTTAATTCTTTTGGTCTAACCATCTGCCCCCATCTGTCTGAGTTTCTATAATATTGTCTATAATCTTCACTAAATCCAACCACTTTTTTTTATTTTTTCAAAATACACTTATCTGCCTTTTACCTTAATGTAAAAAAAAAAAAAAAGCAGACTATATTAAGCCTTCTGTCCATTTACAGAATTGTACGTCGGAGATTTATTCATGTTTTATTTAACGGCAGTGTTGATTGGGGAATACGTTCAAAATGGCTTCCTCTAAGATAAAAAAAAAAAAAAAACACAACTTTGCTGTGGCGGAAACATTTTTGTATATGGGTGAGTGATTTTTTATTTATTTTTTCCCCTAAGAGAGAGGAAAAAAATAATAATTGTGTTGCAAGATGCCATTGTTAATTTGCCGGGAGCTTTTTACTACGCCAACTCAGTAAGTCATCTATATTGGGTGTATGACCCCGCTCTTAACGCTCTTAGACGGTAAAGAAAAAAAAAAAATGTTACTACTTTGCTTCGCTAATGCACGAGGCTTATAATGTTGGTTTGTAGCCGCCGTAAGCTATATAGTGTTAACACTTCGCTGTACTAACTCTGCGGATTTCACCTCGTTTGCCCTACTGTACATAAAATTAGGAGGCAGCCATGCATACCGTGATGCATCATTTATGAAAATGACAGCATGCCATACCCTATCTTGGTAAACACACGCGCTCCTATTGTCCTGCGTGATGCATAGAGCTGTAAAAATGTCTCTTCCCCCACCCCCCCCACCCCCCCAACACCCACCGCCCTTCCTTATGGGGACATCACATAAGCATATGTGGCCTCACTTGCACACCCCAGCAGGTGGTAGTTGAGTCTCTTGCCTTAACAGCCGCTCCGACACAGCCTTTATGAATGACCTGCTGGTGGCTGGGGGGGTTGAATTTTCTATACATATTATCATTATTATTATTTATTTATTTTTGAGGAGATGACTAGTCACTTGCAAAAATAAATACAAATTATATGATTATGAACAGAATTGGCATGCAGACCATTCGTTTGATTTTTTTTTTTTTTTGCTTTCCTTACACAAAGACCTTTTTTTTTTTTTTGCTACCCCTCCTTTTTCCCTCCACCTCTTTTCTCAGCTGCAACCTCCTTGCAGCAGATTAGGGGAGGTAGTCACGGTATAAGAATGACAAGCGTAGTGCGGTGGTGAGGAGGGGGTGGGGGGGGGGGGGGGCTGTGATACATAGTGTCCTACAACAACTGGAGAGCAAAGCTGACTTCCACAAGAAAGAATGGGAGAAATGGAAATAAGACATGAGCAAGGAAGAAGAACATGGAAGAAGACTTTACCTACGAAGGTTGCCTTTCCAGATTGAATCTTCAGGTGCAGCAGAAAGGCCTGCAGTTGGTTATGGAAGAAGCCCCCTCTCTCTCTCTCTTTCTCTTTCTTGCCCTCCACAATCAATCTTGTTCTTGAGGTCCCAAGTGGTGCAAAGAAAAAAAAAAAAAAGGCCCATCTGGTTTCTTATCAGTTCTGTCAAGTCTTGCATACGCTAAAATGCTAATGACCTGGATATAGCTCATGCAAAATGCAGTACAAGGCACTGGAGAGGAAGGCAAGGGCAAGAAATACGCTGAGATGTAGACTTATAGTGCAGCAGAGGAATCTCGCAGATTATTAAGCTGAGTGCACGCTATACGGTGACGTTATTGATAGACAGGGTAGTATGGGCAGAATAACCAGCTATTCAAGGATAATACACTATTTACGTACAACAATTTAAAATTTTCCAATATTATATATAACATACAGTATATATACGGCATATATATATACCGTATATACTCGAGTATAATCCGACCCGAATATAAGCCGAGGCACCTAATTTTACCACAAAAAAATGGGAATACGTATTGACTTGAGTATAAGCCTAGGGTGTCCATCTGCATGCCTTACTGTGCCTCACTTTGCCTCACTGTGTCCATGTGCATGCCTCACTGTATCCATATCTCACTGTGCCCATGCCTCACTGTGTCCATGTCTCACTGTGTCCATGTCTCACTGTGCCCATGCCTCACTGTGTCCATGCCTCACTGTGCCCATGCCTCACTGTGCCCATGCCTCACTGTGTCCATGTCTCACTGTGCCCATGCCTCACTGTGTCCATGACTAGACTGACGTTTAACATGGGAGTCTATGGAAGGGGTGCCCAGGTTTGAAAAATCGATGCTCCCCCAGACAACAAACTTTGCACACTTGTAGAGGAGAAATTGTGCTACATGTATGCCAAGTTTCGGGTCCAGGGGACCTACGACCGGCCGATACCAGGTCCCCAAATTCACCAGAGAAATTACCATTTAACATAGGAGTTTATGGAAGGGGTGCCCGACTTTGAAAAATCAGTGCTCCCCGGCCATAGGTCCCCCGGACAACAAACTTTGCACACTTGTAGAGGAAGAGTGGGGCTACATGTGTGCCAAGGCCGGTACCGGGTCCCTAAACTCCGGGAGATCAGGTGCAAAAAGGTGTCTCGAGTATAAGCAGAGGGGGGAATTTTCAGCACAAAACAATGTGCTGAAAAACTCGGCTTATACTCGAGTATATACGGTATATATATATGTAGCGGCCTCACTCTCTCTCTAGCTTTATCAGTTATACGGCTGTTGTCTAGGGGTACCTGGGAGAGAGAGTGCAGGAACACTACGCCAAGCTCTCACCTCGTATGTGTATGAGGGTTGAGCAAAGTCACTTAAATTACCTTCGGGTCTGTTCTCTGCATACGGAGCCTCTGTTTCTTCCGTGGAGTTGTGTCTACCAGTAATAGAGCCCCACACCATTAAAAGTCCAACACTCTTTTATTTCTCCATTTGCCAGGATGAACATAATCAGTTGAACTCTTGTAACAGACAGACAGGGGTGTGGATGCGAGTAGGCCCAGGCACAAATGAACTCTCCTATTCCTTTTGCGTGCGAATAGGCTTGGCGCACGGTCTCTGCCACCGACCGTGAAGTTAGTAGCTGCCACCTACCAAGTGAACTGTTGCAGCCCCTGCCACAGGCCTGAATGTAACGGTCTCTGCCACCAACCTTGAACATGGACCACCTTCCTTGTGAATACAGCCCCTGTTTGGAAAGGACATCCATCCCGACGGTCTCCGGAGGCCCTGTCCCGGAACTGGCAATATGCTGCACTAGATCTGCGGGAAGGTCACCTGCACGGTCCGTTACGCCTGGATTCAGGTACCTGTAACTGTGGGCACCTTAGGACGATTCCTCCCAGGCGGGACCCAGTGGAAGAAGCTGGGCCCCAGGCCTGAATGATGTACCTCACCCCAGACTGAGGGTGTCTGGGGTGACTCTTGAACTCCACGTGTCCAGGCCTAGGCCGCCTGGACACCGACCACGGACAGCAGCCCTCAGGCTGAAGGTGCCTGGGGCTCGGACCCCATGGTGAAGATGTCCGCCCCCTTTATACCCTCTCCCAGCAAGCACGCGGTTTCCCCGCCCCGCCGTACAACCGCTGCGAGAGGTCACAAAGGGTACGGCACTGCAGTGATGGTTCAACCCCGGCCGAAAGTGACAGCGCCACCTGCTGGGCCGCAGGGAACTAGACATCACTGATGTCTTCACCCGAATTAAACATTCTGAAAAGTACATACCCGCTACACTCTCCCCCTGGTTATTTGACAATGGTCCCCAGTGTCTGGAGCAAACTATGCCCAAAAGAGGCTGACATAGCCCGATCCAGAAACCGACTAAAAATTTCAAAAATATAAAAAGTTTTGAAAAAAAAAAACTCACTAAAACTGTTTTGCCTGAACCTGACATGAAAGGGGAGGGAAGGGAAACAAACAACGCATAACAACAACAAAAATTTTTTTTTTGCAAATCACACATTCACATTAACATTTTTCCCCACCCATCCTAACTAAGACCCGCCCCATTCTCAGCGGTCTTGATGGGACGCTCTCCTGCAGAGGGGAAAAGAACGTTAAACACACATATCCCTGACACAGATGTTCGTGTGAGAACGAAAAAACGTCTCCGCAGAGAAATCCTTTCCTTCTATAAGTGTGTGTGTGAACAGTGAATATCGGTGCGCAACACTGCCACCTAGTGACAGCGTTGCGGTAACTGCACTTGTTGAAAACTTTTCCCCCATCTTCTTCTTCTGTGGCTCTAACTACCCCAAAGTCCATGATCACTTTGCGGGATGGAAGAATAAAGAACAAACAACGGCAACAGTCCTTCAATTCCTCCAAAGAGCACAAACACCCGTTAAACTCGGGTAGTTTCCAGAAAAAAAACAACAACCCCGGAAAGTTCAGCAGCAGTAGAATAAAGCAAGAACTGAGTCTCTTTTTTTTTCTCCTACAGATAGAATTTTGGGTGCGGCAAGACAAGGGGTTTTAAGTGCTGGTCCATTGTCTCTAAATGGTATTCGACATCCTCCCCTTCTTTGCGTCAAATCAATACGTTGCCTGCGTGGATGTGCCGACCCAGCATCCATTCTGCCTTGCAGTCCTTGAACCGTTGAGATGCTTTGGCGGAACACGCGAGGTACCTGCGGGCGTGTGGGACCTGAATGTGTGTCCACACAAAATTGTTGTACCAGCGTTCCCGGCAGACTTCCACTTCATATAAAAGTTCCTTGGGTAAGTACGGGTATTCCCACCCGTACTCGTTGGCAACTTTTTGGCAGAAGAGGCATTGTAGTCTCGCCAGCGGAGGCATAGTAGTGCGGTCTCCCTCACCCGGTAGGACGATAGCGTCCGGGTGGCGAGGTGCCATGATCACCTCCATTCTGGGCATAGGCGCCCGCAGCAACAGTCTCTTTTCCCCGGTGCTAGATGCAGGTGGCACCGGAGGTAGAAGGGTAGACTGGGGACGGGATCCCTCCTCAGGCGCTGGTGCCTCCACCCGGGGTGTACTATCCCCTCTAGACATGGGTGGATCGCTGACTCTGCGGGATGAGGAGAGAGGCATCTTGTCCCAGCCCTTCTTAGCAAAAAGTTTGTCTATGATGACGTTGTCTCCCGGAGCGGAGAGCGACTCCAGGTCGGAGGTGTCACACTCCTCCGCGGGCAGGTAGTTTGTAGTGGAGACTGAATCGCTACCTCCCGCGGGCACACAGGGCCGTGAATCCCCGACACCTCCGCCCCAACACCAAGTCCCTCCGCCCGGCTTACCTCGGCCCAAAGTTGAGAAGGGATGTCCAGGACTCTTCCGACCAGATCAATCGGGGACGGGCGTAGACGGGCAAGATGATCCACCGCGACCGCTGGACGGGACTACCAGACCGGTCTTCCTCTTCGGCGGTGGAGGCTGGGAAACAGTGGTGACCGAGTCAGCATACTCGGATTTCTCCCGTATCTCAGTGATCGCAACCTCCCCTGCGGTCGCTGCAGTGCGCACAGGGATGGCTGTCAAAGCAGTGATTCCTCCTTCCTGAGTGGAGTTGCCTGTTGTGCGGTTGAGGTGGATGGTTCTGGGTTTCTCAATAGGTGGTTCCACCTCAAATAAGAACTGTCCGCAGGCCTCGCAGTGCCCGAATGGCTTCAGCTGACACACCAGTCCCGAACAGCCGGGACAAATCAAACCCAGGGCCTCAACGTCCATGCAAGAGTACAGGGAGAATCGTCCCCGGGGCTTTAGCCGGATCCCTGTATCGGTTATCGGAGCAGCAATAGTCAAACTCGTGGTAGGAGGATGAAGTGGAATCCACGATGCATTACCGAACATGGTGACTCTCTGCTGATCCATTGCGCACTGCCTGGTTGGTGCCAAAGTCCCCACATGTAGTCCTTTACACGATTGGACTCCTCCCCTATTGCGCCCCAGTTTGCGGGCTTTCTCCTTGCCTGGGTCACGCCCATGAACTGAGCAGGGAGGGTGTGCCTCGTGGCGCAGTGGCCAATATGGCTGACATACTCGGAACTCTTTCGGGCAGACACGTTCAAACTCCGACAACTTCAGCTCCATCGTAGCACGAACACATCCCGGACCCAGAGCCCCCACGTGTAGCGGCCTCACTCTCTCTCTAGCTTTATCAGTTATACGGCTGTTGTCTAGGGGTACCTGGGAGAGAGAGTGCAGGAACACTACGCCAAGCTCTCACCTCGTATGTGTATGAGGGTTGAGCAAAGTCACTTAAATTACCTTCGGGACTGTTCTCTGCATACGGAGCCTCTGTTTCTTCCGTGGAGTTGTGTCTACCAGTAATAGAGCCCCACACCATTAAAAGTCCAACACTCTTTTATTTCTCCATTTGCCAGGATGAACATAATCAGTTGAACTCTTGTAACAGACAGACAGACAGGGGTGTGGATGCCAGTAGGCCCAGGCACAAATGAACTCTCCTATTCCTTTTGCGTGCGAATAGGCTTGGCGCACGGTCTCTGCCACCGACCGTGAAGTTGGTAGCTGCCACCTACCAAGTGAACTGTTGCAGCCCCTGCCACAGGCCTGAATGTAATGGTCTCTGCCACCGACCTTAGAACATGGACCACCTTCCTTGTGAATACAGCCCCTGTTTGGAAAGGACATCCATCCCAACGGTCTCCGGAGGCCCTGTCCCGGCACTGGCAATATGCTGCACCAGATCTACAGGAAGGTCACCTGCACGGTCCGTTACGCCTGGATTCAGGTACCCGATACTGTGGGCACCTTAGGACGATTCCTCCCGGGCTGGACCCAGTGGAAGAAGCTGGGCCCCAGGCCTGAATGATGTACCTCACCCCAGAGTGAGGGTGTCTGGGGTGACTCCCGAACTCCACGTGTCCAGGCCTAGGCCGCCTGGACACCGACCGCGGACAGCAGCCCTCAGGCTGAAGGTGCCTGGGGCTCGGACCCCGTGGCGAAGATGTCCGCCCCCTTTATACCCTCTCCCAGCAAGCACGGCGGGTTCCCCGCCCCGCCGTACAACCGCTGCGAGAGGTCACAAAGGGTACGGCACTGCAGTGATGGTTCAACCCCGGCCCAAAGTGACAGTGCCACCTGCTGGGCCGCAGGGAACTAGACATCACTGATGTCTTCACCCGAATTAAACATTCTGAAAAGTACATACCCGCTACATATACATATATATAGATAGATAGATAGATAGATAGATAGATAGATAGATAGATAGATAGATAACTAGATAGATAGATAGATAGATATATATATATATATATATATTGTGAGGGGGTTAGCTCGGCAGCGGGTATGTGTGACCCCCGGGATGGGCTCCCCACCCAAAAACAGGCCCAGCAGACGGAGGTTGTGGTTTTCAAAATCAAAAAGGTGCGGTTTATTTTCTATTTACAGTGACAAAAACACAGCAAGGCAAAAAAAAACAAACAAAATAAATCCTGGTCAACTTGACCTCTGACTAAACTTACAGGTTTCCTAACTAACGACTGGGATCAGCCTAGTGCTGTCCTAGTCCCTGGTTTTAAATGTCCAAGCAAAATATAGCCACACAGGCTTTCTCTCACCGCACAGGGGTTCACTCTCCCTAGACAGTCCACACAGGTCTGCTTCCAGGCATGAGCTAACATCTAATGAAGCTGGGATTTCTTATAGAGGCCTAAATGAGCTGACAAGGTTCAGCTGATCTCATCAACTCCCTGTCTGCACGACGCCCAGCCCTCTCCCTAGAGGTATGAGTCATCCATGAGCCCACTAGCCTTAGCTGGGCTTATACAACTCTCCACCTAGTTGTATAAGTCGGCGTAAAGCCTGAATCTGGGTGAAATATATCTACCCCCCTGGATGCAACCAGGTGACTTTACCTTCCTGCTGTCACATACCCCCCCCTCTTGTTTTAACCTCGGGGTTGGAACACCAGCAATCAGGCATTCATGTACTCGAGACAAAGCATCCACATTCCCCATTTGAACGCCAGGGCGATGCTTTACTGTGAAGTTGAATTCCTGGAGGGCCAGGAACCACCTATTCACTCTTCTATTTGTTTCCTTGTTTTGAGCCATCCACTTTAACGGAGCGTGATCCGTAACCATGTCAAAGTGCCTACCTAGCAGGTAGTACCGAAGGGAATCTAGAGCCCACTTCACCGCTAAACACTCCTTTTCAACGGTGGCGTAATTTACCTCATGGGACTTCAACTTCCTGCTGAGGTAAATGACTGGGTGCTCTTCCCCGTTCCAGACCTGGGACAATACTGCTCCTAACCCCACATCTGACGCATCACTTTGTACGACAAAGTCTCTAGAGAAGTCGGGTGAGTACAACACTGGCTGGCTACATAAGGCTTGTTTCAAGAACTGGAATGCTGCCTCAGCCTCGGGGGTCCATTTAATCATGACCGACCCTTTCCCCTTCGTCAGGTTGGTTAGGGGCACAGCCTTAGAAGCAAAGTGGGGAATGAATCGCCGATAATACCCAGCGATTCCCAGAAAGGCTCGTACCTGCTTCTTGCTGTTGGGACGTGGCCAACTCTGGATGGCCTCGACTTTGTTGAGTTGGGGTTTTATTACTCCCCTCCCAATGGTGTACCCAAGATATTTGGCCTCCTCCTGCCCAATGGTACACTTCTTGGGGTTAGCCGTAAACCCTGCTTCCCGAACAGAGTCCAGGACTGCTTGCACTTTTGGCAGATGTGAGGCCCAATCTGTGCTATGGACAATTATGTCATCCAGGTAAGCCGCAGCATACTTCCGATGGGGCCTCAGCATCTGGTCCATTTTCCGCTGGAATGTGGCCGGCGCATTCTGTAACCCGAACAGCATTCTTTTATATTGGAACGCCCCGTCTGGGGTTACAAATGCGGTTTTCTCTTTGGCCGACTTGGCCAGGGGGATTTGCCAATACCCTTTTGTGAGGTCAAGAGTCGTCATGTATCGGGCTGTTCCCAGCCGGTCGATCAACTCATCTATACGTGGCATGGGGTAGGTGTCAAATTTTGTAACTTTGTTCAACTGACGAAAATCGTTACAAAATCGCCAGCTCCCATCCGGTTTAGGCACCAACACAATGGGACTAGACCAATCACTTTGGGACTCCTCTATCACCCCTAAGTTCAGCATTTTCTGTACTTCCTCCCGTATTGCCTCCCGTCGGGCCTCTGGGATCCGATAGGGTTTTAACTTCACCCTTTCACCGGGCGGGGTAATAATGTCATGCTCTACCCCAGATGTTTGTCCCGGCAGCTCAGAGAATACCTCCTTGTTGCGAAGCACAAACTCCTTAACCTCCTGTTGTTGGGGTTGTGACAAGGTGGCTGCGATTCCAACCTCAGGAATCACGCAACCAGTTTGAGCTGGTGACCAAGTGTCTGCGACTAGGGACTCTCTATCCCTCCAGGCTTTCAACAGATTAACGTGATAGATCTGTTCGGGCTTTCGCCTTCCTGGTTGTCTGACCTTGTAATTCACTTCGCTCACTTTTTCCATTATCTCGTAGGGGCCTTGCCATTTGGCAAGGAATTTACTTTCAACCGTAGGGACAAGTACCAATATCCTATCCCCCGGGGAAAAGGTACGGGTCTTGGCTCCACGGTTGTACACTCTCTGCTGTGCCAACTGCGCTTGGGCCAAATGTTCCTTCACGATGGGCATTACCTGTGCAATTCGATCTTGCATCAGGGCGACATGCTCAATCACACTCCTGTGGGGAGAACTCTCACTTTCCCAAGTTTCCTTGGCAATATCCAACAGCCCTCTTGGGTGTCTCCCATACAGTAACTCAAAGGGGGAGAATCCCGTAGAGGATTGGGGCACCTCCCTAATAGCAAACATCAAATAAGGAAGTAGACAGTCCCAATCCCTTCCATCTCTATCCACCACTTTCTTCAACATTTGTTTTAGGGTTTTGTTGAATCTTTCAACCAGCCCATCGGTTTGGGGGTGATACACAGATGTACGCAATTGCGTCACTTTGAACAATTTACACAGCTCTTTCATAACCCGGGACATAAAGGGTGTACCTTGGTCCGTAAGCAGTTCTTTACAAATACCCACCCGGCTAAAAACAAGAGATAGCTCTTTGGCTATGGTTTTGGCCGAGGTATTTCTGAGAGGGATCGCTTCTGGATAACGGGTGGCATAGTCCATTATAACCAATATGTACTGGTGCCCCCTAGCGGACTTGATTATAGGACCTACCAAATCCATTGCGATTCTCTCAAACGGGACCTCAATGATGGGTAGAGGGACCAGCGGGCTACGGAAATGTGGCATCGGGGCCGACCTCTGACACACAGGGCAGGAGGAACAATAATTTTCTATGTCCTTCATCACCCCAGGCCAATAGAATCTCTGTAATACCCTCTCTCGGGTTTTCTCTGTCCCCAGATGACCTCCAAGAATGTGCCCATGGGCCAACTCCAACACCAACTTCCTGTAAGGTTTGGGCACCACAAGCTGCTCAACGGTTTCTTCTGCCCTTTTTGCCACCCGATACAGTAGGTCCTTCTCTACGCTGAAGTATGGGTAAGTGCCGGTATTATCTGGGTTCACTAACTCGCCATCTATTTTCACTACGTTTTCCCGTGCCTTTATTAGGGCGGGGTCTTTCAACTGTTCTGTGGCAAAGTTTTCCCTGTGAACCTCAAGATCAGAAAACTCCACAGACGGTAGGTTTTCGTCTGGGGAGGTGGGCTCCTCTCCAGTTTCTTGAGTCTCCCCTGCCAATACTGACAAGGGAAATTCCGGAGAGTCCTCACCACTCTCAGGGGAGTTCTGGCTATCACATTCCTGGTACATAGGGGCACCAGTGGGGGGCTCAGGATCATCCCACAGTTCCCAGAACTTCGGAAAATCCCTTCCCACAATGGCGTCATGCGGTAACTGAGATACTAAGCCCACTGGATGAGAGAGGGTACCTTTGGGGGTCTCGAAACACACTGTAGTCACTGGATACTCTCGGGTGTCCCCATGCACACAAATAACGGCTACCTTGCTATTCCCAGAGACCTCTGTTTTAACTAACTCAGCCTTTATCAGGGTCACAAGGCTACCTGAATCCAGCAATACCACAACATTTCTACCATTAATACACATTTTGCATAAATGTTTCTCAGTTCCCCGAATGGCAGTGCATGCGACTGTCGCACACAGCGACTGACGTCTGCCCGTCAGAAAGTCACACTGCATGGGTTCCTCCAAAACCGGGCAATTTGCTGCAATATGTCCCGCTTGCCGGCAGCGGTAGCAAACGATCCTTCTTGCGGCCTCTTGAGCCGCTGATTTCCCAGGCTGTTCTCGCCAAACTTGGGGTAGAGCTCCCACCCTCTCACTCTCTCCACCCTCACCCCTTGGAATCCTCTTATCCGCCCCTGGGGATGGTCTGGTCTTGGGGTGGAAAGTCCGAGTGTCTCTGGAAGAGGCCGTCAGGTTCTCTGTAGCCAAGTATTTCTCCACACGATCCACAAGACCATCGGCCGTCTCTGGGTCTCCATGGCTTACCCACTTTTGGATGGCAGTAGGAAGAGCTCTCAAAAACCGATCCATTACAACACGTTCCACAATCTTTGGTGCGGACAAAGTCTCTGGCTGTAGCCACTTTCTGCTCAGGTGAATGAGATCATACATTTGAGACCTGGGGGGTTTTCCAAGCTGGAAAGTCCAGTTATGCACACGCTGAGCCCGGACAGCCAGGGTGACACCCAGCCTTGCCAATATTTCAGCTTTTAGCATCACATAGTCTTTTGCTTGGTTAGGCTCTAGGTCATAGTAAGCTTTCTGCGATTCACCAGTTAACAGAGGAGCCACTAGTCCAGCCCACTGCTCCTCAGGCCACTTTTCTCTTTCAGCGGTCCTTTCAAATGTGGTCAAAAATACCTCTGGATCATCCTCTCCAGTCATTTTTGTCAATAAACGACTCACCCCAAAGGACGCGGTATTAGTGGGATGGCTTTCCTCACTGGTCTGCGGACGTTGCTGCATTACTGCTTCCATCTGTTGTTGTAGTCTCTGCTCTTGCTTCTGCAACAGGTCTATGAAGCGGGCCTCAGATTGCTGTTGGGCTTGTTGCTGAGCCTCCAGACTCTGTTGTAAAGTTGCAAGGCTCTGTTGATGAGCTTGCTGCTGGGCTGCAAGGCTCCTTTGCAAACCTGCATTTGTCTGCTGTTGATTGGCATTTGCTAGAGCCAGCTGTTTCAGTATCTCCTCCATGCTGGCTTAAAAAAAAACTGCCCGCATTCTCCACCAACTGTGAGGGGGTTAGCTCGGCAGCGGGTATGTGTGACCCCCGGGATGGGCTCCCCACCCAAAAACAGGCCCAGCAGACGGAGGTTGTGGTTTTCAAAATCAAAAAGGTGCGGTTTATTTTCTATTTACAGTGACAAAAACACAGCAAGGCAAAAAAAAACATAAACAAAATAAATCCTGGTCAACTTGACCTCTGACTAAACTTACAGGTTTCCTAACTAACGACTGGGATCAGCCTAGTGCTGTCCTAGTCCCTGGTTTTAAATGTCCAAGCAAAATATAGCCACACAGGCTTTCTCTCACCGCACAGGGGTTCACTCTCCCTAGACAGTCCACACAGGTCTGCTTCCAGGCATGAGCTAACATCTAATGAAGCTGGGATTTCTTATAGAGGCCTAAATGAGCTGACAAGGTTCAGCTGATCTCATCAACTCCCTGTCTGCACGACGCCCAGCCCTCTCCCTAGAGGTATGAGTCATCCATGAGCCCACTAGCCTTAGCTGGGCTTATACAACTCTCCACCTAGTTGTATAAGTCGGCGTAAAGCCTGAATCTGGGTGAAATATATCTACCCCCCTGGATGCAACCAGGTGACTTTACCTTCCTGCTGTCACAATATATATATATATATAGCAATACCCCCAGTTAAGAGGGCTGCTGGTATTGATTTCTTGGGCCCTGTAGTGCACCGCTGTCAACCCCTGGCAATCGGCTCTACCCTCCCGTGGCACAGCTAGTAAGGGGAGATAGGACTGCGTGACCGGCAACTCTGGGTGACACAGTCCTATGGCAAACACACACAGTAAAATGTTTAAGGAGAGAGTTACCGCTCAGATGTGACTGGTGACTCATTCACAAGATCCAGAGCCGTGGGTGCAGGCAATGCATATGACAATGCAAAAAATCTGAGGAAAACGATTGGACAGCCGCACTCCAAAAAAGGTTATTTTATTTAAAACAAAAGCACAAATAACATGCCACAGCAAAAAAACAGCAAGTATGAGCTGACGTTTCGCACTGCGATTCAGTGCTTAATCATAGCTGTGATTAAGCACTGAATCACAGTGTGAAACGTCAGCTCATACTTGCTGTTTTTTTGCTGTGGCATGTTATTTGTGCTTTTGTTTTAAATAAAATAACCTTTTTTGGAGAGCGGCTGTCCAAGCGTTTTCCTCAGATTTTTTGCATAGTAAAATGTTTAAACTTCTGTATAAAGTAACAGAAACAGACACCAATGTACTTGACCCAGGTATATTTACTGAGACTAATGGGCAAGTAATAAACAAGAGTATAAGATTATTTGCAGGTAGTGATGAGCCGAACACCCCCGGGTTCGGTTCGCACCAGAACCCGCGAACGGACCGAAAGTTTGTACGAACATTAGAACCCTATTAAATACAATGGATGCGAACGTTCGAATTCTAAAGTGCTAATTATAACAACTATTATGCATGTTATTGTCCTAAAAAGGGTTTGGGAACCCGGGTTCTGCACCAGGGGACATGTATCAATGCAAAAAGAAGTTTTAAAAACGGTTGTTTTTCGGGAGCAGTCATTTTAATGATGCATAAAGTGAAAAAAATAAGTCAAATATTCCTTTAAATATCGTACCTGGGGGGTGTCTAAAGTATGCCTGTGAAGTGCCACGTGTTTCCCGTGTTTAGAACTGTCCCTGCACAAAATGACACTTCTAAAGGAAAAAAAAGCCATTTAAAACTTCTTGCGGCTTTAATGTAATGTCTGGTCCCGGTAATATGGATGAAAATCTTTAAGAAAAATGGCATAGCTACCCCATGACCCCCCCCCCCTACCCCAGCCCATTACCAGCCCCTTTGGGTCTTGTATGGATATTAAGGGGAACCCCGCACATAAAATAAAAAAGGCCCTATATACTCTGAACAGCCGTATACAGGCGGTGCATACAAGACAGGGACTGTAGGTTTGTTCTTATGTAGAATCTGTTTGTAATTTTGAACAGGTACATTGTTGAAGTGTAGCTCCAGCCCAAAAATCTATTTTTAAACTTTTTGGGAAACATAGGTAAGGGTTATCACCCCTGTAACATTTGTTTTGCTGTCTGTGCCCCTGTTCAGAACATTTCACCTCACTTTCCGTCCCAATGACAACTGTTTTTGAAATGTGGTGTTTTTCTTGAAACAAGGATTGCTGATAAAGCATCAGTACAGAGGAGACACCTTTCTCCCATATTTATTCTTACAGGAGAGAATTTTCCTTCCTAGGGGTAGATTTCCTCTCACTTCCTGTTGTCTTCTTTCGTTTGCAAGTAGGAGTCGTTTGTAAGTTGGATGTTTGAAAGTAGGGACCTGCCGTATATACTCTGCAGAAATAGGCCCCTTAGTTGTTGGTGTTGGCACAACACTGTAAGCACTCACAGTTACTCTTGGTTGGTGCTGGAACGCCCTGCTGTCAACTATTATATCAGGAATTTTAATTACATATAATTCTTGAACAGTGGTAGTAAAAATTGGGGCTTTGATGGTGGTGCTGGTGCCACAACACTGTAAGCCCTGACAGTTACTCTTGGTGGGTGCAGCAATGGGCCCTGCTGTGAATTATTAGATCAAGAATTGTAATTGCATGCCCCTGTTGAACAGGGGCTGAAAAATTGGGCTTTTCGTGGTGGTGGTGGTGGTGGTGGTGTTGCCACAACACTGTAAGCCCTCAGAGTTACTCTTGGTGGGTGCAGGAATGGGCCCTGCTGTGAATTATTAGATCAAGAATTGTAATTACATGCCCCTTTTGAACAGGGGCTGAAAAATTGGGCCTTTCGTGGTGGTGGTGGCGTTGCCACAACACTGTAAGCCCTCAGACTTACTCTTGGTGGGTGCAGGAATGGGCCCTGCTGTGAATTATTACATCAAGAATTGTAATTGCATGCCCCTGTTGAACAGGGGCTGAAAAATTGGGCCTTAGGCACTGGTGGCACAACACTACAACCCCTCACAGATACTGTACTTGGAGCACAGCAATGAGCCCTGTTGCAAAGTATTGCTTCAAAAATTGTAATGACACGCCCCTGTTAAACAGGGGCTGAAAAATTGGGCCTTAGGCACTGGTGGCACAACACTACAACCCCTCACAGATAATGTACTTGGAGCACAGCAATGAGCCCTATGGCAAATTATTGCTAAAAAAATTGTAAGTACACGCCCCTGTAAAACAGGGGCTGAAAAATTGGGCCTTAGCCACTGGTGGCGGCACCCATAAACAAAAATGATCTTCCAAGCTTTTATCATCAATCGTATCATTGAGGACTCGGAGGAGGAGGATAGCCAGTCAACATAACAGCACAGGCACTCAGCATCAGCATCAGTCTTGAAGGGACGTGACATGTTAAAATCAATTAGTCTGTTATATCAGCATCAGGTGTGTGGTAGCTGGTGGTGATCCAAGACTGGTTCATCTTGATGAAAGTCAGTCGATCAACCGAGTCGGTGGACAGGCGCACCCTGTGATCCGTGACAAATCCTCCAGCAGCACTGAATGTGCGTTCCGAAAGAACGCTGGATGCAGGACAGGCCAGTAGCTCAATTGCATACTGTGCAAGCTCTGGCCAGTGATCCATCCTCAAGACCCAGTAAGCCAGAGGATTTTCGGTGGGGAAGGTGTCCAAGTCTGACCTTGCCCCTAGATATTCCTGCACCATGTTTATCAGACGCTGGCGATGGTTGCTGGAACCAATCATACTTTGGGGCTGCGGACTAAAGAATTGTCTGAACGCATCGGTCAGACGGCCACCTTCCCCACCGCTCCTTCTTTGACTGGCCGAAGCCTCAGCAACTCGTTGTCCTGGACCAGGAGTTTGTAACCTCCCAGTCTCTGGGAACGCGTTGCACAGACCTTTCTGCAAGGCCTCCCGGAGTTGTCTCATCCTCTGCTCCCTCTACGACGGTAACATAAGGTCCGCAACCTTACCCTTGTACCGTGGATCAAGGAGAGTGGCCAGCCAGTAATGGTCCCTCTCCTTGATCCGAAGAATACGAGGATCCTTCCGCAGACTTTGCAGGATCAGGGAGGCCATGCAGCGTAGGTTTGCTGAGGCATTCGCTCCGGAGTCCTCTGGGTCACTAAGGACGACATGATCCGCAGTCACCTCCTCCCAGCCACGTACAAGTCCACTGGTTTCTTGGGACTGTAAATCATCCCTAAAAGACTGCTGCTGATGATGCTGAGTGCCAGCCTCCACCTCCATGCTGACACAATCCTCCTCCTCCTCCTCCTCCTCCTCCTCTTCCTCTTCCTGTGCGATGGGTGGGACAGAAGGAACACTGTCTGGGTAAAGGGGGCCTTGAGAGGCAAGGAAGTCCTCCTCTTCCTGCCTCTGTTCTGCCTCAAGTGCCATGTCCATTATTCCACGCAGCGTGTGCTCCAACAGGTGGACAAGAGGTACAGTGTCACTGATGCATGCACTGTCACTGCTCACCATCCTCGTGGCCTCCTCAAATGGTGCCAGGACAGTGCATGCATCCCTGATCATGCCCCACTGGCGTGGAGAAAAAAAAACAAGCTCCCCTGACCCTGTCCTGGTGCCGTAGTCGCACAGGTACTCATTGATGGCCCTCTGCTGCGTGTGCAGCCGCTGCAGCATGGCCAACGTTGAGTTCCACCTGGTGGGCATGTCACATATAAGGCGGTTCTTGGGCAGGTTCAACTCCTTTTGCAGCTCAGCCAGGCGAGCACTGGCATTATAAGATCTGCGGAAATGCACACAGACTTTCCTGGCCTGCCTCAGGACATCCTGTAAGCCCGGGTACCTGCCCAAGAACCGCTGCACCACCAGGTTAAGGACGTGAGCCACACAGGGCACATGGGTCAGTTGTCCCTGTCGGAGGGCGGAGAGGAGGTTGGTGCCATTGTCGCAAACCACCATTCCTGGCTTAAGCTGGCGTGGCGTCAACCACCTCTCGGCCTGGCCCTGCAGAGCAGACAGGACCTCTGCCCCAGTGTGGCTTCTGTCCCCCAAACACACCAGCGCAAGCACGGCATGGCATCTTTTTGCCTGCGTACTTGCGTAGCCCCGTGAAAGGCTACGGAGCACCGCTGGTTCATAGGACAAACCACAGGAAGAGGCCATGGAGGAAGAAGAAGAGGAGGGGGTGGAGGAGAGAGGTGTGTCACAACCAGTAGTAGCATTTTGGAGGCGTGGCGGCATGGGCGTCACCAGGGTGGGACCTGAGGGGGCCACGTCCCCCCCAATTTTACTGTGTGCCCCCCCATGTGCCCCCCCAAGTTAAGTTGTTGGTTTTAACACAAAAAATGTCCGCCAGCGCCGCGGCTATCTGAGTTTCCATCCGCGGCGCTGAATGACTTAATCAGACTCACTACAGTAACAGACGTCAGTCTGTCACGTGACGTCGCGTCTGACGGCCGCCGCTATTGATTATGGGAATTGTAGTCCGCGGCGCTGGCTACGTCGTGCTCAAGCTCCCTGCTCCAGGGGGGTGGAGTCAGTGAGTCACTGAGAAGAGCAGCGCAGCCAGCCTACCGCATGCTAACTCCCATCGCCGCGGTAGGTTAGCATGAATAATTGATCATATTTTGCCCGCCAACTCCAGTCCAGTCACAGTGCCTCTGCCACCAGTGCTGCCACAGGAAAGGTAGGTCCAAAAAACAGTAAAAATTTGCTTGCATTACCATTTATAATCTGAAATAAATAGCTGGTGGTTCTGGTGCAACAGTAACTTCAAAGATACATAAGACAGAGCTCTCATGGAGGTAACAGAAAAAATACTTAACTAATATTAGAAAAGCATGATGAAAAGATGAAGTAATATTGACTAAATAGTATATAGGAGGCTTTGTTTTTTCTTTTTGCAAAACCCAAACCAATGTGTGTTTTAGAGGTTAAAATATATATCATTGACCCCAATATATAATATTAGTTAAGTATTTTTTCTGTTACCTCCATGAGAGCTCTGTCTTATGTATCTTTGAAGTTACTGTTGTCCGGCACCAGAACCACCAGCTATTTATTTCAGATTTAGGCTCAGTTCACACTGCTGCGATGCGGGAACGCTGCGAATCCACTGCGGGTTCCCGCATCGCAGGTTTTCCCGGCAGCAGTTCACACTGCCCTATGTGAACTGCTGGGAGTGTCAAGTAAAAGTTAATGACACCCCCAAATCAGTTAACATATCGCAGTGCGATCTGCAAACTCGGACAGGAATCGGATCGCATGGGTGTAAACACCCATGCGATCCGATTCTGCTGCGGACAAAAAAAAGGGTCCTGTGATGTGCACTTGCAGTGCGGTGCGGATCACATGCGAACTCTGACATCGCAGCAGTGTGAACCTAGCCTTAAATGTGAACTTGCGTGCGTGTCGGGTGCGATGCAGGAATCCGCAGTGGATTCGCAGTGTTCTCGCAACGCACCAGTGTAAACCGGGCCTAAGAAATATTTTTTTCAGTTTACAAAGTGCATGCAATGATAATTGATAAGGATTAAACAATAAATTGATATTTTACCATGAATGAGTTAAAATTTGCTGACAACGTAGGTGAACCGTGAATTAAGAATTCAAATTTCATATTTGTGCGTTTTGTGTGCATTGTCAGGAATATTTCATATTTGTGCGTTTCGTGTACATTGTCAGGAATATTTCATATTTGTGCGTTTCGTGTACATTGTCAGGAATATTTCATGTTAATGCGTTTCGTGTGCATTGAATTTGTCTGGAATATTTCATTTTTGTGCTTTTCATGTACATTGTCAGGAATATTTCATGTTCATGTGTTTCGTGTGCATTGAATTTGTCTGGAATATTTCATATTTGTGCGTTTCGTGTACATTGTCAGGAATATTTCATGTTCATGCGTTTCGTGTGCATACACACACACACACACACACACACACACGTTTTATGGTTGGCCCCCCTACTTTTGTCCTTGTCCCCCCATGTGCCCCCCCTAAATATGAAAGCTAGAGACGCCACTGCGTGGCGGTGGGACAACCTCCAACACTACTGCACCTTGTCCTGCATCCTTCCCAGCTGCCAAAAGAGTGACCCAATGGGCCGTGAAAGAAAGGTAACGTCCCTGTCCATGCCTGCTGGACCATGAGTCAGCGGTAATATGCACCTTACCGCTGACCGCCCTGTCCAGCGAGGCCAAGACATTGCCTTCCACATGCCGGTAGAGAGCCGGAATAGCCTTCCGTGAGAAAAAGTGGCGTTTGGGAACCTGCCACTGAGGAACCGCACATTGCACAAACTCACGGAAGGGGGCCGAGTCTACCAACTGAAAAGGCAGCAGTTGAAGCGCTAGCAATTTAGCCAAGCTAGCATTCAACCGCTGGGCATGTGGATGGCTGGGAGTGAACTTCTTTCGACGGTCCAGCAGCTGGGGCAGGGAAATTTGCCTGCTAGAATCGGACGTCGGTGTACTGCTAGCAGAGTGGCCGCAAGTACTTGGCTGTGACACGCCTAATTCTACACCTTCATTCCTCTCAGTGCATGTTCCAGAGAGGACTGAAGTTATAGTGGGGTTGGAGATCCCAGCTGATGCGGTGCAAGGAGAGGTCCGCTTTGTTCTTTGGTGTGGGTCTTTGAGGTAGGCTTGCCAACGAGCTGCATGGCAGGTCAACATATGTCTGGTCAGGCATGTGGTACCCAAGCGGCTGATGTTTTGGCCACGCGATATACGCTTGAGACATATGTTGCAAACAGCAGCTGTGCGATCTGATGCACTAGCCTCAAAAAAGGCCCACACCAAGGAACTTTTTGAATGACGGGCAGAGGCAGCGCCCTGCACAGGCGGAGCTCTGCGGTGTGATTCCGTCGGTGTACTGCCCTTACGCTGGCCACCAAAGGGCATCCTGTCTCGTTGGAGATGTGCCTCCTCCTCATCCTCCTCCTCCTCTCTCCTATTAGGCACCCACGTGGAGTCAGTGACCTCATCATCCCCTCCCTCCTCATCACTGGAGCCAATCTGGCAGTATGCTGCAGCTGCTGGAACATGACTGCCAGATTGCTGTCCTTCTTGAGCATCCCCTCTGTCTGCTCTCACCCTACTGCCTTCCTGTAGCTGGGTTTCATCATCAGACCCTTCAAAACGCTGGGCATCCTCCTGGAGCATGTACCCAACACTGTGCTCAAACAGTTCGGGGGACTCCTCAGGAGGAGGACATGGTGGGTCTAGGGAAGGAGTGACTGATGATGAGTCTGACATTGATACCAGGGAAGAGGACGCTTTGGCAGCTGCTTTGCCAGTACCCTGAGCCTGGGTGAGAGAGGATGAGGAGGAGGAGGAGGGCTTGGTCATCCACTCTACCAAGTCTTCGGCATGATGTGGCTCAACATGTCCAGCTGCCGAAAAGAAGGACAAGCGTGTCCCATGGCCATGTGCTGATGACAATGCACCGCGTCCACGACCAGCACTGTTGCCCCCAGACACAGAGCCTGCTTGCCCTCTTTTATTGCCTCCTGACTGTCTGCCTCTCCTTGTTTGCCTTCCAGACATTCTAATAGATGGCCTGCAGGGAGATGGGAAAAAAGCAATAAGGGCTACCTTCAGGTGTCCTTCTCTGTCCCTTGAAACAAGGACTTGCACAGTGAAAGAAACTGACACTCTCCCTACCTACAGTTTTCTGTCCCTAGAAAAAATGTTTTTTTTAAGCACAATATAGCACAAGGAGAATTCACTCACTGTCCTTCCAGGTCCCTGGAAACAAGGACTTGCACAGTGAAAGAAACTGACACTCTCCCTACCTACAGTTTTCTGTCCCTAGAAAAAATGTTTTTTTTTAAGCACAATATAGCACAAGGAGAATTCACTCACTGTCCTTCCAGGTCCCTAGAAACAAGGACTTGCACAGTGAAAGAAACTGACACTCTCCCTACCTACAGTTTTCTGTCCCTAGAAAAAATGTTTTTTTTAAGCACA
The DNA here is from genome assembly GCA_029206835.1 of Rana muscosa. Classification (NCBI taxonomy): domain Eukaryota; kingdom Metazoa; phylum Chordata; class Amphibia; order Anura; family Ranidae; genus Rana; species Rana muscosa. The sequence goes on along the minus strand of JARGYO010000094.1, from coordinate 47,480,197 downwards.
ATATAGCACAAGGAGAATTCACTCACTGTCCTTCCAGGTCCCTGGAAACAAGGACTTGCACAGTGAAAGAAACTGACACTCTCCCTACCTACAGTTTTCTGTCCCTAGAAAAAATGTTTTTTTTAAGCACAATATAGCACAAGGAGAATTCACTCACTGTCCTTCCAGGTCCCTGGAAACAAGGACTTGCACAGTGAAAGAAACTGACACTCTCCCTACCTACAGTTTTCTGTCCCTAGAAAAAATGTTTTTTTTAAGCACAATATAGCACAAGGAGAATTCACTCACTGTCCTTCCAGGTCCCTGGAAACAAGGACTTGCACAGTGAAAGAAACTGACACTCTCCCTACCTACAGTTTTCTGTCCCTAGAAAAAATGTTTTTTTTAAGCACAATATAGCACAAGGAGAATTCACTCACTGTCCTTCCAGGTCCCTGGAAACAAGGACTTGCACAGTGAAAGAAACTGACACTCTCCCTACCTACAGTTTTCTGTCCCTAGAAAAAATGTTTTTTTTAAGCACAATATAGCACAAGGAGAATTCACTCACTGTCCTTCCAGGTCCCTAGAAACAAGGACTTGCACAGTGAAAGAAACTGACACTCTCCCTACCTACAGTTTTCTGTCCCTAGAAAAAATGTTTTTTTTAAGCACAATATAGCACAAGGAGAATTCACTCACTGTCCTTCCAGGTCCCTGGAAACAAGGACTTGCACAGTGAAAGAAACTGACACTCTCCCTACCTACAGTTTTCTGTCCCTAGAAAAAATGTTTTTTTTAAGCACAATATAGCACAAGGAGAATTCACTCACTGTCCTTCCAGGTCCCTGGAAACAAGGACTTGCACAGTGAAAGAAACTGACACTCTCCCTACCTACAGTTTTCTGTCCCTAGAAAAAATGTTTTTTTTAAGCACAATATAGCACAAGGAGAATTCACTCACTGTCCTTCCAGGTCCCTGGAAACAAGGACTTGCACAGTGAAAGAAACTGACACTCTCCCTACCTACAGTTTTCTGTCCCTAGAAAAAATGTTTTTTTTAAGCACAATATAGCACAAGGAGAATTCACTCACTGTCCTTCCAGGTCCCTGGAAACAAGGACTTACTTGCACAGTGAAAGAAACTGACACTCTCCCTACCTACAGTTTTCTGTCCCTAGAAAAAATGTTTTTTATAAGCACAATATAGCACAAGGAGAATTCACTCACTGTCCTTCCAGGTCCCTGGAAACAAGGACTTGCACAGTGAAAGAAACTGACACTCTCCCTACCTACAGTTTTCTGTCCCTAGAAAAAATGTTTTTTTTAAGCACAATATAGCACAAGGAGAATTCACTCACTGTCCTTCCAGGTCCCTGGAAACAAGGACTTGCACAGTGAAAGAAACTGACACTCTCCCTACCTACAGTTTTCTGTCCCTAGAAAAAATGTTTTTTTTAAGCACAATATAGCACAAGGAGAATTCACTCACTGTCCTTCCAGGTCCCTGGAAACAAGGACTTGCACAGTGAAAGAAACTGACACTCTCCCTACCTACAGTTTTCTGTCCCTAGAAAAAATGTTTTTTTTTTAAGCACAATATAGCACAAGGAGAATTCACTCACTGTCCTTCCAGGTCCCTAGAAACAAGGACTTGCACAGTGAAAGAAACTGACACTCTCTCTACCTACAGTTTTCTGTCCCTAGAAAAAATGTTTTTTTTAAGCACAATATAGCACAAGGAGAATTCACTCACTGTCCTTCCAGGTCCCTGGAAACAAGGACTTGCACAGTGAAAGAAACTGACACTCTCCCTACCTACAGTTTTCTGTCCCTAGAAAAAAATGTTTTTTTTTAAGCACAATATAGCACAAGGAGAATTCACTCACTGTCCTTCCAGGTCCCTGGAAACAAGGACTTGCACAGTGAAAGAAACTGACACTCTCCCTACCTACAGTTTTCTGTCCCTAGAAAAAATGTTTTTTTTAAGCACAATATAGCACAAGGAGAATTCACTCACTGTCCTTCCAGGTCCCTGGAAACAAGGACTTGCACAGTGAAAGAAACTGACACTCTCCCTACCTACAGTTTTCTGTCCCTAGAAAAAATGTTTTTTTTAAGCACAATATAGCACAAGGAGAATTCACTCACTGTCCTTCCAGGTCCCTGGAAACAAGGACTTGCACAGTGAAAGAAACTGACACTCTCCCTACCTACAGTTTTCTGTCCCTAGAAAAAAGTTTTTTTTTAAGCACAATATAGCACAAGGAGAATTCACTCACTGTCCTTCCAGGTCCCTGGAAACAAGGACTTGCACAGTGAAAGAAACTGACACTCTCCCTACCTACAGTTTTCTGTCCCTAGAAAAAATGTTTTTTTTAAGCACAATATAGCACAAGGAGAATTCACTCACTGTCCTTCCAGGTCCCTAGAAACAAGGACTTGCACAGTGAAAGAAACTGACACTCTCCCTACCTACAGTTTTCTGTCCCTAGAAAAAATGTTTTTTTTAAGCACACTATAGCACAAGCACAAAACACACTGACACTCTCCCTACCTATCCTTCTCTTTCCCTAAACTAAAGGAATCCAGGTTAAGCAAGAAAGAAATAACAGTCACTGTCCCTGCCTATGCTGCTCTATCCCTGCTCCGGAACACACTACACTAGGCCGCCGTGCTGGCGGCCTTTTATAGTGTGGGGCGTGTACTAAACACCCTCAGCAATAATTGGCCACAGGCATCCTGCCTGTGGCCAATCATTGCTCTCCTCGCTGCCGGCGCTGTGATTGGCCAAGCATGCGGGGTCACAGTGCATGCTTGGCCAATCACAGCGCCTGGATGACACTGCGATGGCGTAGTGCATTGTGGGCCGTTCGCGTCACTCGAATTTGGCGCGAACGGCCCAAATCGTTCGATCTTCGTCGAACGATCGAACAGCCGATGTTCGAGTCGAACGTATTCGTGTTCGTATTCGACTCGAACACGAAGCTCATCCCTATTTGCAGGTCCCTGAAATAAACAGTATTCAAACAAACAGAATAGACAGGTATTGCTATGCAACTCTACCGATACCCTTTTTCAGCTACTTCCTCTCGTGGGCAGACTGACGCCCAGCAATGTCTACCTATGCAGTCAGGCCTGACTGAACTAAATGGAAGTTCTGTAAAGGAATCTTCGCTAGCAAAACTCGGTGGTGCACTTGATGAACAAAACTTTGTAATCCAACAGGGTAGTAGAAATACAGTATTTGTCTGTGAGCAAGTGCTCTCTCACCAAGCGGACCAGTCCCAGTTTGTCTCCTCCGCCGATGCGTCTAGGCACATGGATCCATCGACATCCGGGTCTTCGGTCCTCCTGGTACAGTACAGCAAGGATGAAAAGATGTCTCTCAGGTTCCGCTAGGCTGGCAGAGGGCTCTTTGGCTTCAGGCCTGGGTTTTCAGCAGTCTCAGACAGAGTTCTTGCTTGCTAGCTGGGAGGTTACATAGTTACATAGTTACATAGTTAGCAAGGTTGAATAAAGACACCAGTCCATCCAGTTCAACCTGAGTGAGTGTGGGTGCTTGTCTCCAATTCTCCCTATCCCTGTACATCTCATTAAGATGCTCATCTATTATATTATTATTTATTTAAGGTACCCATATAGCGCTGTCAATTTATGCAGCGCTCCACACATACATCGGTCCCTACCCTCAAGGAGCCCACAATACCAGGTCCCCAACTCACATTCATATACTAGGGCCAATTTTGGACAGAAGCCAATTAACCTACCAGCATGTCTTTGGAGTGTGGGAGGAAACCGGAGTACCCGGAGGAAACCCACGCAGGCACAGGGAGAACATGCAAACTCCAGGCAGGTAGTGTCATGGTTGGGATTCGAACCAGCGACCCTTTTTACTGCTAGGTGAGAGTGCTACCCACTACACCACTGTGCCGCCTTTGGAGGTGTCCAAAGAGACAGAATAAACTCTGCCTCCCCTTTATAAAGTCCGCCCCAGCAGTCCTTGAGCCGGGGCAATGCACCCTGGGTGCTGTAAGATGTCTTGGGAAATGTAGTCTCTGGATATTAAAGGGGAATACCCCGCTACACATATATATATCTATCTATCTAAATATATATAAATAGATAGATAGATATATCTATCTATATATATATATACAGTGGGGAAAATAATTATTTGACCCCCTGCATATTTTGTACGTTTGCCCACTTACAAAGAAATGAAGGGTCTATAATTTTTATCATAGGTGTTTTCTAAAAGATAGAGACAGAATATCAACCAAAAATCCAGAAAAAACACACGATACAAATGTTATAAATTGAGTTGCAGTTCAGTGAGTATGTAGCACCCTCTACCATAGGTAGGTGTTAGAGGTGAGGATTTTTGTATGGTAGCTGCCAGCGCAGGTAAATTTAGGCAGGCCTATGCTTCAGGCTAGGCCTGCTTGTTTTGATCTGGGGAGCAGGGAGTGGTTAGTGTATGGTAGCTGCCAGCACAGGTAAATTTAGGCAGGCCTATGCTTCAGGCTAGGCCTGCTTGTTTTGATCTGGGGGGCAGGGAGTGGTTAGTGTAGCAGTGGGTGTGACCAGCTGTGCTTGAGTTCTTGGGCGCCTCCCCTTTTTCCAGGGAGAATGTTCTGGAAGAGGAGCAGGGCTGAGAGCTGGAGTGACAGGGAGCTCATGGGAGGAGCCTGACCAATCACCAACTAGAATTAGCAGGGGGCAGGCCTCCCATATAAGCTCAGGAACAGCCCAATGGAAGGGAGTTGTTGTCTGGGAGACGTGGAGAATGGAGTGCTAGACTGCAGCAGGAGGGCCATCCCCATCTGGGGGGGGGGGAGGGGCGCCTCGGCGGAGGAGCCCAGGAGAGCTGGGAGGGAGCCTCATCTTTACACGGTCATGGAGGAGGTGTCCTGGAAAAGAGGGGCTGGAGAAGCTATTGGAACGCGTGTCCAGTTAAGTTCTCCATCATGGACTCGGAGCAGGTGAAGGTCGGTGAGTGTGTCACAGTGGATTTCTGGAGGAGGCATGCCAGGGGAGCTGGGTGCAAGGCCAGAGGAGAGACTGTGGGGTTTTGTGTCAAATCGGTGCAGCCTGCAGGCGCAGGATTTGCAAGTTGGGCTAGCTGGGATCAGTAGTCCACCAACTAAAGCAGGCTGCTAAACAACCAGGCCACTGGGAGGGGTACTGCAGACCCCTGGCCTGTTAACAAGTCAGCAAATAAAGCCTGCATCTGGGATTATTCAGAGTGATCTCTTTTGTAAAGTGAAGATGATGGGACAGGAAGACCAATAGTTTACAGTGGAAGTCCTGGGAGCAACAGTCTGCAGGAGTTGATGCAGAGGAGCAGGGCCGTCTTTAATGTTGATTGGACCCTGGGCAAAAAATGTCTTGGGCCCCCCCCCCCCCCCCATGCAATTTTGCTCTCCGCCTGCTCTGAGACACAATAAATAGCTAGACTTAAAATCAGTTTACTGTATCAGATCAGGCAGTGATTGTGATTGGTTGCCAGAGGTTACAGTATATCACTTACTGACTGGTTGCTAGAGATTACTGTACAGTAATACTGCTCACTGATTGGTTGCTAGAGGTTACAGCACATCATCTCTTCACTGCAGAGGGGCATGGTATACATATGAATGACGCCTTTATTTACATATGAATGCTGCCGGCCTCAGCTATTTATATATGAATGATCCCATTATTTACATATGAATGACGGTTATTTACATGTAAATACAGGGTCTGCAGGTGAGTCATCTGTACACAACAATAGGGCAGAGCTGGGCAGCATAAGTAGCAGCATTTCACACTGAGATATCAGGACACAGCACAGGACTAAAACTTCAAGGGACAAGGGAATTTAAACTGGGATAGTTGGCAAGTATGAGGCAGCTGCTTTGGGCCCCAGAACAATGACAGGGCCCAGGGCAGCTGCCCCGTTTGCCCTGCCTTAAAGACGGCCCTGCAGAGGAGGAGCATTAGTCTGCATGAGTTATGCAGGGGAAGTGACTGTAAATGTTAGGCCCCATACACACGAGACGCCGGTGCAAACTCTGCTGAACACATGTTTTTAAAGGCTAAAACCGGCGTTTAAAAACGCCCGTTTTGCTGCGATTTTAGCTGCGTTTTACCACGTTTGCGTCTATAGGCGTTTAGTTAAGAAACATCACAAGACCCTCCCTAAGCTCAAAAAACAGTATTATTTAACCATTTCAGCCATTTTGGGAGACCAGCAGCTGAGAGAGCAGCAGTGTACTTATATTTAGCGTATCACTTGCCACATCATCTGCCACAAGCTGTGGATTGTCCACTTGCCACGTCACCTGATACGTGACCTGGCCACGTCACCTGCCACAAGTTGTGGATTGTCCACTTGCCACATCACCTGGCCACGTCACCTGGCCACGTCACCTGGCCATGTCACATGCCACAAGTTGTGGAATGTTCACTTGCCACGTCACCTGGCCATGTCACCTGGCCACGTCACCTGCCACAATTTGTGCATTGTCCACTTGCCACTTCACCTGCCACGTCACCTGCCACGTCACCTGCCACAAGTTGTGGAATGTTCACTTGCCACATCACCTGCCACGTCACCTAGCCACGTCACCTGCCAAAAGTTGTGAATTGTCCACTTGCCACGTCACCTGGCCACGTCACCTGCCACAAGTTGTGGATTGTCCACTTGCCACGTCACCTGGCCACGTCACCTGCCACAATTTGTGGATTGTCCACCTGTCACGTCACCTGCCACGTCACCTGGCCACGTCACCTGCCACAATTTGTGGATTGTCCACTTGTCATGTCACCTGCCCCGTCACCTGACCACGTCACCTGGCCATGTCACCTGCCACAAGTTGTGGATTGTCCACCTGCCACGTCACCTGCCATGTCACCTGGCCACATCACCTGCCACAATTTGTGGATTGTCCACCTGCCACGTCACCTGCCACATCACCTGGCTACGTCACCTGGCCACATCACCTGGCCACGTCACCTGCCACAAGTTGTGGATTGTCCACTTGCCACATCACCTGCCACATCACCTGGCCACGTCACCTGCCACAATTTGTGGATTGTCCACCTGCCACGTCACCTGGCCACGTCACCTGCCACAATTTGTGGATTGTCCACCTGCCACGTCACATGGCCACGTCACCTGGCCACAAGTTGTGGATTGTCCACTTGCCACGTCACCTGCCACGTCACCTGGCCACGTCACCTGCCACAATTTAAAAAAATATTTTGCAGTGTGTTATACATATGGAATGAAGATGTAGCGCTAAGTGAAGAAATGAAGCCCAATAATTTGGGCCTCCAATCAAATCAAAGTGATAAATAATATCAATATAATGAGTCCATACAGTGTCCATAGAAAATTTTCGTGTTGTGAAGAAAGAACATGTAGCACTGAAGGGTCATCACATAACTCTTATAGAAAAAGAGAGGTAGAATACTCTTACCGGAACATTAGACCTGTGGTTTAGGCAGGTCAAATAGGCATACGAAATCCCAGTGGCACTCCTCATCAGTTAGTCTGGAAACTGGATCAGATGGGTCCCCAATGTAGACTGTCCGGTAGGCTCACCGACTTGACAGCAGACTCTGGGTTTCACACCAATCCAGGTGGTCCTCCGATGGAACTGGAACCGCCACTCAGCATGGAGACTCTTTACCACGGTGAATATTAGTAACCAGTGGCCAAAGGAAGCTATTACTTGACCAACCACCCATGTGAGGAGAAAAGAAGGGAAGGAATGCTCCAATGGTGCAGGTCAATGAGGGTTTATTCAACCAACATAAAAGTGATCACAAACAATAAAAACGTTTAAAAAGGGGCAGTGAATGAGGTAGTGTACCAAGCCCTATGCGTTTCGAACAAATTTTCTTCAACAGGGGCATTAACCACCACTTCCTTATATAATATTTTGCAGTGTGTTATACATATGTGGAGGTGTGTGAAATAAACAATTTATATATAGTTTTCTTCTACTGTGCTATACTAAAAAAAAAAAAAATTTTTAATAGCATTTTCTGCAGTTCTGTAGCTGTGCGATTCAGCGGTTACGTACTGTGGGTGTATTGTGCTCTTCCAAAAAACGCCATTTAGGGCCACAAAAAATATTTTGCAGTGTGTTATACATATGTGGAGGTGTGTGAAATAAACAATTTATATATACTTTTCTTCTACTGTGCTATACTAAAAAAAAAAAAAAAATGTTAATAGCATTTTCTGCAGTTCTGTAGCTGTGCGATTCAGCAGTTACGTACTGTGGGTGTATTGTGCTCTTCCAAAAAAACGGCATTTAGGGCCACAAAAAATATTTTGCAGTGTGTTATACATATGTGGAGGTGTGTGAAATAAACAATTTATATATAGTTTTCTTCTACTGTGCTATACTAAAAAAAAAACATTTTTTTTGAATAGCATTTTCTGCAGTTCTGTAGCTGTGCGATTCAGCGGTTACGTACTGTGGGTGTATTGTGGTCTTCCAAAAAACGCCATTTAGGGCCACCAAAAATATTTTGCAGTGTGTTATACATATGTGGAGGTGTGTGAAATAAACAATTTATATATAGTTTTCTTCTACTGTGCTATACTAAAAAAAAACATTTTTTTTTAATAGCATTTTCTGCAGTTCTGTAGCTGTGCGATTCAGCGGTTACGTACTGTGGGTGTACTGTGCTCTTCCAAAAAACGCCATTTAGGGCCACAAAAAATATTTTGCAGTGTGTTATACATATGTGGAGGTGTGTGAAATAAACAATTTATATATACTTTTCTTCTACTGTGCTATACTAAAAAAAAAAAAAAAATTTTAATAGCATTTTCTGCAGTTCTGTAGCTGTGCGATTCAGCAGTTACGTACTGTGGGTGTATTGTGCTGTTCCAAAAAACGCCATTTAGGGCCACAAAAAATATTTTGCAGTGTGTTATACATATGTGGAGGTGTATGAAATAAACAATTTATATATAGTTTTCTTCTACTGTGCTATACTAAAAAAAAAACATTTTTTTTGAATAGCATTTTCTGCAGTTCTGTAGCTGTGCGATTCAGCGGTTACGTACTGTGGGTGTATTGTGGTCTTCCAAAAAACGCCATTTAGGGCCACCAAAAATATTTTGTCCAATGAGTTACACAAATGTGGAGGTGTGTGAAATAAACAATTTATATATAGTTTTCTTCTACTGTGCTATACTTAAAAAAAAACATTTTTTTTGAATAGCATTTTCTGCAGTTCTTTAGCTGTGCGATTCAGCGGTTACGTACTGTGGGTGTGTTGTTCTCTTCCAAAAAACGCCATTTAGGGCCACAAAAAATATTTTGCAGTGTGTTATACATATGTGGAGGTGTGTGAAATAAACAATTTATATATACTTTTCTTCTACTGTGTTATACTAAAAAAAAAATCTTTTTTTTTTAATAGCATTTTCTGCAGTTCTGTAGCTGTGCGATTCAGCGGTTACGTACTGTGGGTGTGTTCTGCTCTTCCAAAAACACCCATTTAGGGCAACATCCTAAATTTGGAAAATATGAGGAGAAGGTCAAAGGGACGTGGTGGCCCCGGTCGTGGTGCTGCTGGTGGAGCTCCTGTTGCAGGGAGAGGACGTGGTGGATCTGTGCCAGATACACGCACAAGTGAAACACCTTCCTCAGGTGCGAGTAGGCGACCGAGCCTGCGGCGGTATTTTGTCGCGCCTAATGAGGCTGTACGAATGTTTAGGCCAGGACAAGTACAGGCGATAGTAGATTGGGTTGCTTACATTGCCTCGGGTTCCTTCACATTGTCTCCCACCCACTCTTCTGATGAAAGATCAGAGTTGGCACCTGAAACCCATGTACATCAGTCTTTCACCTCACCCCCTTGCAAATCAGCCAAGCAGTCTGAGCCCCAAATCATGCAGCAGTCTCTTCTGCTTTTCGATGACTCTGTTAGCAGGGTTTCCCAGGGCCATCCACCTAGCCCTGCCCCAGAAGTGGAAGAGATTGAGTGCACCGATGCCCAACCACTTATGTTTCATGATGAGTACATGGGAGGACCATCGTAGCACGTCTCGGATGATGACGAAACACAGGTGCCAATTGCTGCTGCTTTCGCAATTGTGCAGACAGACAAGGAGGGCAGGGGTGAAGACTGGGTGGAAGATGATGTGGAGGACGACCCCACATGGAATCAACGTTATGCAGGTGACCAGTGTAGTTTGGAGGAAGAGGCGGTGGTCGCACAGAGCCACCAGCACAGCAGAAGAGGGAGCAGGGTGCAAAAGCGGAGCGTCCGTCCCCTAGACAGTATGTCTGCTACTGCCCAACGCAGCAAGGGACCGAGCACACCAAAGCCAGGTCCAAGGAGTTCCCTAGCGTGGCAGTTCTTCACACAATTTGCTGATGACAAGACACGAGTGGTTTGCACGCTGTGCAATCAGAGCCTGAAGCGAGGCATAAACGTTCTCAACCTGAGCACAACCTGCATGACCAGGCATCTAAGTGCAAAGCACGAGCTGCAGTGGAGTAGACACCTCAAAAACCAAGAAAGGTCTCTGGCTCCTCCTGCTTCCTCTTCTGCTGCAGTCTCGGCCTCTTCATCCACCTCTGTAGTGACAGTGGCACCTGCCACCCCGCAAACAGAGGATCTGCCAGCAACACTACCACCTGGGTCACCAACCATCTCCACAATGTCCCATGGAAGCGTTCAGCTCTCTATCTCCCAAACATTGGAGCGGAAGAGGAAGTACCCCCCTAGCCACCCACGATCGCTGGCCCTGAATGCCAGCATTTCAAAACTCCTGGCCTTTGAAATGCTGTCATTCCGTCTGGTGGAGACGCAGAGTTTTAAAAGCCTTAAATTAAATCCATTAAATTGAATAATTTATTCCAGAAAGGGAGTATTCTGGGGCATTCCCACCATATGTGTGGCATCGTGCCGTTGAGTTTCTGAGGTTCTTAATGACTTCCCGTACCTCTTCTGCTGAAAAGGGGGCCTCCAGCATATTTTTTATTTTTTTATTTTTTTAATGTTATTTTAAGTTATTTCCCTATCCATATTTGTTTGCAGAGCACTTGCCATGCTCTTAACAACATTTTGCTGCCATTTGCAGCCCTCTAGCCCTTTCCATTACTTTTTTAGAGCCTTTTTAGTCCTTAGAAGACCGGGTCCCCATTGACTTCAATGGGGTTCGGGTTCGGGTTCGGGTTAAAGTTCGGTCCCGAACCCAAACTTTTTTCCGAAGTTCGGCCGAACCCGTCGAACCCGAACATCCAGGTGTCCACTCAACTCTATTCAGGAGCAGTTGAAAAAAGTGTCCAACTGCCTCTGAACACACATTTAACAGCGTCTCGTGTGCATGGGGCCTTAGAGTCCATCAGTTCTTCAAGGCTCAACCTATTCTACCAATTCTTTAAATATGATGTCAAAGTAACATGTTCTATGGGCATTCCATATTCCCTTTCCCCCAACCAAGTTATATTCCCCAATAAACAAAAACAAAACAACGCAAATGACTGTTCGTTGTCTCTGAGAGTGATATATGGAAGTCTGGCAGCAGGGTGATATGGTGGATGTTAGTAACTAGTAGCAACCACCCGCTACAAGTAAAATAAGTATTTGATTCCCCTACCAACCAACAATAATTCTGGCTCCCACAGACTGGCTACAGTAGGTGCTCATGTGGTACACAGATTAGTCCTCTCAATCTAAGAAGTTGCTGATAACGACAACTCATCATGTGTATAAAAGACACCTGTCCACAGAAACTCTTTCTTCCATTCAAACCTCATCATCATGGGCAAGATCAAAGAGATGTTAAAAGGCGTCAGGGACAAGATTGTAGACCTGCACAAGGCTGCACAAGGCTGGAAGGGGCCACAAGACCATCAGCAAGAAGCTTGGTGTGAAGGAGACAACTGTTGGAGCCATTATTCGCAAATGAAAGAAATACTAAATAACCATCAATCGCCTTCGGTCTGGAGCTCCACGCAAGATTTCGCCTCATGGGGTGAGGATGATCATGAGAAAAGTGAGGGATCAGCACAGAACTACACGGGAGGAGCTTATGAATGATCTCAAGGCAGTTGGGACCACAGTCACCGAACAAACCATTGGTAACACAATACACCACCAAAACTCCAAAAACTCACTCATCCATCAGCTTATCGTAAACCCCAAACTCGCTCATCCATGTCTCTATGGACCTTGCTTTGTGCACTGGTGCGCAGTCATGTTGGAACACGAAGGGGCCATCCCCAAACTGTTCCCACAAAGTTGTGAATATTAAATTGTCCAAAGCGTCTTGGTATGCTGACGCCTTAAGAATTCCCTTCACTGGAACTAAGGGGCCAAACCCAACCCCTGAAAAACAATCCCACACCATAATCCCCCCTCCACCAAATGATTTGGACCAGTGCACAAAACAAGGTCCATAAAGACATTGATTAGCGAGTTTGGGGTGGAGGAACTTGACTGGTAGAACACCTTTTGGATGAAATAGAGCGGAGAATGCGAGCCAGGTCTTCTCGTCCAACATCAGTGCCTGACCTCACAAATGCACTTCTGGAAGAATGGTCAAACATTCCCATAGACACACTCCTAAACCTTGTGGACAGCCTTCCCAGAAGAGTTGAAGCTGTTATAGCTGCAAAGGGTAGGCCAACTCAACATTGAACCCTACGGACTAAGACTAGGATGCCATTAAAGTTCATGTGCCTGTTAAGGCAGGTGTCCCAATACTTTTGACAATACAGTGTATATATTGCTGGATATCCCTTTTTTAACCGAGCACTTTTACCCTCTTCCTGTCCAGGCCAATTTTCAGCTTTCAGCGCTGTCACACTTTACATTTTTTCAGACGAATAGAGCTTTCTTTGAGTGGTATTTAATCACAGCTGTCTTTTTAAAAAAAAATAATAATTGAAAAATAAACAATAAAAGACTAAAAAAGTTGGAAAAAAAAAAGTTTTTCTTAGCTTCTGTTATAAAATTTTGCTAACAAATAGTATTTTTTTCATAAATGTAGGCCGAACTGTATACTACTACATTTCTTCGGTGAAAATAACCCAAATCAGTGTACTGGTATATTATTTAGTCTGCAGGAAAGGTATGGAGTCCACAAACTATGGTATCTATGTCTAAAAATCGATAAATCATGCTGTACTCATTTATTGAAGCCTGAAAATGTCAGAATAGTACAAATACCCCCCCAAATGAACATTATTAAGAGGCATAGTGAGTTTTTTGAAGTTGTAATTTTTTTGTCACATTTTTATGGAAAATTAAGCTATAAAAAATAATACATACGGTCACCAATGCAGTACAGTGTCATCATATGACTGACTGGTCTGACTGGTCTGACTGGTGACTGGTCTGACTGGTCTGACTGGTGACAGTATGTGAAAAAAAAAAAGATTTTTCTTTAATTATTTATTTATTTATTTATTTTACATACAGTGACCAGAGCAAGACAGTGTTATCACAGTAACACTGTACCACTCTGGAGACATGAGCAGGATTTTTACACACTATTGTGAGTAGCTGTGATTGGCCACAGCTAATCACATGGTACAGATGGGCTGTCATTTGCTCTGTCTGTACCATGTGATGACTGTGACCAATTACAGTGCTCAACCCAATAGTACACAATTAAAGGCATGAATTAAAGATTTTCATTATGCACAACTATCATTGGCCATGGATCATCACAAGCATGTTCAATGATCTGTCATCGGCCGTGTCCAGTGGACATGGTAGGTGACAGGTCGCGCCAGAGTGCAGCACGTGGGGCGCACGCATGGTGCAATTCTGGGAGGACGTCATATGACGTTCTGCTAGAGCAACAGTGCTCCCGCCTAGCCGTCATTTTACAATAGGCCGAGCAGGAAGGGGTTAAGACAAGTAAGTTTGAATATAGATAAATAGAATGATAGATAGTGTAAGGGGGACATGCTCAATGGGTATTGGCAGTGGTAAACCATGCACAAGACAGGGACACACATGAACAGTCCAAGCAGGTTTGTCCTGCACTTTTATTCAGCAAGGCAGCGAACAAACACAGCTTTAACGCATGAGAACTTTGTACAGCAAGATCAAAGCATTCAACTAAACAAAACATTTGTGGGTCTGAGCCACTAGCTAAACTGATTTGAGTGCCAGACTGATGTGGTGCCCCTCTAATGGGTTCCCCAACACAAACAGTCAGCACTGGTGCCTTTTTTAGTGTTCTGTCAGCATTTGGACCTTTCACTGAGCAGCAGGCTCTCACAGCAGAGAGACGGCACTGAGCACCTGTCAGCTCACATATACAAGGGAGAGACAGCCCCAAGCATCAGTCAGACCACATATATAAAAAAGAGAGAGTCATGATCATCAGTCAGATCACATATATAAAGAAGAGAGAGTCCTGATCATCAGTCAGATCACATATATAAAGGAGAGAGAGGGCCCCGCCCCCAAGCATCAGTCAGATCACATATATAAAGAAGAGAGAGTCCTTATCATCAGTCAGATCACATATATAAAGGAGAGAGAGGGCCCCAAGCATCAGTCAGATCACATATATAAAGAAGAGAGAGTCCTGATCATCAGTCAGATCACATATATAAAGAAGAGAGAGTCATGATCATCAGTCAGATCACATATATAAAGAAGAGAGAGTCATGATCATCAGTCAGATCACATATATAAAGGAGAGAGAGGGCCCCAAGCATCAGTCAGATCACATATATAAAGAAGAGAGAGTCCTGATCATCAGTCAGATCACATATATAAAGAAGAGAGAGTCCTTATCATCAGTCAGATCACATATATAAAGAAGAGAGAGTCCTTATCATCAGTCAGATCACATATATAAAGGAGAGAGAGGGCCCCAAGCATCAGTCAGATCACATATATAAAGAAGAGAGAGTCCTGATCATCAGTCAGATCACATATATAAAGAAGAGAGAGTCATGATCATCGGTCAGATCACATATATAAAGAAGAGAGAGTCATGATCATCAGTCAGATCACATATATAAAGGAGAGAGAGGGCCCCAAGCATCAGTCAGATCACATATATAAAGAAGAGAGAGTCCTGATCATCAGTCAGATCACATATATAAAGAAGAGAGAGTCATGATGATCATCAGTCAGATCACATATATAAAGAAGAGAGAGACCTGATCATCAGTCAGATCACATATATAAAGAAGAGAGAGTCCTGATCATCAGTCAGATCACATATATAAAGGAGAGAGAGGGCCCCAAGCATCAGTCAGATCCCATATATAAAGGAGAGAGAGGGCCCCAAGCATCAGTCAGATCCCATATACAAAGCAGAGAGAGTCCTGATCATCAGTCAGATCACTTATATATATATATAGCGATACCCCCAGTTAAGAGGGCTGCCTTGTTTGTTTTGGGTCCTGTAGTGCACCGCTGTCAACCCCTGGTAATCGGCTCTAACCTCTCGTGGCACAGTTAGTAAAGGGGGTGATAGAATTTTCAATCACTCTAATATTCTCTATGACACAATCCCACAGTAAGGCACACAGTATGGTATAGCACAGTAAATGACACTGGCAACCAATATACTTAACTCTAATATTTTACTGTTGGTAAAGGTCAAAATGATAAACAGTATGCAATGTCACATGCAGAGCCCTGCAATATGGGTATACTTATTAACACATCAAACGTTCAGCAATATGATAGACAGTTTAACAGACCCCACTGCAGCTATCCTCCCTCGTGGACAAAATGGCGCCCAGCAATGTCCTACACTACCCAGTCAGGCCTGACTATGATTTGGGTATAGTTCTGTGGAAGAAATCTTTGCTAGCAAAACACGGTGGTGCACTTTAAGAACAATTGTAATCCAACAAAGTAACGATGATCGGTAACTTTATAATGCCAGGGAGACTAATAACTCAGTTCAGCAGATAGTCTCCCCAGAGTGTAACTGCAATCACTGTGATGGCCCTGCATAAAGTTAATGGGCCTAGAAATACTGTGGTGTAGCTCTGAGCAGGTGCTCTCTCACCCGACTGGACTAGTCCTTGTCCGTTACTTCCGTTACTGTGACTCAATTCACAGTGTCCACGACACCCGGGTCTTCGGTCCTCCTGATAACAGCACTCAGCACCAGGATCAGACGCTCCGCAGGCTCCTCGGTGGAGCGGAAGGCTCTTTGGAAAAGCACAAGGCCCAGGCTTCAGGCCTTGTACACGCAGCAGGTCAGCACAGGAATCCTCTTGCTGGGAGGGCGGTGTCCAAAGAGAAAGAGGCAGGCTCCGCCTCTCCCTTATAAAGTCCACCCCAACAGTCCTTGCGCGGTTTTTAAAGGGCAGGAATGAGCAAAACAAGATGGACACCAAATCCCAGTGATTAGTTGATTTAAAAAGATGGGCTTGAGGTCACATACCTCGGGATTTATTGAAGGTGTCAAATAATGGCATATAGATTGAAAAACCAAAGGTAATCCAATAACAATAGATAAATGTAAAAGTCAATATTTATTATAATAATAAAAAGGAAAATACAATTTTCCTAAAAGTTCATCATATATAACATTTAGAACTGAGTACATTTAACAACCGTTGAACTCGACATGTTTCGCTCGAAGTTGGAGCTTCTTCAGGAGTAAACCACGGTATAGTAGTACACTATAATGAAATACACAAAATGAACAAAGGAACATCCATAAACTGCATTATACAATACATATATTGGAATATCCCCAAACGAATATAGAGTGACAACAAAATGTAAATTTTAATTGTCACTATTTCAAAGTAGTTATTGATATATACGTCCAATATCGTTAGATCATATAGAATCAGGAAAAGCATAAATCTAATGAAAATAATTACATAGTATACTGAAATAACAAAATAACAATAAGCGATGTGGTCAACTAAAGCACCTACCAATGAAATGTTGGAAATGAGGGAGGTATTTTGGCAATCTAGGACCGAAATCTCAGACTGCCCTAAAGCTCCACCTGCGGAGAGGGATGGTCACAGAGGTATTCCATCTAATTAAAGATACAGCCTCACAAATGTTGTTTGTAGAGAGGCGATGAAATCAATATTGATAATGATCCTACCAAAAAATCATAAGGAGAAATTACTAAATTGGGACCTGTAGATGAGTAGAAATTAATTGAAAATAATATGCAGATAATATGCAATGGGTGAATTCCAAATTGGATTCACAAAAAGTAAATAAAATATATAAGTAAAAATACCTGATTGGTTAAATCATTGATTTTAGTGGAATATAAATAACAATACTGGATATTGCTGTTGGAAACCGCAGCAATGTCATGCAAATTTGTAAAAAGATCCTGTGCATTGAAATAGAATGATAATAGTGATGGATATCATGGTGTCAAAAAGGACCAAAGTCCATATCCATCTAACAGCCAGAAAGAGTATAAGGAGAAACATACCTTCTAAGAGTAGTGGAGTACTTGATTCAAGCCGCTGAAGTAGCGACATCCATACAAAATAAGAACCGATGGGTTGCCAAACAGTCTCACAGTCCCTCCGCACAAGGGAAATGACAGATTAGTATGGCAAAATCCCGCCAATTTATACTCATCCCAGCGCGGCAAACGTCTGATGTCATTGCCGTGCGGCGGACGCATAAAGTGGGGGCAGTGTCTGGCAGCTGGACGCTGAAGGCTTGATTTTATTGGGCTGGATGAAGCTAAAACGGCCATTTTGGAAATTCCCGGATCCCTCAATATGTAAAGAACATGGAGGGGAAAGACGTAGTTGGAATACGTGATTGCCATGGAATTCAAAGAAAATGCAATGGAGTCAAAATGATGGTGGTTAAGACTGCCCAAAGCGTGACAGGTGCCAATTGGGTTAACCCCTACTGGGCTGACAAAACCTAAACCAATGATAAAAGATAGGGAAATGCCTGCCCCTCGCGTCCATACAGACCCAAATAGGAATATCTCCGAATCTAAAGGCTGGAAAACAATTATTTTAAACATAAATAAATATAAAACTAAATTTTGAATACCTTAATTAACACCATCAATAAAGACCAAAATTGGAACCGCAGAGTTGATTGAAATCAAACCAAAATTGATATCATAACAAGAAAATATTTTCAAGTGAAAATTGGTCTCGGTGCAATCTCAGATGACCACATCAATTAGAACCTCCTAGACACATTGTGAATGTATACCAAGTGAATTAAATAAATAAATAGAAAGGTGGTGGTGTAGGCTCCAAACCCTACTGGAACCAACCTCCTCTCCACATATAATACATATATTTTAAGAAAATGTATATAGTGAATCAGCAAAAAAAAAAAAGGGGAGGGTGACGATTATAAAAAAGGTTTGAAGCTTATAGCATCATTCAAGCCTGGATGTTGAAGAGCATCCAGGTTTGAAATCCATTTTGTTTCGCGTTGTAAAAGAATTTTATCGTAGTCACCACCCCGAGGATTGGGTGGAACATGTTCAAGTGCAAAAAAATGCATAGCAGAATCATCAAAATCATGGAAAAATCCCATATGTCTGCTTATTGGTGTTTCCATTCTCTTTTTGAGAACTAAGGAGACGTGGTCCCTTATACGGTGGTAAAAGGGACGTTTGGTTTTGCCTATGTAGTAGGCTTTGCAAGTACATGTCATGATATATACTATACCAATACTCTGACAATTGACCAAAAATTTGGGTTTGTACATAATGCCATTTGGTAGCAAAATGCTCCGAGAAGCATATAAATATCGACAGTACCCACATTTGTGACAAGGTTTTGTTCCTGTGTTTTGAAGTAAAGATTTAGCATTGGGATTATAATGACTGTGGACCAATAGGTCTTTTAATGATTTTGATCGTCTAAAAGTAATTTCGGGGTGATCCCTTAGATGTTTAGAGACCGAAGGATCCCCAGCCAAGAGATACCAATGCTTTTGAAGAATATTCCTCATTTGTTGATGCTGACCAGAGTATCTGGTTATGAGACTCACCCCTTGATTGGATCTAATTTTCCGGGGGTGATGAATTAAGGACAGTCGTTTCTGACCTTTTGCCCTATGGTAGGCCTTTCTAAGGCATTTACCACTGTAACCTCGTCTTGAAAGGCGAGTACGCAAGGCGTCGGCTTCTACCTCAAAGGTAGATTCCTCGCTACAATTCCTACGTAGGCGAAGATATTGCCCATAAGGTATGCTGGTGACCAATGGGACTGGGTGAGAACTGCTGGCATGCAAAAGCGCATTACCAGACGAGGGTTTGCGGTATAAGGTTGTGCCTAGTAGGCCATCTGAACCAACAGTAATTTTAATATCAAGGAATGTTAAACTTTCTTGGCTACTCTCCATGGTGAAATTAAGATTGTAATTGTTAGGTGTCAATTTTTCAAAGAACAGGGAGAGGTCCTCCTTGTTTCCCGTCCATATGAAAAAGACATCGTCTATAAAACGTCGCCATAACGGTATGTGGTCAGCAAATTGTTGCATGTGATCCTGAAAAAATAAATTATGCTCCCACCCCCCAGGTACAGGTTAGCGTAGCTTGGGGCACACTTGGTCCCCATAGCCACTCCCTGCACCTGGAGGTAGTGGGATCCCAAAAAAAGAAAAATATTGTTGGCCAAAATGAAATGCAACAAATCCAAGGCAAACTGATCATGAGCAGTCAAGACTGTGGTGCCACCCGACAGGAATCCCCCCACAACCTCCACACCCAACTGGTGGGGGATGGAATTGTAGAGGGCCTCCACATCCAGGGCCACAAGCCACGCCCCCTTGGGGACCATAAGGCCATCCAATGCTCTTAAAAGGTCACTTGTATCCTGTAGATAGGATTCCAAGCCCTCTACAATGGGTCTTAAGAGATCATCCACAAATTGACTGGCTGTTTCGGTGAGACAGCCATTTCCAGATACAATGGGTCGACCTGGTGGATTGTGGATGCTTTTGTGGATTTTGGGGAGGGCATATAGAGTGGGAGTACGTGGAAAAGTAACATTCAGAAACTCCCAAGTGGATTTCTGAATGGTTCCCAATTGATAAGCTTTACCTATTAGCTGTCAAAATTTTACGGTGGTATAATTTACATGACTCTCTGGAATTTTTCAATACCAGTCGTGATTGCTTAGGAGTCTAAAGACCATACTTTCGTATTGATCCTTATCCATGACTACTAAGTTCCCCCCTTTATCGGAGGGTTTAATTACCACATCCTGATTGGATTGTAGAGATGTTATAGCTAGAATTTGTGCAGGTGTTAAATTCGATTTTATGTCTTGCTTCCACTTAGTTTTTCTTATCTCCGCGGTTACTTGATTAGTAAATGCCCAGATACTGGGATTACCTTGTAAGGCGGGAAAGTTTCTAGATTTAGGCTTATAGTTACCAAAAACGGGAATGGAGCCCGTGGACACTTCAGTTGTTGCCACACCTAAGGCAGAAGGGGGAGTGGAAACATGAACAATTCCCTCTAAATTTTCTGCTTCCCTAATTTCATCCTCATCAATGTGTCCCTCATCCCACAACTCCATGAGTTCTTCAAGGGCTCTTATATCATTAAGAGTCATATTTGTGGGAGGAGGGAGAGGAGGAGTGGATTCACATGAAGGTACAGGAGCTGGTGTTGCGGATTTGGACTTATCAAAGATGGTACGATACATCAATTTTCGGGCAAATAAATTAACATCCTTGATCATTTCAAAGGAATTAATTTTTTGTATGGGGCAAAAGGTCAAACCCAGTTGTAGGACCGAAGTCTGATCCTCAGAAAGGACTACAGATGATAAGTTAATTATTTCAAAGCTAGCTTCATTGCTTTGGGCAATACCGGCTCTGCATTTGGCATCTTTCGCGATTCGGCTGGTACCTGGGTGAAGATAGGAGCCGGGCGAAAATCCACCTGTGAATTAACAACTGATGTAGAAGGTGTGTTGGGTGTATCGCTGCCTGATTCTACATGTACAGATGTATTGGTGGATAGATTCTTGGCTGTTCTGGCTCTAGTGTGGACCTGAGTTCGACTTCCATATCTAGATTGCTTCCCAGTAGGGCGTGGATTGGTATTTCCAGTTTGCTGTGAAAAGGAAGCTGACTGGGCAGAGACTAAATTTGAGTCTACTGCTTGTGAGGAAACTGAAGAGGAGGAATTGTCTGAATCAGTGGGTTCTGGGCCAGATTCCCTAGGTTTGCGTAATTTCTGAATACGTCTTTTGTTGGAGTTTTTTGGAGCCCAATTGTAAGCTATATTGTTGTCATAAGATAGCTTGTCCCTCATGTACTTTTTTTCTTTTGTTTTAAGGATTTCTTGTACATATAGTTCAAGATTGGTTTTGAGAGTTTCCTCTCATGTAGAGTAAAGCTCTTCCAGGAAAGTAGAACTATTCTCCTGGTACAAGCTAGCTATCTCAAGATCAAGGATCTCTAATTCTGAGTTAAGATGACTGCATAGAAGCTCCATCATCTTGATGGAGCATTCCTGCAGATTTTGTTCCCATTTTTGTTTAAATGATATTTCTAGTTTATTGATAGTTGGAAATATTTGGATTCTAAGACCCCAAGGGGCAATCTTATCCTCCAAATATTTGATAAAGTACCATTTATTCCAGTAGGTACGTGTTTTCTTTTCCAACATTCTTTGAAGTCTAAGAAAAAAAACGGTCCATAGTGAGTCCCCCTCCTGCCGAACTTTGTGATTGATGGATTTTATCCATCAGGCCAATGAAGGCACTGCCACAATAATCACTCATGATAGAAAAAATGCCTCAAAACGTCAAGTTGAAAAGTAAAAATATGAAAATGATGATAATGATATCCGTAATGGACTATTGTATACTATTTACCCACAGGATGATGTCCAAATTCAATAGACCAACCCTGTAGATATATAAAGCATAACCAAAAGAAAGAAAGAAAAAAAGGGAGAGAAATGATAAATGATGAATGATAAACCTCAATTCATACTACGCCACACAAGAAAAAAAAAATATATATATATATATTAATGAATAGAATTAGACTGACTAAAGTATAACAGTCAATGAAAATTCAGACATATAAGAATATAACACATGAATATATATATAGAACATCAATCTCAATTTGTTTGGAGGTTTTTGGTTGTTCAACAAGGTAGTAGAATATGTATTAAATGAACTCCTTTTCATCGGAGTTATTAATATATCTATATTTGCACATGCCAAGGAATGTGATGGGTGGGTGACACCCGATTGGAAGATTTTTAAAGGGCAGGAATGAGCAAAACAAGATGGACACC
This sequence comes from Rana muscosa, assembly GCA_029206835.1. Taxonomy (NCBI): domain Eukaryota; kingdom Metazoa; phylum Chordata; class Amphibia; order Anura; family Ranidae; genus Rana; species Rana muscosa. Next base: position 47,457,972 of record JARGYO010000094.1, on the reverse strand, counting down.
AAATCCCAGTGATTAGTTGATTTGAAAAGATGGGCTTGAGGTCACATACCTCGGGATTTATTGAAGGTGTCAAATAATGGCATATAGATTGAAAAACCAAAGGTAATCCAATAACAATAGATAAATGTAAAAGTCAATATTTATTATAATAATAAAAAGGAAAATACAATTTTCCTAAAAGTTCATCATATATAACATTTAGAACTGAGTACATTTAACAACCGTTGAACTCGACATGTTTCGCTCGAAGTTGGAGCTTCTTCAGGAGTAAACCACGGTATAGTAGTACACTATAATGAAATACACAAAATGAACAAAGGAACATCCATAAACTGCATTATACAATACATATATTGGAATATCCCCAAACGAATATAGAGTGACAACAAAATGTAAATTTTAATTGTCACTATTTCAAAGTAGTTATTGATATATACGTCCAATATCGTTAGATCATATAGAATCAGGAAAAGCATAAATCTAATGAAAATAATTACATAGTATACTGAAATAACAAAATAACAATAAGCGATGTGGTCAACTAAAGCACCTACCAATGAAATGTTGGAAATGAGGGAGGTATTTTGGCAATCTAGGACCGAAATCTCAGACTGCCCTAAAGCTCCACCTGCGGAGAGGGATGGTCACAGAGGTATTCCATCTAATTAAAGATACAGCCTCACAAATGTTGTATGTAGAGAGGCGATGAAATCAATATTGATAATGATCCTACCAAAAAATCATAAGGAGAAATTACTAAATTGGGACCTGTAGATGAGTAGAAATTAATTGAAAATAATATGCAGATAATATGCAATGGGTGAATTCCAAATTGGACTCACAAACAGTAAATAAAATATATAAGTAAAAATACCTGATTGGTTGAATCATTGATTTTAGTGGAATATAAATAACAATACTGGATCTTGCTGTTGGAAACCGCAGCAATGTCATGCAAATTTGTAGAAAGATCCTGTGCATTGAAATAGAATGATAATAGTGATGGATATCATGGTGTCAAAAAGGACCAAAGTCCATATCCATCTAACAGCCAGAAAGAGTATAAGGAGAAACATACCTTCTAAGAGTAGTGGAGTACTTGATTCAAGCCGCTGAAGTAGCGACATCCATACAAAATAAGAACCGACGGGTTGCCAAACAGTCTCACAGTCCCTCCGCACAAGGGAAATGACAGATTAGTATGGCAAAATCCCGCCAATTTATACTCATCCCAGCGCAGCAAACGTCTGATGTCATGTCAATACAATCAAGCCTTCAGCGTCCAGCTGCCAGACACTGCCCCCACTTTATGCGTCCGCCGCACGGCAATGACATCAGACGTTTGCCGCGCTGGGATGAGTATAAATTGGCGGGATTTTGCCATACTAATCTGTCATTTCCCTTGTGCGGAGGGACTGTGAGACTGTTTGGCAACCCGTCGGTTCTTATTTTGTATGGATGTCGCTACTTCAGCGGCTTGAATCAAGTACTCCACTACTCTTAGAAGGTATGTTTCTCCTTATACTCTTTCTGGCTGTTAGATGGATATGGACTTTGGTCCTTTTTGACACCATGATATCCATCACTATTATCATTCTATTTCAATGCACAGGATCTTTCTACAAATTTGCATGACATTGCTGCGGTTTCCAACAGCAAGATCCAGTATTGTTATTTATATTCCACTAAAATCAATGATTCAACCAATCAGGTATTTTTACTTATATATTTTATTTACTTTTTGTGAGTCCAATTTGGAATTCACCCATTGCATATTATCTGCATATTATTTTCAATTAATTTCTACTCATCTACAGGTCCCAATTTAGTAATTTCTCCTTATGATTTTTTGGTAGGATCATTATCAATATTGATTTCATCGCCTCTCTACAAACAACATTTGTGAGGCTGTATCTTTAATTAGATGGAATACCTCTGTGACCATCCCTCTCCGCAGGTGGAGCTTTAGGGCAGTCTGAGATTTCGGTCCTAGATTGCCAAAATACCTCCCTCATTTCCAACATTTCATTGGTAGGTGCTTTAGTTGACCACATCGCTTATTGTTATTTTGTTATTTCAGTATACTATGTAATTATTTTCATTAGATTTATGCTTTTCCTGATTCTATATGATCTAACGATATTGGACGTATATATCAATAACTACTTTGAAATAGTGACAATTAAAATTTACATTTTGTTGTCACTCTATATTCGTTTGGGGATATTCCAATATATGTATTGTATAATGCAGTTTATGGATGTTCCTTTGTTCATTTTGTGTATTTCATTATAGTGTACTACTATACCGTGGTTTACTCCTGAAGAAGCTCCAACTTCGAGCGAAACATGTCGAGTTCAACGGTTGTTAAATGTACTCAGTTCTAAATGTTATATATGATGAACTTTTAGGAAAATTGTATTTTCCTTTTTATTATTATAATAAATATTGACTTTTACATTTATCTATTGTTATTGGATTACCTTTGGTTTTTCAATCTATATGCCATTATTTGACACCTTCAATAAATCCCGAGGTATGTGACCTCAAGCCCATCTTTTCAAATCAACTAATCACTGGGATTTGGTGTCCATCTTGTTTTGCTCATTCCTGCCCTTTAAAAATCTTCCAATCGGGTGTCACCCACCCATCACATTCCTTGGCATGTGCAAATATAGATATATTAATAACTCCGATGAAAAGGAGTTTATTTAATACATATTCTACTACCTTGTTGAACAACCAAAAACCTCCAAACAAATTGAGATTGATGTTCTATATATATATTCATGTGTTATATTCTTATATGTCTGAATTTTCATTGACTGTTATACTTTAGTCAGTCTAATTCTATTCATTAATATATATATATATATATATATTTTTTTTCTTGTGTGGCGTAGTATGAATTGAGGTTTATCATTCATCATTTATCATTTCTCTCCCTTTTTTTCTTTCTTTCTTTTGGTTATGCTTTATATATCTACAGGGTTGGTCTATTGAATTTGGACATCATCCTGTGGGTAAATAGTATACAATAGTCCATTACGGATATCATTATCATCATTTTCATATTTTTACTTTTCAACTTGACGTTTTGAGGCATTTTTTCTATCATGAGTGATTATTGTGGCATTGCCTTCATTGGCCTGATGGATAAAATCCATCAATCACAAAGTTCGGCAGGAGGGGGACTCACTATGGACCGTTTTTTTCTTAGACTTCAAAGAATGTTGGAAAAGAAAACACGTACCTACTGGAATAAATGGTACTTTACCAAATATTTGGAGGATAAGATTGCCCCTTGGGGTCTTAGAATCCAAATATTTCCAACTATCAATAAACTAGAAATATCATTTAAACAAAAATGGGAACAAAATCTGCAGGAATGCTCCATCAAGATGATGGAGCTTCTATGCAGTCATTTTAACTCAGAATTAGAGATCCTTGATCTTGAGATAGTTAGCTTGTACCAGGAGAATAGTTCTATTTTCCTGGAAGAGCTTTACTCTACACGAGAGGAAACTCTCAAAACCAATCTTGAACTATATGTACAAGAAATCCTTAAAACAAAAGAAAAAAAGTACATGAGGGACAAGCTATCTTATGACAACAATATAGCTTACAATTGGGCTCCAAAAAACTCCAACAAAAGACGTATTCAGAAATTACGCAAACCTAGGGAATCTGGCCCAGAACCCACTGATTCAGACAATTCCTCCTCTTCAGTTTCCTCACAAGCAGTAGACTCAAATTTAGTCTCTGCCCAGTCAGCTTCCTTTTCACAGCAAACTGGAAATACCAATCCACGCCCTACTGGGAAGCAATCTAGATATGGAAGTCGAACTCAGGTCCACACTAGAGCCAGAACAGCCAAGAATCTATCCACCAATACATCTGTACATGTAGAATCAGGCAGCGATACACCCAACACACCTTCTACATCAGTTGTTAATTCACAGGTGGATTTTCGCCCGGCTCCTATCTTCACCCAGGTACCAGCCGAATCGCGAAAGATGCCAAATGCAGAGCCAGTATTGCCCAAAGCAATGAAGCTAGCTTTGAAATAATTAACTTATCATCTGTAGTCCTTTCTGAGGATCAGACTTCGGTCCTACAACTGGGTTTGACCTTTTGCCCCATACAAAAAATTAATTCCTTTGAAATGATCAAGGATGTTAATTTATTTGCCCGAAAATTGATGTATCGTACCATCTTTGATAAGTCCAAATCCGCAACACCAGCTCCTGTACCTTCATGTGAATCCACTCCTCCTCTCCCTCCTCCCACAAATATGACTCTTAATGATATAAGAGCCCTTGAAGAACTCATGGAGTTGTGGGATGAGGGACACATTGATGAGGATGAAATTAGGGAAGCAGAAAATTTAGAGGGAATTGTTCATGTTTCCACTCCCCCTTCTGCCTTAGGTGTGGCAACAACTGAAGTGTCCACGGGCTCCATTCCCGTTTTTGGTAACTATAAGCCTAAATCTAGAAACTTTCCCGCCTTACAAGGTAATCCCAGTATCTGGGCATTTACTAATCAAGTAACCGCGGAGATAAGAAAAACTAAGTGGAAGCAAGACATAAAATCGAATTTAACACCTGCACAAATTCTAGCTATAACATCTCTACAATCCAATCAGGATGTGGTAATTAAACCCTCCGATAAAGGGGGGAACTTAGTAGTCATGGATAAGGATCAATACGAAAGTATGGTCTTTAGACTCCTAAGCAATCACGACTGGTATTGAAAAATTCCAGAGAGTCATGTAAATTATACCACCGTAAAATTTTGACAGCTAATAGGTAAAGCTTATCAATTGGGAACCATTCAGAAATCCACTTGGGAGTTTCTGAATGTTACTTTTCCACGTACTCCCACTCTATATGCCCTCCCCAAAATCCACAAAAGCATCCACAATCCACCAGGTCGACCCATTGTATCTGGAAATGGCTGTCTCACCGAAACAGCCAGTCAATTTGTGGATGATCTCTTAAGACCCATTGTAGAGGGCTTGGAATCCTATCTACAGGATACAAGTGACCTTTTAAGAGCATTGGATGGCCTTATGGTCCCCAAGGGGGCGTGGCTTGTGGCCCTGGATGTGGAGGCCCTCTACAATTCCATCCCCCACCAGTTGGGTGTGGAGGTTGTGGGGGGATTCCTGTCGGGTGGCACCACAGTCTTGACTGCTCATGATCAGTTTGCCTTGGATTTGTTGCATTTCATTTTGGCCAACAATATTTTTCTTTTTTTGGGATCCCACTACCTCCAGGTGCAGGGAGTGGCTATGGGGACCAAGTGTGCCCCAAGCTACGCTAACCTGTACCTGGGGGGGTGGGAGCATAATTTATTTTTTCAGGATCACATGCAACAATTTGCTGACCACATACCGTTATGGCGACGTTTTATAGACGATGTCTTTTTCATATGGACGGGAAACAAGGAGGACCTCTCCCTGTTCTTTGAAAAATTGACACATAACAATTACAATCTTAATTTCACCATGGAGAGTAGCCAAGAAAGTTTAACATTCCTTGATATTAAAATTACTGTTGGTTCAGATGGCCTACTAGGCACAACCTTATACCGCAAACCCTCGTCTGGTAATGCGCTTTTGCATGCCAGCAGTTCTCACCCAGTCCCATTGGTCACCAGCATACCTTATGGGCAATATCTTCGCCTACGTAGGAATTGTAGCGAGGAATCTACCTTTGAGGTAGAAGCCGACGCCTTGCGTACTCGCCTTTCAAGACGAGGTTACAGTGGTAAATGCCTTAGAAAGGCCTACCATAGGGCAAAAGGTCAGAAACGACTGTCCTTAATTCATCACCCCCCGAAAATTAGATCCAATCAAGGGGTGCGTCTCATAACCAGATACTCTGGTCAGCATCAACAAATGAGGAATATTCTTCAAAAGCATTGGTATCTCTTGGCTGGGGATCCTTCGGTCTCTAAACATCTAAGGGATCACCCCGAAATTACTTTTAGACGATCAAAATCATTAAAAGACCTATTGGTCCACAGTCATTATAATCCCAATGCTAAATCTTTACTTCAAAACACAGGAACAAAACCTTGTCACAAATGTGGGTACTGTCGATATTTATATGCTTCTCGGAGCATTTTGCTACCAAATGGCATTATGTACAAACCCAAATTTTTGGTCAATTGTCAGAGTATTGGTATAGTATATATCATGACATGTACTTGCAAAGCCTACTACATAGGCAAAACCAAACGTCCCTTTTACCACCGTATAAGGGACCACGTCTCCTTAGTTCTCAAAAAGAGAATGGAAACACCAATAAGCAGACATATGGGATTGTTCCATGATTTTGATGATTCTGCTATGCATTTTTTTGCACTTGAACATGTTCCACCCAATCCTCGGGGTGGTGACTACGATAAAATTCTTTTACAACGCGAAACAAAATGGATTTCAAACCTGGATGCTCTTCAACATCCAGGCTTGAATGATGCTATAAGCTTCAAACCTTTTTTATAATCGTCACCCTCCCTTTTTTTTTTTTGCTGATTCACTATATACATTTTCTTAAAATATATGTATTATATGTGGAGAGGAGGTTGGTTCCAGTAGGGTTTGGAGCCTACACCACCACCTTTCTATTTATTTATTTAATTCACTTGGTATACATTCTCAATGTGTCTAGGAGGTTCTAATTGATGTGGTCATCTGAGATTGCACCGAGACCAATTTTCACTTGAAAATATTTTCTTGTTATGATATCAATTTTGGTTTGATTTCAATCAACTCTGCGATTCCAATTTTGGTCTTTATTGATGGTGTTAATTAAGGTATTCAAAATTTAGTTTTATATTTATTTATGTTTAAAATAATTGTTTTCCAGCCTTTAGATTCGGAGATATTCCTATTTGGGTCTGTATGGACGCGAGGGGCAGGCATTTCCCTATCTTTTATCATTGGTTTAGGTTTTGTCAGCCCAGTAGGGGTTAACCCAATTGGCACCTGTCACGCTTTGGGCAGTCTTAACCACCATCATTTTGACTCCATTGCATTTTCTTTGAATTCCATGGCAATCACGTATTCCAACTACGTCTTTCCCCTCCATGTTCTTTACATATTGAGGGATCCGGGAATTTCCAAAATGGCCGTTTTAGCTTCATCCATCCCAATACAATCAAGCCTTCAGCGTCCAGCTGCCAGACACTGCCCCCACTTTATGCGTCCGCCGCACGGCAATGACATCAGACGTTTGCCGCGCTGGGATGAGTATAAATTGGCGGGATTTTGCCATACTAATCTGTCATTTCCCTTGTGCGGAGGGACTGTGAGACTGTTTGGCAACCCATCGGTTCTTATTTTGTATGGATGTCGCTACTTCAGCGGCTTGAATCAAGTACTCCACTACTCTTAGAAGGTATGTTTCTCCTTATACTCTTTCTGGCTGTTAGATGGATATGGACTTTGGTCCTTTTTGACACCATGATATCCATCACTATTATCATTCTATTTCAATGCACAGGATCTTTCTACAAATTTGCATGACATTGCTGCGGTTTCCAACAGCAAGATCCAGTATTGTTATTTATATTCCACTAAAATCAATGATTCAACCAATCAGGTATTTTTACTTATATATTTTATTTACTTTTTGTGAATCCAATTTGGAATTCACCCATTGCATATTATCTGCATATTATTTTCAATAAATTTCTACTCATCTACAGGTCCCAATTTAGTAATTTCTCCTTATGATTTTTTGGTAGGATCATTATCAATATTGATTTCATCGCCTCTCTACAAACAACATTTGTGAGGCTGTATCTTTAATTAGATGGAATACCTCTGTGACCATCCCTCTCCGCAGGTGGAGCTTTAGGGCAGTCTGAGATTTCGGTCCTAGATTGCCAAAATACCTCCCTCATTTCCAACATTTCATTGGTAGGTGCTTTAGTTGACCACATCGCTTATTGTTATTTTGTTATTTCAGTATACTATGTAATTATTTTCATTAGATTTATGCTTTTCCTGATTCTATATGATCTAACGATATTGGACGTGTATATCAATAACTACTTTGAAATAGTGACAATTAAAATTTTCATTTTGTTGTCACTCTATATTCGTTTGGGGATATTCCAATATATGTATTGTATAATGCAGTTTATGGATGTTCCTTTGTTCATTTTGTGTATTTCATTATAGTGTACTACTATACCGTGGTTTACTCCTGAAGAAGCTCCAACTTCGAGCGAAACATGTCGAGTTCAACGGTTGTTAAATGTACTCAGTTCTAAATGTTATATATGATGAACTTTTAGGAAAATTGTATTTTCTTTTTATTATTATAATAAATATTGACTTTTACATTTATCTATTGTTATTGGATTACCTTTGGTTTTTCAATCTATATGCCATTATTTGACACCTTCAATAAATCCCGAGGTATGTGACCTCAAGCCCATCTTTTCAAGTCCTTGCGCGGGGCAATGCACCCTGGGTGCCTTAAAGCGTGCTGGGAACTTTAGTCTCTTGGGGTTTAAGAAAACGATACCCCGCTACATATACAAAGAAGAGAGAGTCCTGATCATCTGTCAGATCCCATATATATGTAAAGAAGAGAGAGTCCAGATCATCTGTCAGATCACATATATAAAGGAGAGAGAGCCCTGATCATCAGTCATGTAGCGGGGTCCCCATATTTGGGGCCGCTATATTTGAAATTTAGGGGGTAGCCTAAGCAATAGTTTGGCTCAGGCTGTTGAATTTCCTTAAATTGGACTCTGCTCTGCTGTGGTGTTGCCTGGGTGTATAGTTCCCCTTTGACTTGTAGGTGGCATTGTTGCCCAGGTCTCGGGTCGAACCACAGGTGGCATTGTGGTGTGATTGGGTGTCCTCTCTCGGTGGTTGTACAGTGGGCGTGGTCTACCTGCTGTGCATGCCGGGAGAGGATACTTAAGGGGCAGACGCCATTGGGTCTTGGTCTTTGTCCTCAGCACCTACCCCACCTTCGGTGGCCCTCATGGCCAGGGGTGCGTGTGAATGTGCTGGGTCCCGGGCACCTTTAGCCTGAGGCTCCATCGTTCCAGGTAGGCCCAGTACCTTTAACTGAGGCCTACAACCAACCAGGGTGCCCGTGGGAGGGTGACCCGCTCTGAAAGAGAGGCAACCAGGGGAGGACCTTTCTAAGGGTATCGGTGAAGGATGTCGCCGTCTTGGGAGAGGCCTGGTTACCTGTCAGAGGGAAGGATTCTGTGATATACCTTAAGCTCTTGTAACGTGCCCCATTGGCTCCTATGGTCTCTAGTTACAAGTGCTGGAAAGTTCAGGACTTAGGAGCTAAAAGGTTCTGTGGCAGAGGATCTTCCTAACACATCCCTAGGAGAAACCAAGCTAAAGTTATTGTTCGTGCTTCACTCCGGCTGCTAGGACCGCGAGAGGGAACTATCCGGGTGAGTAAAATCCACTCAGGCTTGAGTGGCGACGAGGGTAAATAAGTGGCGCGTGCCTGAACCTGCCTCCCTATCCAACTCTATCTCTATCTTTAACCTTCCTACTAACTTCCTACTTACTAGCAAAGAGAAAATAAACTCGTCTGTTGGAGTTTAACATTGTCTGGACATTGGTCTTCTTTATTAGAGAAAATAGACTTTTCCCTATACTCTAGGGACGAGAACCAGCAGAAGGGAGGTAACTCGCTGCAGGACCCAAAAACGATTTACACCGCTCACCCTCTACAAGATGGAGGATACTGGGCATGTGGCATGGTGTGTCCTATCCTGCAAGTGGAGTTAAGCAGGACAGGGATCTGTGTGCTACAGTCAGGTCACATATATAAAGGAGAGAGAGTCCTTATCATCAGTCAGATCACATATATAAAGAAGAGAGAGTCCTTATCATCAGTCAGATAACATATATAAAGAAGAGAGAGTCCTTATCATCAGTCAGATCACATATATAAAGAAGAGAGAGTCCTTATCATCAGTCAGATCACATATATAAAGAAGAGAGAGTCCTTATCATCAGTCAGATCACATATATAAAGAAGAGAGTCCTGATCATCAGTCAGATCACATATATGTAGCGCCCCCCCCAATATTTGGGGGCGCTATGTGGAAATTTAGGGTAGTCTGAGCCGATAATTGGGCTCAGACCAATTATGATTCAATTGTTGTTCTGCTCTGGGTGTGATACTGCCCGGCAGTAGTGTTCTCCATTGCCTGCAGGTGGTACTGTCACCGCCGGCATAGGTTAAACTACGGGGGGGTATCACAGCACCTTGGGTGTTCTCTCTCGGCTGCCGTGCAGTGGGCGTGGTCTACCTGTTGTGCATGCTGGGAGAGGGTACAGGAGGGGCATACGCCATTTGGCGTAAAGCGATTCCAGGGGGACCCCAAGGCGTTCAGGGGGGACCTCTGGTCCAGTGAGTGTGCCTCGTGGCCTGCATGGCACGAGGTGCACAAAGGTGTTTAGGCCTCGGGCACCTTTAGCCCGAGGTCCTGTTGCTGCATTGTAGGCCCAGCTCCGCTGACTAAGGCCTACGCTTCAGAGAAGGATCCCAGGCTGCCCCCTTGAAGGGGGCCCATCTTTAGGAAAGGAGTCCAGGGGAGGATCAGTCCCGCCGGAGATTAGCGACGGTACTGCTATCTCTGGGAGAGGTCTGGAGCCTTACCTAGAGTGTCCGTGCTCCATCCCGGCTGCTAGGACCGCTCTCATAGGGACTATCCGAGTGAGCAGTACCCACTCAGGCTTGAGTGGCGACGAGTGTAGATACTGAACTTAAGTGTTTGCGTGCCTGAACCTTCCCCTACTTCTTTCAACTTCTGCTCTTCCTCTGTTCGAGTTGACTCAAAAAGAATAAAGCCTTGCTGATTAGGTTTTACTCAAGTGTGGACATTGGCCTTATTCCTGGAGATTATTGTTTGCCTAGACAACGAAGCTAAAGGATCCACTCGGGGGAGGTAACTCGCTGCAGACCCAAGAAATAGAAGAAAAAAAAACAGTCCGGCCCCTTAAACCAAGGGAGTGGGACCCGGTGCTACATATATGTTAGAACTCTAAATGACACAATGTTTCCTAAAAAAGGATAAAAAAATTCAATGTGAAGAAAATTTTGGATACATTCTTATTAAAGGAGGTTGAGTCTCGAGAAAATTGAGATGAAAGCCTTGGACAATATTTTTACACATTGTGTGATTGTGTTACATGTGTAGCGACCTCACCCCTCTCCCCCCTTCTCATTCTCGGCTTGTTAGTCCTGTCTAGGGCTTTAGTACTGGGGGGAGGGATGACATACACCACGGCCCATGTCCTCCAGAGAGACTGGAGGTGAAAGCCAGAACTATCGGGTTTTGTGTGTGTGTCCCAGAGTCAAATCCTTTCTTCGAGTTGACTCCCTTTGCTCCCAGTAACCAGAGTTCCACACACACTGAAAAGGTCCAACTCGTATTTTTTCTCTTCCAGCAATAAACAGTCATACAGCACAGACAGGTTGAGACCCATAGAACACTTCTGTATTTGTGGGGAGTAGGTCAAGGCACAATTCTTTAAGTAGAGCTAACCACTGTGGTGTCACCAATGGTTATGATGTATAGTCACTGCCACCGACTATATAGAACAAGAGCATGAATTAACTTCGCTATTACAGCCCCTGTCAGAGGGAAGACATCCGTCCAAGAGAGTCACTGGAGGCCTCTCCGTCACCGGCAAATGCTGTGCCGGACTTTCCGGAGAAGTTCCGCTCACCGGCCTCCTCAATCTCAGACACGGGCACCCAAGGCGTTAGGGCCCCCTCGGATTCCTCCACCCTCGCGGAACCCAGTCGAAGGTACTGAGTCCCAGGCTTCCGCATTAGTACCTCACCCCAGGCTAAAGGTGCCTGGGATGGACTCCATCTCCCGCTCCAGCCAGGTCAAAGGCACCTGGGCCCGGAACTCCGGAACGCCAGCACCCAGGCTGAAGGTGCCTGGGTGCGGCTGCGTCCTCCGACTCTGACCCCCAAGGTCAGGGCGTCCGCCCCTTTTATCTCCTCTCCCTTTGCGTCACAGCTTCCCTGCCCCGCTGTACCAGCGCCAGGAAAGGACAAAAAGGGATGCAGTCTTGCGGTGAGTGTTCAGCTCCGGCCCAGGGCGACACCCTGCAGGCCGCAGGGAACCTCACACCACCAGAGTCCTCCAAGAACCCCAAAAAGGGTCTCAGATTCCCCAACAATCAGCGCATCTGGGCTACACTACCACCCAGATGCCTCCCCTAAATTCAAACAACCGCTACACATGATTAGTAAGACTTCTAAGTCTGATAAAGACAGAATCTTTTATTTTTTATTTTTGCCGTCTTTGTTAAATCTACACTCCAATCAAAAAATTGTAACAAAGGGCAAGTTCTATTTGCATAGTGGCTCCATAATACATACTGTTCCTTGTGACGGCTAGCTATTTAATAAAGCAGCTGGTCATCCTGTTCTCTAGTTCTAGAACCTCTCTCTGGGTCTTTGAATGCCTCACTTAAATATTTTGAAGATATACAGTATGACTGTCCTCTTTTAGTTATGTTAAGTCTTTCATATGCTAAAATATTAATGACCCTGGATACAGCCCACCAAAATGCTGCAAGGAAGCGGAACACAGGAACCTTCATTCATTGTACAAGCCTACACACTCTATTTGATATACAGAGAACCGCCATGATACCCACAACGGGTTTAACATCAACAGAAAAGAAGAAATACATGTAGGAATACTATTCTTCAGAGACATAGATGAAAAGGACTACTGTCCAATCAAACATGTAAAGCGAATATAGGCAGTGATATCAGCCATACGAGACATGTCCCTCAGAGCTAGAACATAGCTGTCCGTGTGTATGAACCATGTGCAAAGAACCAGACTCCTGATGTTCTATTGGAGGCAGGAACCTGCGAAATAGCTGGGCTTATGAGGGGGGGGGGGGCTTGGAACTTACCATATATACTCGAGTATAAGCCGAGTTTTTCAGCACATTTTTTTGTGCTGAAAATGCCCCCCTCGGCTTATACTCGAGTCACCTTTTTTGTGCCTGATATACCGGACTTTGGGGACCCGGTACCGACCGACCATAGGTCTCCTGGACCACATGTAGCCTTACTCTTTCTCTACAAGTGTGCAAAGTTTGTTGTCCGGGGAACCTACGGCCAGGGAGCACCGATTTTTCAAAACCGCGCACCCCTTCCATAGACTCCCATGTTAAATGGTAATTTCTCTGGTGACTTTGGGGACCCGGTACTGGCCGGTCGGGTTCCCTGGACCCAAAACTTGCCACACATGTAGCTCCTCTATAAGTGTGCAAAGTTATTTGTCTGGGGGACCTACGGCCAGGGAGCACCGATTTTTCAAACCCGGGCACCCCTTCCATAGACTCCCATGTTAAACGTCAGTCTAGTCATAAACACAGTGAGGCATGGACACAGTGAGGCATGGGCACAGTGAGGCATGGACACAGTGAGGCATGGGCACAGTGAGGCATGGACACAGTGAGGCATGGGCACAGTGAGGCATGGGCACAGTGAGGTATGGACACAGTGAGGCATGGACACAGTGAGGCATGGGCACAGTGAGGCATGGACACAGTGAGGCATGGGCACAGTGAGACATGCACATGGACACAGTGAGGCACAGTGAGGCATGCAGATGGACACCCTAGGCTTATACTCAAGTCAATAAGTTTTCCCAGTTTTTTGTGGTAAAATTAGGTGCCTCGGCTTATATTCAGGTCGGCTTATACTCGAGTATATACGGTAAGCCCGCTTGTAGGCAGATGCAGTCTGCTTCCTCCACTGCATGGTGGCGCTCTTCCACAGCAGCATCGCAGTTAGAGAGGAAGTCACACAGTTCCTCTATGGCAGGGGTCACCAAACTTTCTAAAGAAAGTGCCAGTTTACTGTCCTTCAGACTTTAGGGGGTCTGGACTGTACCCAGTGGAAGTAAACAATAACCAATCTTTGGTATTAGGGGACAAATGGTTGGTCTCAGTGGGAGGAATAGTGCCCCATTTTTGTTGTCAGTGGAAGGAAATATGCCCCATCGTTGGTGTCAGTGGAAAGAATAGTGCCCCATTGTTGATGTCAGTGGCAGAAATTATGCCTCACTGTTGATGTCAGTGACAGGAATAATACCTCAAGGGCTGGATAAAGGCAAGCAAAGGGCCACATCCGGCCCCAAGGCCGCAGTTTGAAGACCACTGCTCTATGGTTTCCTGGATCACTGGGGAAGCACCCAATTGGATGCTGACGCCTAATGTGACTCCAGCAGCCATCATGGGTCAGGCAGAGCTTACTTAAGACCCTGGCTCCCAGGCTTGGCACACTTTTTGCGAGTTGGTAGGGCAGGGATAGGTACCCTGCCTATTAGGGACAGTACTAGTGGTAGAGAAAGGTTTGGGGAGACACCTTCCCGCTTCGGCACTGGATGGCCAGGTCACACTCTGTTCTCTTAATAGACTCTGACCCAGCTGAAACCTGTTATCTTGACATTGTTGGAATCCGTGTGTGTACCCAGTTGGGCAGGCGTCTCTCTGGGTTGTTGTGAAGTGTCCTTGCTTTACTTCAATACAAGTTTTCTGTTACACCTCTCTGTGTGAGTTACTGCCGCTGCATACGCTGCACCCCACCAACACGCTATTAAGAAAGAGAGTACGTAGAGGGACATACAGTCCAATTGGTAGGCCTGCCGGAGTAAATAAATTACGCTAACCAAAAAACATATGATGAAAAAAGAGAGGTAACAGGTAAACAAGCGAGGGGTCGGAGGTAGGATGACCACATTTCCAAACTACCATTCAGGGACACCCTCCCTTCCCAAAAATCAGCTTGTGCTGTAACGAATCACAGCACAGTGATTGGACACAAGAGGCGGGATTTAGGATTTCTCCAATCACAAACAGGGGGCGGGGATTGTGCTTCTCCAGGCATTCCCGGCCAGGACAAGTACTGTCAATGAGTAAAGCGATGATGTGGCGGCCTTTTTTGGGGGCATCAGATTGGCCCGGGGGGTGGCTGCATCAGTTTCATTCAGGGACACTGTATTGTCCTGGAATGAATGTGCCCGGGACAGACCTGCAAAATGCAGGACTATCCCAGGCAATCCGGGACACGTGGTCACCCTAGTCGGAGGGAGGAAGAGAGGAAAGGGGGGAGGGAGAAGAGAGGAAAAAAAAGGGGGCGGGAACCTGGGAGGTAGGGAAGGGGGACAGAGGAGTGGGATGGGAGAGGGACATAGGACTTTGATCCTTCCCCACTTACCCTCTTGCCACGACCGACAATAAAAAGTGGGGTAGCCATGGAGAAGGGCACCTAGCATGCAAAAACAGGATAAAGGCCTAGGTTACGCTTGCTCAGGCCAGATGTCAGGCTAAGACGTGTTTGTCGTAAATTTGGCATGTAAAACAGATAGCAAATGGTCCTGGAACGCTGTTCAAAACAAATGCTGCAGCAGCGCTCCCGTCAGTCCATAACAACTTGACCGGCATTCATATAATAGATCTTATACGAGATAGCAGGCTGATAAAGGTGAATACAGTTCTGAAGATAGAAGGTGGTACTAGTAGAAGTTAGAATTCCATGCACCAATCCACCAGGTCCACACCAGATGAGGCACTCTCCCCCGGGGGGGGGTTTATACTCACCAAAAAGCTGTAAACAACCCGCCTTATAATCAATCAATGTAACATCATCCACAGTAGGTATGGTTAGGGCTGCAAATCACTCCATGTTAGCGGAATCATAGAAAGAAAGAATCCACATAGCGTGATCCTGCATAGCACTTTATTGCAAATCCCGACCCTACAAGTTGCACTTACAAGCAGTATCAATTATTTAAGCATAAAACATAGTGTAGTCACCAGTCCACATACCCCAGTCACAACAGCGCTGTAACTCCTGGTTTTCTCTCCGCGGATGGTGACATGCATACGTCACTTATGGTCGCCGCAAGGTCACATACTGATGCGTTTCATCATTTCTGACTTTCGACGGAGGCGTGGCATAGCCCGCGTTGATTTGGAAATGGAGCCAGCAGAACCAAACTTTTGTGAATCTTGGGGTGTTATCCTGTGATATCAAGATCAGTTCCTCCATCTCTTCTATTTTATGGAGAGTCTGGAGAGTCATTCCTGAAGGGACAAGCATGCTCTATGTGTGTTTACCTAACCAGTGGCGTCACTAGGGTTGGTGTCACCCAGTGCGAAAAAAAATGGTGTCACCCCCCCCACCAACTATAGTCCCCTCTCAGTACAGAACCCCCATCTACTAACTACAGACCCCCCTCCCACAGTACAGACCCCCCCACTAAGTACAGACCCCCCTCCCTCAGTAAAAACCTCCCCCTCAGTACAGACACCCCCTCAGTGCAGACCCCCCCATCAGTACAGACTCCCCCACCTCAGTTCAGAACCCCCCAGTGCAGACCCCCCCCAGCAGTACAGACCCCCCTCAGTTAAAGACCCCTCCCCTCAGTGCAGACCCCCGAGCAGTACAGTCACCCCCCCAGTGCAGACCCCCTCAGTACAGACACCCCCCCCAGTGCAGACCCCCCAGCAGTACAGACACCCCCCCACTGCAGACACCCGCGCCAGTGCAGACACCTGCCCCAGTGCAGACACCCCCCCAGCAGTACAGACACCCCCCAGTGCAGACACCCCCCCAGTGCAGACACCCCCCAGAAGTACAGACACCCCCTCAGTGCAGACCCCCCCAGCAGTACAGACACTCCCTCCCCCCTCAGTATAGACGCCCCCCTTACAGATAAACAGAGCGGTGTGTGTCCCTCGAGTGCGGGCTCCTCCTCCCCTGTGGATGTAAACAGAGAGGAGGGGGGCGGCTTTGTTCCGCTCCGCTGAGGGACACAACCGCTGCCCGAGGCACAGGGCAGCGGGCGGTGTTAGTGGTGCCGCTACCCACGGGTGTCACCCCTCTGGCGGGTGTCACCCAGGTGCGGTCTGCACCCCCCGCACCCGCCTAGAAACGCCACTGTACCTAACTAACTAACTGGAGCTTTAGTTCCTTGAGTGTTAGTTTGATTTCCTTAACATAGGTTGGGGACTGGCCACTGGGGGGTTTATGCGCATATGCTGGGGACTGGTCACTGGGGGGAAGGGGATGAGGAATGTAAGGCGCGTAAAAATAAATTCAGTTATGGATATATTTACAGTTACGTTGGTCCAGCTTGGACCAATGAAACTATGTATATATCATACCTGTGTGATCCCTGAAGAAAGTGGAAAAACACTGTAATAGGCACCGCTACTACACTGCTACTTCAGGGATCTCAACTAGCTTTCGGGTCTCATGCCATGTGGCTGTCCTGCTGCATTGTGAAAACAGGAGGTTGCTTGCTCGGCACTAGCACCATTCAGAGAACGTTTTACATTTTCTCAATGAATGCAAATCATCTTCTGATCAGATAAGCTGGGGAGCAGAACAGCAGAACATCACAGAGCTGCCTCTCCACCTCATCCATTGAGAAAATGTGAAGGGATCTCTGAATGGTGCACGTGTCAAGTAGCCAATCTCCTGTGTTCAGAATGCAGCAGGACATCTACTCGGCATAGAGCCCAGGGCCGCTATCAGGGGGGGTACAGGCATTACACCTGTAAGGGGCAGGAGGACGAAGAGGTGAGATGACACCGGCAACTTCTCGGCAGCAACCCCCCCCCGGTTCTAAATCCAAAATCCGCGGCAGAAGGAGGAAGAGGTGATGATGATGAGATGACACTGACTGGCACCCCCTTGGTTCTCAACCCGCAGCAGGAGGCAGAGGTAATGATGTAGAGATGACACTGGCACTGGCACCCCCCTCCCACTTCTCTTCTCCAGGGGGCCCATGCATGAAGCTGTGTAAGGGGCCCCAAAATTCCTGATGGCGGCCCTGATAGGGCCTGTAAGCTAGTGGAGATCACTGTAGTAGGGGAGTCTATACAGTCATTCCCAGCTTCTAGATGGATCCCACAGATATGGTATATACATAGTTACATTGATCCAAGCTGGACCAATGCAACTATTTAAAAATATCCATAGCTGGAGTATGGCTTTAATGCACATACACTTGGTGGGGACGGGCTACTGAGAAGTAAATGCTGGACCACCCAAGCCAGGAACATTGTGCTAAATCTGAAAAGAGTTGCAGTGAACATTATTTGTAAATGATCACATCCATTAGGCCACACAGTGTGTGCTCCAAGAGGAGCACAAGAGAGATCATGTCAACAATCCTTGCCTTATTGCAGCTCACCATTTTAGCCACCTCTTTAAAAGGGTCCCAAGGAAGGAAAACATCCTGGAGGATGAGCAATTGGCGGCTGAAAACCCCCCAGCTCTCAAGAGCCTGTCCTCCTGCCATAATCAGGAGGCGAAGTAGGGGGAGGAGGAGGAGAAATTATTGGTGGAAGAGGGGTAGAAGATAGGGTGACCACATTTCCAAACTGCCATTCAGGGACACACCCCAACTCTCTCCTTCCCCCAAAAAAGATGAGGGGGCGGGGGGAATTGTAGTCTTGGGGTTGATGGGGAATTTGGCGGCGGGTTATTTGTCAGGTGAATGTGCCACTTGCCACCAGATGCAGTGCCGCTTGCCACCCAGAGCCTGCCACCAGATGCAGTGCTGCTGTCACTCCCTCTGCATGAGCCACGTGCGTAGAAGGAAAGGAGTGGCGTCACTATCTGGAGAGTGAAGATCACACCAGTCCCTGCTGCTTGCCGCTGGGTGCCGGAGAAGGAGGAGGTGCCGAGGTGGGTGGGGACAGCAGTGCTGCACTAGGCGCAGGCCTCGCTCCCGGCCTCACTGTCTGAGAGTAAATTGTCACTGGTTGCAAGATGCCAGGCAGCACCGGCCCTAGCAACCAGTTCCGGAAATGTAGTTATTAGTTAGTAGGGGGTGGCTGTGTCCTCTATTTCATTCCGGGACATTGTATTGTCCCGGAATGAAGGTGCCTGGGACCCAGGACAGACATGTCAATTGCGGGACAGTCCCGGGCAATCCGGAACACGTGGGCACCCTAGTAGAAGATCACATTGCTAATAATTGCCACTGTCTACTTCAACGTAGTAGCGCCTTTACAACTCCTTTTAGGCTTGCCTGTCATTTTTTTTATTTTTGGATGATCCTTATTTGGAGAAGGGTCTTCAAACTATGGCTGCAGGATTCAACATCAAATATTTGCTGTTGCCTACCCTTTCTCCCTGGCTGTAGAATTACCCCCCTCCATTTACTGCTGCCTGCCCTTTCCTCTGCATTGTGGAAGGATGGGCAGCCTACTCACTTCTGCAGCTTTGCCTCCAGTGCCCTGACTATAATAAAATAAAAATTAATATCAGGATGGCTGGACTTTTAGAGTTTGAGTTGGTGGCACTGCTATGTTTTGTACTGGGATTTGCTGATATTTTTAAGTTATGCAAACTTCAAACAGCATTTGACTAACCCCCATGAATTGAACTCAGAAAGATTTGCCCATCGCTCATAGACAACCTACAGAACTGCTCTAACTGGAGAGAGAAGGTAAGACTATGAAAATGTTTGGCAGAAAAAAAGAAACTATTAGAGATGCAATATTGTGGTTTTGTACCTAGGCTTCGTGTGCATGGGTGTTTTAGCATTTACAGCGTAAAAAAACAGGCGTCTTTTGGGCACCTAGGAGGCACAGGTGCAGCGTACTGCCTGCTGTCAGAAGCCTGTTAAAATCAATGACAGGCTGAAAATGCAGCAGCTGTATGCTGTTCCAAGCAGTACGCACGTACAGGGCCATATGCATATAGGTATGTATGCCCCAAAAGTTGAAAGTCAACGCTTGCTGCATATGTCCATGTACTGTACACGAGACCCACTTGGAACAGCGTTCAGCTGCCATTTATTAGAGCCTGTCATTGATTTTGATGGGTTGTATGCTGCACCGCTGCCTCCCAGGTGCCCAAAAACTACCAGATTGTATGATGTACGAGCAAAGATACCCATGTCCGTTAACCCCTAAAAGCAGTGCAGCCCAAGTCTCTGCTGTCTCCATGCCTCTGCTCGAAAAATAACCTAAATAAGCAATAGTTATTTTTTTTCTGCCCCGCCCCCCTTCACTCAACCTCACTAAGAATAATAAGAATTGTAACATGAGTTGAAACTGTTAAAACACCACCCTGGGCTAGAGGGTATTTGGCCCATGGGTCAGTAACAATGACTTGGGCTGTTGTCCCCGAGTGGAGATTTTTCACCAAAGTTTTACCTGCCATCATTGACACATGCTGAGCATTATCTCCTTAAGACCTGCAGTCACAACGTTTGGAAGTTTTTCTGCACCAACCTCTCTCTTGGATCTGAGATGTGAAGTGACCAAACACCAAGAAAGGAAGCTGCTGCTAGAAGATGTGAAGGTTTATCAAATAAGCCATGTCCTTACCAAACACCCACCTTTAACCATGCCCAACAACGGGTGAGGCACCTTGGCACACATTGCATGGTTAATTTTATTTAGCCCAAAGAAATTCTGTCCCCCACCATGAAAGGGCCAATTGGTTGTTTTTGCTCCCCAGGCCAAAGGCTTCCAGTCCTCCCCTTGCCAGAAGGTTGCTGTCTTTTTTACAGACTTTAATGAACACTTTCAGCTACTTATTTTAATGGTGATATCTCTGGTGTTGTTAGCGCACCACCTCCTTGTTGGGTGACCTTGGCTCACCCAAGGCGTGGAGTCTACACAACAGCCTTCAGGATCACCCCACCAAAGGGTGAGCAGGGAAAGGAAAGATACGATGTGAAGATGTACACCAGGGAGGAGCTAGAGAATGGCTGGGTCCAGGCAGAGGTCGGCAATAGACAAGGCAGAAGAAGAATGGTCAGGAAAGTCCTGGTCTGCAACAGGCAAGGCAGAAGAAGAATGGTCAGGACATGCTGGGTCAGCAACAGGCAAGGCAGAAGAAGGGGGATCAAGACAATCAGAGTTGGCAATGGGCAGGGCAGAAAGAGAGGGGTCAGGTTCAAGCAGAGGTAGTGGGCAGGC
The DNA here is from genome assembly GCA_029206835.1 of Rana muscosa. Taxonomy (NCBI): domain Eukaryota; kingdom Metazoa; phylum Chordata; class Amphibia; order Anura; family Ranidae; genus Rana; species Rana muscosa. The sequence goes on along the minus strand of JARGYO010000094.1, from coordinate 47,436,974 downwards.
AGCGGGCAAGAGCGCTTATCGAGTGACGATTGACTTGTCGATATGCAGCTTATTTTTTCAGCGATATTGGAGTTTATGATGTATCAGTTGAGCTAGTTTTCTGTGAGCACCAATGAAAGTATTGGTAAGAATTCTAGAAGTCATGGCAGGGATTCTGTGAGCTCCATTGGAAGTACTGGCCGAGATGTGAGTGCCATTAAAAGCATTGCCAGGTATTATGGAAGTTATGGAAGAGATTCAGCAAGCACCATTGGAAGTAGTGGTAAAGATTCTGTATGTCCTGGCAGAAGTCCCTGTGGACCCAGAGGTACTATAACAGGTACTAAGAGCTTTATTCACAAGCACCCTATGAACAAGGATGGATGGAAAGACTGACAGAATTTTTTTAAGCAGCCATTGCTAATAAATGTCCCAATATGAGTGCTGTGCCAAAAACAAGTGTCATAAATGTTATGAGGTACTCCTTCAATATTTTCCTGCTTATCACTTCTCCAATGCGCCACATCCAATAGCCAACCCCTCCGTGATCACACATGGGACTCTAATAAAAAGTGCTCACTCACCAGATGACCAGGACCTTTTTTTGAGAATAAGAAGGTCACATTCCTCCTCAGCCTCCACCTTCTAGGATGTCAGGGTTACTACTCTCTTTCTCCTCACCACAACACCATAGAGCCAACAAAGACCAATGGAGAAAACCTCAATGCGCAGTGTTTTTATTTTTAAAAACATATCACGTCAACATAAAAATAAAGGTAGCCCACTCATATTAAGCTTATGCCTAGATCAGCACCCAATGTAACAAGCCATAAATACAAACAAGAAAGCGCTTCTGCTGAGGTCTATCCTAGGGCCAGCGTGTGTTCCAGTTACCAGAAATTATGTAACTGGATGTGATGACCGGAAGTCCTGCTTCTACGCATTTCGTCGATTGATGTCTTCTGACAAAATGCGTAGAGGTGAGACCCCCGGTTGTCATCAGGTTTTTGGCACAGCACTCATATTGAGACATTTATTATCACATGAGCACACAGATAAATTTATCTTTATATGATTTATGACTAATATTGTTTGTTTGATGCTAATATAGCACCACTTTTTTGATGTATTTATTTCTGTGCCAAGTGCTTTTGGGGTGCACATTGAGGTGGCAGATGGTATATTTATGGGGGAGTCACTTGTTTGTGTTTATTTGCACATTTATACGGTTTTAGTTCCATAAAGTGCAGGAGTTCCTTGTTAATACCATTCAATCTGGCCTTAGGTTCTGTGGAGACCTCCAAAAGAGGCAGTGGGCCAACTGCAGGAGCAGAAGGAAGAGAATTCTAGACAATTGTGTTTAGGAACCAAGAACTGTTACCATGGCTGCAACAAATGGAAATGTGATAGAATCCAGAGCTGGCCGCAGACTTAAATGTAAAAGAGCATAATAATCACATAAAAACAATAGCTCGTGTAGCCTTTACATATTTTTAGGGGGGTATACCAATGCAGTCTATACGATATTCTCACCCCCGGCACAATGCTCAAGGAAGGAAACGTTTAAAGGGACAGAGAGCAAGCTTATACAAGCCAAAGCCATTGAGGTAAGTGCAATTTACAGCTGTTACCGTACTTTCTGCACATCAAGAGATTTGGTTTTCATTTAGAGCCCCTTTAAAGGTGTAGCACACAGACCCTTTTTTTCCTGCTTACCTCCACCTGCAGAATAGGGCACACCATGCCACATGCCCGTATCCTCCTGGTATAAGAGGTTGAGCGGTGTTCATACAATTTTTGGGTCCTGCAGCGAGTTACCTCCCTCCATTGGTTCTCGTCCCTAGAATGTAGGGAAAAGTCTATCCTCTTTCCTAAAAGAAGGCCAATGTCCAGACTGTTTTAAACTCCAACAGACAAGTTTATTTTTCTTGCTTGGAACTTAGTGGGAAAACTGAAGATAGAGATAGAGTTGGGTAGGGAAGTAGGTTCAGGCACTTATCTACCCTCGTTGCCACTCAAGCCTGAGTGGATATTGCTCAGGACTGACCACTCTCACGCACCCCTGGCCTGGAGGGCCAAAGGGCGCAAACCGAACTTCTCAGATCATGGCATCTGCCCCTTATGTATTCCCTCCCGGCATGCACAGCAGGTAGACCATGCCCACTGCACAGCTGCCGAGAGAGAACACCCAATCACGCCGCAACGCCACCTGTGGTTCGACCCAAGACCTGGGCAACAATGCCACCTGCAGGTCAAATGGAACTATACAACCAGGTAGTATTCCAGCAGAGCAGAGTCCAATTTAGGCAAATCAAATAGCCTGAGCTAAGCTATTGCTCAGGCTGCACTCTAAATTTCAGGCATAGCGACCCCAAATGTGGGGGTCCGCTACAGAGGCATTCTGTCAAGGCAAGAATACAGGACCATGCCATTGCTGGCTTGTTTTTGGAGGTACTAAATCCAGGGCTGTTATCTTTATTTATGTTTAACTGCTCAGTGGGATACAGGCTCAGAAACACCATGTTCCCATCAGGTGTCCTCCCACTTTGCATGAGCATGCTTGTTCCAGGTCAGAGACTCACCAAGTAGTAAAAGGACAGCTATGGATAAAGCACCTCCAAAAATAAGTAATCAATGGCTGCTCCTATGTCTATCTTGATGGGTTCCTCAAATGTGAAGATGTATGCTTCCTTGTTGGCTGGTACAATGACATTTAATGGTGCTGCACTTATTGAGTGATGATTGATTTGTCCATCGGTACCTTTTTAGTGTCACGTACCTAATCAGAGACTGAAATGACAAAGTAGCCATCTCTTATATCTCCAGCCCAGGTGCCGCTGAAGGTGGAACAGAGGGTACCGAGGGACAAGGGGAACACGAGTGCCAGCAAGTGTTGATAGGAGTGCTTGCAGCAGGAGTTGCAGACCCTGGCAGGCTGGCAGAACATCAGGTCAGGAACAGTAGCTGATTCAGCTGAAGTTAAAGGGGCACTCCTCACAGGCTGCGGGTTCCAGATGCAAGGCTTGTCAGAGCTCCCAGCAGCCTTGAGACAGGAACTAGCTGTGATGAGCAAAACTGATACAGATGACAGCTGGATAGGCACTTGAACCAAGTTAGAGAGCAGAGCCGGGAGCAGCAGCGTGGTAACAGGGATAGCTAAGGTCAGCAGGAGGTGGCCAGTGAGGTATGAAGACTTAAGACAGAGACGTGGTCAAGAGCAGAGCCGGGGTTAGGAACTGGCAACAGAGGAGAAGCAGGATCCAAGTTCAGGTCAGAGGCAAGCTGAGTCAGCAACAAGGGAACAAGCAAAGTAATAGCAGGACACGGGGAACAGCTGAAAGAACATTCAGCACTGGACCAGGAGCCCCTTTAACCACTTGCCGACTGACGCACGCCGATGTACGTCGGCAGAATGGCATGGGCAGGCACATTGGCGTACAGGTACATCCCTTTAAATTTGCCGCCCAGCGGGCACGCGCCCGCCGCGTGCCTCGTGAGTGCGGCCCCGGGTCCCGGGAACTCGATGTTTCCGGGCGGCCCGCGATTGCAGTCGGCAAGAGCAGAACAGGGGAATGCCTTTGTAAACAAGGCATTCCCCTATTCTGCCTAGTGACACTGTCATTGATGACCGTTCCCCGTGATCGAGAACGGTCATCTGTGACATGTCACATGTAGCCACGCCCCCTAACAGTAAGAATCACTCCCTAGGAAACACTTAACCCCTGAAGCGCCACCTAGTGGTTAACCCCTTCACCGCCAGTGTCATTTTTACAGTAATCCGTGCATTTTTATAGCACTGATCGCTGTAAAAATTACAATGGTCCCAAAATGGTGTCAAAAGTGTCCGATCTGTCCGCCATAATGTTGCAGTCATGATAAAAATCGCTGATCGCCGCCATTACTAGTAAAAAAAAAAATATTAATAAAAATGCTATAAAACTGTCCCCTATTTTGTAGAAGCTATAACTTTTGTGCAAACCAATCAATAAACATTTATTGCAATTTTTTTAACCAAAAATATGTAGAAGAATACGTATCGGACTAAACTGTGGAAAAAAAAAAATTTATATATTTTTTGGGGATATTTATTATAGCAAAAAGTAAAAAATATTGTTTTTTTTCTAAATTGTCGCTCTTTTTTTGTTTATAGCGCAAACAATTAAAAACGCAGAGGTGATAAATACCACCAAAAGAAAGCGCTATTTGTGGGAAAAAAAGGACGTCAATTTTGTTTGGAAGCCACGTCGCACGACCGCGCAATTGTCAGTTGAAGCGATGCAGTGCCGAATCGCAAAAAGTGGCCTGGTCTTTGACCACCAAAATGGTCCGGGGCTTAAGTGGGTAAACAGTACGTCTGGTGCCAAAATGCATTGAGTGAGTGCCCATGCTCGCCGCCTAGTCACCATTCTGACGATAATTCTTCGCGCATGTGCATTTCTATTAGCCATTCTTTGTGCATGCACATTTCTATTAGCCAAAATTCTGGTAGTCATTCTCTGACACTTAGGTCATAGTTAAGAGATATTAGGTTTTTACATTTATCAGTGGAGTTAGTTTGTTTGGCAGAAAGAGAATAAAGCGAAAAGAGGTTCAAAGGTTGCTTTATTGAGTGCACACACCAACAGGCTTGTAGGGTAGGGTGACCAGACATCCCTGGTTTCTGGGGACAGTCCCCGGATTGAGGACACTGTCCCCGGACCAAGTCTGTCCCGGGTTTTGTCCCCGGATTGGATTCGAACAGGGGCTGGGGCAATTTCAAAGACAGTCAGTGCAGAAATAAAAATAAAAAAATAAGAATTACACACCCTTGCTCCGCTGCTCCTACTAGCTTAGGGGGTGTATTTTTTTCATTATCTGTGCTCCTTTCTGATGCTCATGTGCTGGTCGGAGCGGAGGGAATATTTCTTCAGTTTTGGGTGTAGTGATGAGCCGAACACCCCCGGGTTCGGTTCGCACCAGAACCCGCGAACGGACCGAAAGTTCGTACGAACATTAGAACCCTATTAAATACAATGGATGCGAACGTTCGAATTCTAAAGTGCTAATTATAATGACTATTATGCATGTTATTGTCCTAAAAAGGGTTTGGGAACCCGGGTTCTGCACCAGGGGACATGTATCAATGCAAAAAGAAGTTTTAAAAACTGTCGTTTTTCGGGAGCAGTCATTTTAATGATGCATAAAGTGAAAAAAAAAAAGTCAAATATTCCTTTAAATATCGTACCTGGGGGGTGTCTAAAGTATGCCTGTGAAGTGCCACGTGTTTCCCGTGTTTAGAACTGTCCCTGCACAAAATGACACTTCTAAAGGAAAAAAAAGCCATTTAAAACTGCTTGCGGCTTTAATGTAATGTCTGGTCCCGGTAATATGGATGAAAATCTTTAAGAAAAATGGCATAGCTACCCCATGACCCCCCCCCCCCTACCCCAGCCCATTACCAGCCCCTTTGGGTCTTGTATGGATATTAAGGGGAACCCCGCACATAAAATAAAAAAGGCCCTATATACTCTGAACAGCCGTATACAGGCGGTGCATACAAGACAGGGACTGTAGGTTTGTTCTTATGTAGAATCTGTTTGTAATTTTGAACAGGTACATTGTTTAAGTGTAGCTCCAGCCCAAAAATCTATTTTTAAACTTTTTGGAAAACATAGGTAAGGGTTATCACCCCTGTAACATTTGTTTTGCTGTCTGTGCCCCTGTTCAGAACATTTCACCTCACTTTCCGTCCCAATGACAACTGTTTTTGAAATGTGGTGTTTTTCTTGAAACAAGGATTGGTGATAAAGCATCAGTACAGAGGAGACACCTTTCTCCCATATTAATTCTTACAGGAGAGAATTTTCCTTCCAAGGGGTAGATTTCCTATCACTTCCTGTTGTCTTCTTGCGTTTGCAAGTAGGAGTCGTTTGTAAGTTGGATGTTTGAAAGTAGGGACCTGCCGTATATACTCTGCAGAAATAGGCCCCTTAGTTGTTGGTGTTGGCACAACACTGTAAGCACTCACAGTTACTCTTGGTTGGTGCTGGAACGCCCTGCTGTCAACTATTATATCAGGAATTTTAATTACATATAATTGTTGAACAGTGGTAGTAAAAATTGGGCCTTTGATGGTGGTGCTGGTGCCACAACACTGTAAGCCCTGACAGTTACTCTTGGTGGGTGCAGCAATGGGCCCTGCTGTGAATTATTAGATCAAGAATTGTAATTGCATGCCCCTGTTGAACAGGGGCTGAAAAATTGGGCCTTTCGTGGTGGTGGTGGTGTTGCCACAACACTGTAAGCCCTCAGAGTTACTCTTGGTGGGTGCAGGAATGGGCCCTGCTGTGAATTATTAGATCAAGAATTGTAATTACATGCCCCTTTTGAACAGGGGCTGAAAAATTGGGCCTTTCGTAGTGGTGGTGGTGGTGGCGTTGCCACAACACTGTAAGCCCTCAGAGTTACTCTTGGTGGGTGCAGCAATGGGCCCTGCTGTGAATTATTAGATCAAGAATTGTAATTACATGCCCCTGTTGAACAGGGGCTGAAAAATTGGGCCTTAGGCACTGGTGGCACAACACTACAACCCCTCACAGATACTGTACTTGGAGCACAGCAATGAGCCCTGTTGCAAAGTATTGCTTCAAAAATTGTAATGACACGCCCCTGTTAAACAGGGGCTGAAAAATTGGGCCTTAGGCACTGGTGGCACAACACTCCAACCCCTCACAGATACTGTACTTGGAGCACAGCAATGAGCCCTGTTGCAAAGTATTGCTTCAAAAATTGTAATGACACGCCCCTGTTAAACAGGGGCTGAAAAATTGGGCCTTAGGCACTGGTGGCACAACACTCCAACCCCTCACAGATACTGTACTTGGAGCACAGCAATGAGCCCTATGGCAAATTATTGCTTCAAAAATTGTAATTACACGCCCCTGTTAAACAGGGGCTGAAAAATTGGGCCTTAGCCACTGGTGGCGGCACCCATAAACAAAAATGATCTTCCAAGCTATCATCATCAATCGTATCATTGAGGACTCGGAGGAGGAGGATAGCCAGTCAACATAACAGCACAGGCACTCAGCATCAGCATCAGTCTTGAAGGGATGTGACATGTTAAAATCAATTAGTCTGTTATATCAGGATCAGGTGTGTGGTATCTGGTGGTGATCCAAGACTGGTTCATCTTGATGAAAGTCAGTCGATCAACCGAGTCGGTGGACAGGCGCACCCTGTGATCCGTGACAAATCCTCCAGCAGCACTGAATGTGCGTTCCGAAAGAACGCTGGATGCAGGACAGGCCAGTAGCTCAATTGCATACTGTGCAAGCTCTGGCCAGTGATCCATCCTCAAGACCCAGTAAGCCAGAGGATTTTCGGTGGGGAAGGTGTCCAAGTCTGACCTTGCCCCTAGATATTCCTGCACCATGTTTATCAGACGCTGGCGATGGTTGCTGGAACCGATCATACTTTGGGGCTGCGGACTAAAGAATTGTCTGAACGCATCGGTCAGACGGCCACCTTCCCCACCTCTCCTTCTTTGACTGGCCGAAGCCTCAGCAACTCGTTGTCCAGGACCAGGAGTTTGTAACCTCCCAGTCTCTGGGAACGCGTTGCACAGACCTTTCTGCAAGGCCTCCCGGAGTTGTCTCATCCTCTGCTCCCTCTGCGACGGTAACATAAGGTCCGCAACCTTACCCTTGTACCGTGGATCAAGGAGAGTGGCCAGCCAGTAATGGTCCCTCTCCTTGATCCGAAGAATACGAGGATCCTTCCGCAGACTTTGCAGGATCAGGGAGGCCATGCAGCGTAGGTTTGCTGAGGCATTCGGTCCGGAGTCCTCTGGGTCACTAAGGACGACATGATCCGCAGCCACCTCCTCCCAGCCACGTACAAGTCCACTGGTTTCTTGGGACTGTAAATCATCCCTAAAAGACTGCTGCTGATGATGCTGAGTGCCAGCCTCCACCTCCATGCTGACACAATCCTCCTCCTCCTCCTCCTCCTCCTCCTCTTCCTGTGCGATGGGTGGGACAGAAGGAACACTGTCTGGGTAAAGGGGGCCTTGAGAGGCAAGGAAGTCCTCCTCTTCCTGCCTCTGTTCTGCCTCAAGTGCCCTGTCCATTATTCCACGCAGCGTGTGCTCCAACAGGTGGACAAGAGGTACAGTGTCACTGATGCATGCACTGTCACTGCTCACCATCCTCGTGGCCTCCTCGAATGGTGCCAGGACAGTGCATGCATCCCTGATCATGCCCCACTGGCGTGGAGAAAAAAAACCAAGCTCCCCTGACCCTGTCCTGGTGCCGTAGTCGCACAGGTACTCATTGATGGCCCTCTGCTGCGTGTGCAGCCGCTGCAGCATGGCCAACGTTGAGTTCCACCTGGTGGGCATGTCACATATAAGGCGGTTCTTGGGCAGGTTCAACTCCTTTTGCAGCTCAGCCAGGCGAGCACTGGCATTATAAGATCTGCGGAAATGCACACAGACTTTCCTGGCCTGCCTCAGGACATCCTGTAAGCCCGGGTACCTGCCCAAGAACCGCTGCACCACCAGGTTAAGGACGTGAGCCACACAGGGCACATGGGTCAGTTGTCCCTGTCGGAGGGCGGAGAGGAGGTTGGTGCCATTGTCGCAAACCACCATTCCTGGCTTAAGCTGGCGTGGCGTCAACCACCTCTCGGCCTGGCCCTGCAGAGCAGACAGGACCTCTGCCCCAGTGTGGCTTCTGTCCCCCAAACACACCAGCGCAAGCACGGCATGGCATCTTTTTGCCTGCGTACTTGCGTAGCCCCTTGAACGGCTACGGAGCACCGCTGGTTCAGAGGACAAAGCACAGGAAGAGGCCATGGAGGAAGAAGAAGAGGAGGGGGTGGAGGAGAGAGGTGTGTCACAACCAGTAGTAGCATTTTGGAGGCGTGGCGGTGGAACAACCTCCAACACTACTGCACCTTGTCCTGCATCCTTCCCAGCTGCCAAAAGAGTGACCCAATGGGCCGTGAAAGAAAGGTAACGTCCCTGTCCATGCCTGCTGGACCATGAGTCAGCGGTAATATGCACCTTACCGCTGACCGCCCTGTCCAGCGAGGCCAAGACATTGCCTTCCACATGCCGGTAGAGAGCCGGAATAGCCTTCCGTGAGAAAAAGTGGCGTTTGGGAACCTGCCACTGAGGAACCGCACATTGCACAAACTCACGGAAGGGGGCCGAGTCTACCAACTGAAAAGGCAGCAGTTGAAGCGCTAGCAATTTAGCCAAGCTAGCATTCAACCGCTGGGCATGTGGATGGCTGGGAGTGAACTTCTTTCGACGGTCCAGCAGCTGGGGCAGGGAAATTTGCCTGCTAGAATCGGACGTCGGTGTACTGCTAGCAGAGTGGCCGCAAGTACTTGGCTGTGACACACCTAATTCTACACCTTCATTCCTCTCAGTACATGTTTCAGAGAGGACTGAAGTTATAGTGGGGTTGGAGATCCCAGCTGATGCGGTGCAAGGAGAGGTCCGCTTTGTTCTTTGGTGTGGGTCTTTGAGGTAGGCTTGCCAACGAGCTGCATGGCAGGTCAACATATGTCTGGTCAGGCATGTGGTACCCAAGCGGCTGATGTTTTGGCCACGCGATATACGCTTGAGACATATGTTGCAAACAGCAGCTGTGCGATCTGATGCACTAGCCTCAAAAAAGGCCCACACCAAGGAACTTTTTGAATGACGGGCAGAGGCAGCGCCCTGCACAGGCGGAGCTCTGCGGTGTGATTCCGTCGGTGTACTGCCCTTACGCTGGCCACCAAAGGGCATCCTGCCTCGTTGGAGATGTGCCTCCTCCTCATCCTCCTCCTCCTCCTCTCTCCTATTAGGCACCCACGTGGAGTCAGTGACCTCATCATCCCCTCCCTCCTCATCACTGGAGCCAATCTGGCAGTATGCTGCAGCTGCTGGAACATGACTGCCAGATTGGTGTCCTTCTTGAGCATCCCCTCTGTCTGCTCTCACGCTACTGCCTTCCTGTAGCTGGGTTTCATCATCAGACCCTTCGAAACGCTGGGCATCCTCCTGGAGCATGTACCCAACACTGTGCTCAAACAGTTCGGGGGACTCCTCAGGAGGAGGACATGGTGGGTCTAGGGAAGGAGTGACTGATGATGAGTCTGACATTGATACCAGGGAAGAGGACGCTTTGGCAGCTGCTTTGCCAGTACCCTGAGCCTGGGTGAGAGAGGATGAGGAGGAGGAGGAGGGCTTGGTCATCCACTCTACCAAGTCTTCGGCATGATGTGGCTCAACATGTCCAGCTGCCGAAAAGAAGGACAAGCGTGTCCCATGGCCATGTGCTGATGACAATGCACCGCGTCCACGACCAGCACTGTTGCCCCCAGACACAGAGCCTGCTTGCCCTCTTTTATTGCCTCCTGACTGTCTGCCTCTCCTTGTTTGCCTTCCAGACATTCTAATAGATGGCCTGCAGGGAGATGGGAAAAAAGCAAAAAGGGCTACCTTCAGGTGTCCTTCTCTGTCCCTTTACTTAAGGATTTCTAAATATGGTTGAGGATGATTGCTTTCGCACAGAATAGCACAACGACAATTTCCCTGACTGTCCAAAAAACAAGGATTTCAAAGATGGTTGATGAGGAATGCTTTAGCACAGTATAGCACAAGGAGAATTTCCCTCACTGTCCTTCCCTGTCCCTAGAAACAAGGATTAGCACAGTGAAAGAAACTGACACTCTCCCTACCTATAGTTTTCTGTCCCTAGAAAAAATGTTTTTTTAAAGATGGTTGATGATCAATGCTTTAGCACACTATAGCACAAGGAGAATTTCCCTCACTGTCCTTCCCTGTCCCTAGAAACAAGGATCAGCACAGTAAAACACACTGACACTCTCCCTACCTATAGTTTTCTGTCCCTAGAAAAAATGTTTTTTTAAAGATGGTTGATGATCAATGCTTTAGCACACTATAGCACAAGGAGAATTTCCCTCACTGTCCTTCCCTGTCCCTAGAAACAAGGATTAGCACAGTGAAAGAAACTGACACTCTCCCTACCTATAGTTTTCTGTCCCTAGAAAAAATGTTTTTTTAAAGATGGTTGATGATCAATGCTTTAGCACAGTATAGCACAAGGAGAATTTCCCTCACTGTCCTTCCCTGTCCCTAGAAACAAGGATTAGCACAGTGAAAGAAACTGACACTCTCCCTACCTATAGTTTTCTGTCCCTAGAAAAAATGTTTTTTTAAAGATGGTTGATGATCAATGCTTTAGCACACTATAGCACAAGGAGAATTTCCCTCACTGTCCTTCCCTGTCCCTAGAAACAAGGATTAGCACAGTGAAAGAAACTGACACTCTCCCTACCTATAGTTTTCTGTCCCTAGAAAAAATGTTTTTTTAAAGATGGTTGATGATCAATGCTTTAGCACAGTATAGCACAAGGAGAATTTCCCTCACTGTCCTTCCCTGTCCCTAGAAACAAGGATTAGCACAGTGAAAGAAACTGACACTCTCCCTACCTATAGTTTTCTGTCCCTAGAAAAAATGTTTTTTTAAAGATGGTTGATGATCAATGCTTTAGCACAGTATAGCACAAGGAGAATTTCCCTCACTGTCCTTCCCTGTCCCTAGAAACAAGGATTAGCACAGTGAAAAAAACTGACACTCTCCCTACCTATAGTTTTCTGTCCCTAGAAAAAATGTTTTTTTAAAGATGGTTGATGATCAATGCTTTAGCACAGTATAGCACAAGGAGAATTTCCCTCACTGTCCTTCCCTGTCCCTAGAAACAAGGATTAGCACAGTGAAAGAAACTGACACTCTCCCTACCTATAGTTTTCTGTCCCTAGAAAAAATGTTTTTTTAAAGATGGTTGATGATCAATGCTTTAGCACACTATAGCACAAGGAGAATTTCCCTCACTGTCCTTCCCTGTCCCTAGAAACAAGGATTAGCACAGTAAAACACACTGACACTCTCCCTACCTATAGTTTTCTGTCCCTAGAAATTTTTTTTTTTTTAAAGATGGTTGATGATCAATGCTTTAGCACACTATAGCACAAGGAGAATTTCCCTCACTGTCCTTCCCTGTCCCTAGAAACAAGGATTAGCACAGTAAAACACACTGACACTCTCCCTACCTATAGTTTTCTGTCCCTAGAAAAAATGTTTTTTTAAAGATGGTTGATGATCAATGCTTTAGCACACTATAGCACAAGGAGAATTTCCCTCACTGTCCTTCCCTGTCCCTAGAAACAAGGATTAGCACAGTAAAACACACTGACACTCTCCCTACCTATAGTTTTCTGTCCCTAGAAAAAATGTTTTTTTAAAGATGGTTGATGATCAATGCTTTAGCACACTATAGCACAAGGAGAATTTCCCTCACTGTCCTTCCCTGTCCCTAGAAACAAGGATTATCACAGTAAAACACATTGACACTCTCCCTACCTATAGTTTTCTGTCCCTAGAAAAAATGATTTTTTAAAGATGGTTGATGATCAATGCTTTAGCACAGTATAGCACAAGGAGAATTTCCCTCACTGTCCTTCCCTGTCCCTAGAAACAAGGATTCGCACAGTAAAACACACTGACACTCTCCCTACCTATCCTTCTCTTTCCCTAAACTAAAGGAATCCAGGTTAAGCAAGAAAAAAAAATGTCACTGTCCCTGCCTATGCTTCTCTTTCCCTGCTCCGGAACACACTACACTAGGCCGCCGTGCTGGCGGCCTTTTATAGTGTGGGGCGTGTACTAAACACCCTCAGCAATAATTGGCCACAGGCATCCTGCCTGTGGCCAATCATTGCTCTCCTCGCTGCCGGCGCTGTGATTGGCCAAGCATGCGGGGTCACAGTGCATGCTTGGCCAATCACAGCGCCTGGATGACACTGCGATGGCGTAGTGCATTGTGGGCCGTTCGCGTCACTCGAATTAGGCGCGAACGGCCCAAATCGTTCGATCTTCGTCGAACGATCGAACAGCCGATGTTCGAGTCGAACGTATGTTCGACTCGAACACCGAGCTCATCCCTATTCGGGTGTATGCCCGTTCCGCTCCCGCTCGCATATTCTTCTGCCTTGGCTCAAGTCCCGGCCAGCTGCCTGCCTATCTCTGTGCCTTCCCTGGCGGAGTGATCTTCCTCCGCTCCACATAGAGTTGCCACACTTTAAAACCGAACACATATTAATTACACAGATTCTGTGGCTGATTAAGGTGGTAATTAAACTCACTTGGTGCCTTACCTGCATTAAATTAGCCTCAGAACCTGTGTCATTCATATGTGTTCGGGTTTAAAGGGATGAGGTGGCAACACTAGCTCCCCACCCAGTAGTACCCGGGGCCCGGAGAGTAAGACTTGACAGGCTGTGAGCGGGCTGCGGCGGCGAAGGGCAGAGAGTCGCTGATTGCCGCCATTACTAGTAAAAAAAAAATATGTCCCCGGATTTCATTTTAAAAATCTGGTCACTTTATTGTAGGGCGCATAGCATGCTTTTTCCTTTCACTGTACTGTTTGGGGTTTCAAAACCACCCTCACTTCTGACTCTGGCAAACAAAAATACCAACTTGTAATCCTAAATTCTACATCCTTATAATGTTTACTTGAGGTGTTTGGAAGCAAGAGGTCTTTAGGAATCATACTGCAAGGTAAGGACCTTTTGCCGTGCTGCCCCTTGAAGAAAGAAAATGTGTCTAGAGAAAAAAAACAAAAAAAAACGTGGCCAGACCTTTGTTAAGCATCCTACTATCATCTAAGGAAACCCAGAGATCAATGGGGTGCATGGATATACAGGCACAATGTGACTAACAGCAGGATTGAGTGGCAGGAATGTCTTGCTTGGTCCAAGGTCCCAGTCAATGTCAAAGGAGATGTAAGGAGTTGAATGGCTCTGGCAAACATTGCCATTGCCACTTATCACAGAGGAACAATAGCAATTAATTTCTAAATGAGCCAACTGATTTGTCCTCTAGACCAGGAGTCGCCATACCTTTTAAACAAGGCCAATTTTAGGTCCCTTTGGATTTAGGGGGGGCAGACTGTGGCCAGTGGGGTAAACAATGCCCCATCCTTGGTTTTAGTAGGGGGAATAGTCTCTAATTGTTGGCATCAGTGGAAGGAACAGTGCTCTCTCATTGGTGTCAGTGGGAGGAATATTGTTTCAAGGGCCAGATAAAAGAAAGTAAATGGCTGCATCTGGCCACAGTTTGGAGACCACTAATCTAGACCGATGGTTCTTTCTCAGGCCTACAGTCAGTTGCAGATCTCTTTACCTTACACAGTGTCTTCCAGCTCCTATCCAATTTCCCATAGTGGCCCACAATGCCCTCTGGTCCCCTGAGAGCCTTCATTCTCCCCAATGCCACCCAACTTTCTACTGTGCCTCCCACAGTGCCTCCAGCCCACTATACTGCCTCCAACCTCTGCCAGTGTTCCACAGTGCCTCACAGCCCCTTCCAGAAACCTCATCCACTATGGGGCCACCAAGTCTGCTGCAGAACAAGGAATGTCACCACCACACCACAGGTCTCCAAAAAAAGGATCCAAAGCTTTATTCAGCGATCACATCATTACAGCAAACAGTAACGTCCCGGAGCCTCGCAAGATTCCTTGATCAGGCATGTGGCATGTGAAGGGGTCCCTGCGAGGTTCTGAAACTTTGCTGTTTGCTGTAACAATGTGATTGCTGAATAAAGCTTTGGGCCCATTTTTTGGAGACCCATGGTGTGCTGATGATACTCCTCATTCTGATTGCTCACGGTTCCAGCTGGTGGTCGCTTCAACACCCACTTAGACATACAGACACTTTTACAGGAACGTGTGCGTTGGGAAGAGTGCGTTGAAGTCTGCTGCAGAGTCCCCTAACCCAAAGGCCCCCAACTTCCGGGCTGTGGACCAGTGATAGTCCGAGGCCTGCTGGGTGCTGGGCCATGCGGCAGGTGAGCAAGCCAGCACAACCTGCACTGCCACCCTCCCACCACCAATGGGCGTGCGCTCCCCTTCATGCTGGCATCACGGGGGGAAGAAGAGAAAGACAAATGAGGAGAAGGGGGGAAAAGAAAGAGAAGAGAAAGGAGGAGAGCTGGGCCGGGGACAGGATCGCTGCAGCACACTGGTGAGACCCATTTGCTGCTACGGTCTATAGAAGAGAAAGATCACCATGTCCTGGGGGCCTCCATACTGAGTGGACTTCAGATGACGGGCTGCAACCCCCCCCCAGTGGCAGGCTGTAACCCTATCATCTCCCCAAGATCCGTGGTGGGGTTGTCTTCTACAAGGTGGTCCCTGGTGTGGGGGAAGTTGGGGACTGCTGTCCTAACCCACTCCACAAGCCTCATTTCCCCCTCAGTAATACCCAGCCACATCCAGAGATTTTCAGCATTTTAATACATGTTTTGCATTCCCATACTTTTACTGTATGTGTGAGTATAAACTTTATTTTTTTACTGTTGGGACATGCAAGGTTTTAGAAGAACCACTAGCCTAGATAATGACCAAGCAGCAGGTTGAGAGCCTTCTACAGATATGAGACCATTGTCTAGTCTGTGTTAAAAAAATTATCGTTTTGGGTGACTCAGAGCCGGTACAGGAGGGGGGTGGTGGAAGGGGCAGATGCCCTGGGCGGTTCAATTTATTGGGGGTGGGGGCGCAGTGAAGTGTCCTTGTAAAACCGGCATCACTAATCGCCTTGATTGCGCCATTTAGTCGCCGACTTTGTCCCCAGCCTCCTCTGCTATCATTAGCAGTGTAGAGAGGAGCGGACAGCGGGAGGCGGGACAATTCTGCACTGGGGGCAGGACCAGCACTGCGTGGAGAGCGGTAGCTGCCTGTCACGTTAATCAGGAGGTGATTGGCTGCCAGGAGGCGGTCCTAGCAACCAATCACCAGTTCGCTAATATGAAAAGTCAACCCGGTGTCTTGTTGAGAAAGGTCCCCCTGCGGATTATTCCCCCCCTGTACTGCGCAGGCGCGGCGCTTGCCTCCAAAAATAGCCGAACATGTAGAGCTGAGAGTCAGCTCTAGATGGCGCCTGCACACACCAAATTGTGCTACTCTTCTGACATCCAGGCTCTCTCCTTACCATCCCCGTGGACATGGAGGATGTTAAAAAAAGAGCCAGGAGGCCGAGCGAGCGGAGCGAGCCGTCCAAGCGAAGCGAGGACGTGAGGCCGACTGGCCACTTTCAGCGAGGTCCATGCAGGCGCCGCCTAGAGCTGACTTTCAGCTCTACATATGTTCGGCTATTTTCAGAGGCACATTCAGGTTCGTACTGCGCAAGCGCTGCGCCTGCGCAGTACAGGAGGGGGCATAATCCGCCGGGGGGACCTTTCTCGGCAGAACACCGGCAGCTCTCATGCCCCGCCCAGTGCTGCTGTGCCTTCAGTTTAGGATTGTCCTGCGGCTCCCGCCTCCTGCTCTCCGCTCTGTAAAAGGTAGGAGAGTGAAGGGAGGAAAATATATGGAGCTGTGAAGGATGGGAAGCGGGGGGATGGGGGCAGTGCTGTGTGGAGGGGTTGTGTAAAGGGGGCAATACTGTGTGGGGGGGATATGTGAAGGGGGCAATACTGTGTGAAGCAGCAATACTGTGTGGGGTGATATGTAAAGGGGGCAAGACTGTGTGGGTGGGTCATGTAAAGGGGGAATAACTGTGTGGGGGATATGTAAAGGGGCAATACTGTGTGAAGGGGCAATACTGTGTGTGGGGTGATATGTAAAGGGGGCAATACTGTGTGGGGGGTATGTGAAGGGGGCAATACTGTGTGGGGGTGATATGTGAAAGGGGCAATACTGAGTGGGGGTGATATGTGAAGGGGGCAATACTGTGTGGGGGTAATATGTGAAGGGGGCAATACTGTGTGGGGGTGATATGTGAAGGGGGCAATACTGTGTGGAGGTGATATGTGAAGGGGGCAATACTGTGTGGGGTGATATTGACTCTTTCTTAAAAACGGGGGGGGGCGCAGTTTGCCATCTTCGCCCTGGGCACCAAATGACCTTGTCCCAGCACTGGGGTGACTATCATCTCATGTCTATGTTTATGTTAGATTTCAGGTCTGCTGCAGGCCCAGGCTGGCATTTTTTTTTTTTTTGGTATTGCCTAATGGGCTGGCTTGTTCAAGGGTATATGAGGGCTGATGTGTTTTCCTGCCTTAATCAACACATAATGAAAGCCATACACGTTCTGAATTAAGACCCCCACCATGGTAATAAATCAGACAGTAAATCAAACAGTATCGCTTCATTTGGCTCAGCAAATGTGGTGGATTTGACTCCAAGTCTGATATAATTATTTAGTGTCTGGCGCACAATTGATCCTCATAGAAAATCAATATCCATTGTAATATCCACAGCCGCACGGAAAGCTAATCAAAGCATTTACACTGTGTGTGGCCCTTTGTTTGAACCATGCTACGGTCCTCTGCTGAATTTATTTTTATTTTACACAAATAAAAATGAATGTCCTTTTTTTCCCGCACAAATAGAGCTTTCTTTTGGTGGTATTTGATCACCTCTGCAGTCTTTTTTATTTTTGTTGCGCTATAAACAAAACAAAAAAAAAGGCTGACAATTTTGCAAAAAAAATAAATGTTTTACTTTCTGCTTTACAGTACAAATACCGCTGAGAGTGTAGAGCAAGGTATGCGACGTACAGCATATGTCACATCAATAAGTACTGTATATAGAATGTACACCA
The DNA here is from genome assembly GCA_029206835.1 of Rana muscosa. NCBI lineage: Eukaryota > Metazoa > Chordata > Amphibia > Anura > Ranidae > Rana > Rana muscosa. The sequence continues at coordinate 47,419,330 of JARGYO010000094.1, read as the reverse complement.
CAGTGTATAAAGCCAAGCAGTGTGGAATATAATGTATAATGTACAGCTGAGCGGTGAGGAATATATAATGTACAGCACATTATATACAGCTGAGCAGTGTAAACTATATAATGTACAGCACATTATATACAGCTGAGCAGTGTAAATATTCATTGGACCGCACAGTATACATAGCTGAGTACTGTGCAATATGTAATGTATAGCACAGTTACAGAGCTGAGAAGTGTGGAATATATATCATGTATAGCACACACAGTATATACAGCTGAGCAGTGAAGAATATAATGTTATATAGCACAGTATACATAGCTGGTCGGTGGTGTTGAGCATAAAATGTACAGCACAATATACACAGCTGAGCAGTGTTAAATATATAATGTAAAGGCACAGTATACACAGTGTGTACTATATAAAATGTACAGCACAGTAAGTATATTGCAGCAATGTGGAATATAAAATGTAAAGCAGAGTATATACAGTTAAGCAGTGAGCAATATATAATGTATAGCACAGTATATAACGTTAAGCATTGAGCATTATATAATGCATAGCACAGTATATAATGCTGAGCAGTGTGGAATATATAATTTACAGCAAAGTATATAAAGCTAAGCACAGTGTAATATATATACTGTACAGCACAGTATATACAGTTAAGCAGTGAGCAATATATAATGTATATATATGTAGCGGGTGTTTGATTTTTGGGAAAGCATCTGGGTGGTAGTGTAACCCAGATGCATTTGATTGTAAGGGAATCTGAGGGCTTTTGTGGTTCTTGGAGGACTCTGGTGGTGTGAGGTTCCCTGTGGCCTGCAGGTGGCGTTGTCGCCATGGGCCGAGGTTGAACTCTTCCTTTTTGTCCTTTCCTGGCGCAGGTACAGCAGGGCGGGGAACCTGCTGTGACGCGAAGGGCGAGGGGATAAAAGGGGCGGACGCCCTGACCTCAGGGTCAGAGTCGGAGGACGCAGCCGCACCCAGGCACCTTCAGCTTGGGTGCTGGCATTCCGGAGTTCCGGGCCCAGGTGCCCTTAACCTGGCCGGAGCGAGAGATGGAGTCCATCTCAGGCACCTTTAGCCTGGGGTGAGGTACTATGGCGGAGGTCTGGAGCTCAGTACCTTCGACTGTGTTCCGCGAGGGCGGAGGAATCCGAGGGGGCCCTAACTCCTTGGGTGCCCGTGTCTGAGGTCGAGAAGACTGGTGAGCGGAACTTCTCTGGAGAGTCCGGCGCAGCATTGCTGGTGACAGAGAGGCCTCCGGTGACTCCCTTCGGACGGATTGCCTTCCCCTGACAGGGGCTGTGCTAGTGAAGGTAATTTATGTTCTACCTCATATAGTCAGTGGCAATGACTATTCGCCACTGGTGATACTACAGTGGTTGGCTTTATCTAGAAGAATTGTGCCTCGACCTACTCCCCACAAATACTGAAGTGTTACATGGGTCTCAACCTGTCTGTGCTGTTTGACTGTTTATTGAGAAGAATAAATACGAGTTGGACCTTTTCAGTGTGTGGAACTCTGGTTACTAGGAGCAAAGGGGAGTCAATCCGAGGAAAGGATTGGACTCTGGGACACATACACAAGCCCGATAGTTCTGGCCTTCACCTCTACACCTGGGAGGACATGGGCCGTGGTGTATCTCATCCCTCCCCCCAGTACTAACCCCTAGACGAGACAGACAAGCCGTGAATGAGAAGGGGTGAGAGGGGCGAGGACGCTACATATAGTTAAGCATTGAGCATTATATAATGCATAGCACATTAAATAGAGCTGAGCTGTGTGGAATATATAATGTACAGCACAGTATATAAAGCTAAGCACAGTGTAATATATATACTGTACAGCACAGTATATACAGTTAAGCAGTGAGCAATTTATAATGTATAGCACAGTATATACCGTTAAGCATTGAGCATTATATAATGCATAGCACAGTATATAGAGATGAGAAGTGTGGAATATATCATTTACAGCACAGTATATACAGTTAAGCAGTGAGAAATATATAATGTATATATAGTTAAGCATTGAGCATTATATAATGAATAGCACATTAAATAGAGCTGAGCAGTGTGGAATATATAATGTACAGCACAGTATATACAGCTAAGCAGCGTGTAATAAATATACTGTACAACACAGTCAATACAGTTAAGCAGTGAGCATTATATAATGTAAAGCATGGTATATACAGTTAAACTGTCAGCATTATATAATGCATAGCCCAGTATAAAGAGCAGAGCAGTGTGGAATATATAATGTACATCACAGTATATACAGCTAATCAGCATGCGATATATATATATACTGTAAAGCACAGTAGATACAGTTTAGCAGTGAGCATTATATAATGTACAGCACAGTATATACAGTTAAGCATTAATCATTATATAATGCATAGAACATTATATAGAACTGAGCAGTGTCAAATATATAATGTCCAGCACAGTATATACAGCAAAGCAGCGTGTTATATATATATATACTGTACAGCACAGTAGTATCAGTTAAGCAGTGAGTATTATATAATGTACAGCACAGTATATACAGCTAAGCAGCGTGTAATATATATACTGTACAACACAGTCAATACAGTTAAGCAGTGAGCATTATATAATGTACAGCACAGTATATACATGTAGCGGGGTCTCCTTTAAGGCCCCGGGACTACGTTACCCAGAACCCCGTTCGGCACCCAGAGTGCAATTAGCCACCGCAGAGACTCATGGGAGGGGCTATTTAAGAAGGAGGTGAGGCGGAGCTTGGCCTCTTTGGGACACCGCGCTGCAAGCAACAGTTTCTTCCTGTGCGGATCTGCTGCAGTGCAAGGCCTGAAGCCTGGGCCTTGCGCAACTTCCAAAGAGCCTTCCACCCCACTGCGGAGCCTGGGTGGCACTGGACTTGTCGAGTGAGGACATCAGTTAGATCGGGGACCCGATCGTTGCAGACGCTGTGTGCGGAGACACAGCAGGTGGAAGTCCCGGACTGGGATCGTGTCCGGAGGGGTGAGCGAGCACTTGCTCAAGCCAATAGACTGTACCGTGTTTAGGCCTCTAGACTGCCTTGGCCCACCTATCGTTGTTTGTTGTTCCATTAGGAGACCAGTAGCAGGACAGAGTTAAAGGGTCTCCAGTATAGTGTTCCTTGGGACTGCCTACTTGTGGATTACAAATACTATTTCATCAAGTGCACCACCGAAAGTTTGCATGCGAAGAAACAACAAGTGAAAAGACTGAGATTTCTTCTATGTCAGGCCTGACCAGGGAGGGGAGATAGAATATTGTTTAGTGCGCCACAGGGCGCGTACACCATAATAGCTGCGCGCAGTGGGTTGCCGTGGTGGGCCATTGTTGTGTGCTACACCTATTGCTGCAGGGCTCTGTAAGCAAGTTGCATGTGTTCTGTTCTGCCTATGCTTTTGATATAAAAGTAAAGCTGTTGCATTTGGTCTCTCGCCTCAGTCAGGCCCGGATTTACTCCCTTTGCCGCCCCAAGGCCGGGTCCTTCAATGCCGCCCCCCCCCCACCATCACATAGGGGGGGGGGCGGGGGGCGACGTGCGGGGGGGGTAATTGATTTTTCGCAGACAATGACTGGTGTTAGTGCTTCAATCATTCTGGCACCATAGTTGTTATGGTGTCAGGATGATTGAAATGCATTGTTTCTATCATTACATTGTAATATAAAATGAAATAGTTCAACTCACCATAAAGCAGAATGAGTGGGAGCTCTGAGCGTGTCACTTGCCACCGACGCTTGTCACCAGATGGGAATGTCACTTGCCACGCTGCCTGCCACCACATTGGAATGTCACTTGCCACGCTGGCTGCCACCAGATGGGAATGTCACTTGCACTCTCTGCCCCGTCTCTCACTCTCTATCTGCCTCTGTCTCTCTCTGCCTCACTCTTTGCCTCTCTCTCTGTCTCTGCCTCTGTCTCTCTCTCTCTTTGCCTCTGTGTCTCTCTCTTTCTTTGCCTCTCTCTCTCTCTTTGCCTCTCTCTCTTTCGCCCCTCTCTCTCTTTGCCTCTCTCTCTCTTTGCCTCTCTCTCTCTTTGCCTCTCTCTCTTAGCCTCTCTCTCTCTTTGCCCCCCTCTCTCTCTTTGTCTCTCTCTCGCTCTCTCTCTTTGCCTCTCTCTCTCTGCCTCTCTCTCTGCCTCTCTCTCTCTGCCTCTTTCTCGCTCTCTCTCTCTCTCTGCCTCTTTCTCTCTCTCTCTGCCTCTTTCTCTCTCTCTCTCTCTGTTCCTCTCTCCCTGCCTCTCTCTCTCTTTGCCTCTCTCTCTCTCTGCCTCTCTCTCTTTGCCCCTCTCTCTGCCTCTCTCTCTCTCTTTGCCCCCCTCTCCTCTCTCTCTCTTTGTCTCTCTCTCTCTCTTTGTCTCTCTCTCTCTTTGTCTCTCTCTCTCTCTCTCTCGCTCTTTGCCTCTCTCTCTCGCTCTTTGCCTCTCTCTCTCACTCTCCCTTTGCCTCTGTCTCTCTCGCTCTCTCTTTGCCTCTGTCTCTCTCACTCTCTCTTTGCCTCTGTCTCTCTCGCTCTCTCTTTGCCTCTGTCTCTCTCGCTATCTCTTTGCCTCTGTCTCTCTCGCTCTCTCTTTGCCTCTGTCTCTCTCTTTGCCTTTGTCTCTCTCTCTCAGTGCCTCACTCTCTCTTTGCCTCTGCCACTCTGTCTCTGCCTCTGCTCCGTTTCTCTCCCCAGTCTGTGTTCCTCCTCACCTGCTTGTCCTGCATCATGGACATAGGTCCGGAGGATAGGAGGAGGCGGCCGCCATGTTTGTTAAGTGTCCCGGGCACTGTGATTGAGCGTATGGAGGTCATGTGCAGAGGGGGGAGTTCAGGATCACGGACAGGCCAGCCCCACATGACCCCCATGGCCCAATCACAGGGCGCCGGACTTTGAAAAATGGCAGTCGGAGCTTCAGGCGGCCGGGGACACAGTAAATTAATTTTTGTCTCCTCCGCGGTGCCGCCCTTTCACACTGTGCCGCCCCGAGGCCTGGCCTTGTTGGCCTTGTGGGAAATCCGGCCCTGGCCTCAGTGTGTTGTCTTACTGCAAAAGAGATTGCCCCTTGCAATATTACCGAATGTGATATAAGTTTAACCCTAGACTAACTGTGCCAGAGTGGGTCGAGTAAGGTTGCTGGGGTTTGGCGGTGCTGTATGCAGGGCCCGAAATCAAAACCAGCGGCTCTCCTAACTGGAGGTAGCGCTACATACAGTTAAGCATTAATCATTATATAATGCATAGAACATGTAGCAGCCTCACCCCATCTCCTTTGTCTAGGGGTATATCACACGACAGGGTGAGATGCGCTACGGCCCATGTCCTCCCCATGGCTGTGGGTGAGGTGAAGGCCAGTACCAGATATTTCCTCGGGCCTGTGTGCTTTTGTCTAGAATCAAGTCCCGCTGTGTCAACACTTCCCTCTGCTCCCATTAACCAGAGTTCCACACACCAATCACAGTCCAACTCTTGCTTTATTGTACATCTCACAATAAACAGTGCTTCAGTAGCCAACTGGTTGCGACTTGAAAACATTTTGATACGGGGAATGAGCAGGTTGAGGCACTATCCTGTTTATCGGCTAAACCACTGCGATCTCGCCAGCGGTTACTATAGCCTTAGCTAGAAAGGATTTAGAACTTGAGAGTCTCTACCAGCAACTCAAGAGAACGTAGATAGGAGTACCTTCGCTGCATTGTGGCCCCTGTCAGGGGAAGATGTCCCTCCAAGGGAGTTACCAGAGGCCCATCCGTCACTGGGTTGATGCTGCTCCAGACTCTCCGAATGGGTAACCTCCCCGGCCTCCTCACCTCAGACATGGGCCCCATCCACCTCAGGGACCCTCGGACTTCTCCACCCTCGCGGACCCAGTCGAAGTCACTGGACCCCAGGCCTCCTAGTTTAGTACCTCACCCCAGGCTGAAGGTGCCTGGGATGGACTCCAACTCCATTCCGGTCAGGCCTAGGGCGCCTGGGCCGGAATCCGGAACCGCCCGCACCCAGGCCTAAGGTGCCTGGGCGCGTGAAGAAGATCCTCCTGAAGACCTTGTGGTTAGGGCGTCTCCCCCTTTTATCTCCTCCCATCGACACCACGGCAGGTTCCCCGCCCTCGCCGTACCATCTCTGGAAAGGGACAAAAAGGGTAGCACTGTGACGGCCAATCTACCTTGAGCCTCCAGGTACCCCGCCACCCAGAGGCCAAGGAGATTATTACACCGTCCAATCCTCCACGAACACAAATGGTCCACTATTCCCATACTTACACACCTGAGTGTCCCACCTAAATTTAGAGACCCCGCTACAAACATTATATGGAACTGAGCAGTGTCAAATATATAATGTACAGCACAGTATATACAGCAAAGCAGCGTGTTATATATATACTGTACAGCACAGTAGTATCAGTTAAGCAGTGAGTATTATATAATGTACAGCACAGTATATAGAGCTGAGCAATGTGGAATATATAATGTACAGCACAGTATATACAGTTAAGCAGTGAGCATTATATAATGTACACAGTATATAGAGCTGAGCAATGTGGAATATATAATGTACAGCACAGTATATACAGTTAAGCAGTGAGCATTATATAATGTACACAGTATATAGAGCTGAGCAATGTGGAATATATAATGTACAGCACAGTATAGAACAGGCCCCTTCATATGTAGACAGAGGAGGGGCGGAGGAGCTGCACCAGCCCAGAGAACAATCAGACCCTCTCTGGAGAGGATGGGGCAATGTAATGCAAGGAGGGAGGAGGCTGTGCCAGGGAATTGTCTCCTCTTGAAATAACCAAATTTGCCAGCAGGGTCAAGTCAATAAAACAAAAAATAATTAATGAAAAGGAAAAAAAAAACGCTGCAAGTATGTACTTGATTTTTCTGTTTTTAACTGCAATTATTTCAGTTTGTGATAGAGTCTATTCAAATGATTATTTTAATCCTTGCAGAAGACACTTCTATTTATAAAAAAAAGAAGAAACTGCTATCCAAATGTCTTAAGCCTTTATTGCAGCAGTCACAAATAATCCCCGCATTTTGTCTATAATATTTGTTTCCTATGATCTCTGACGACAAATTATATATCTGGTATGGATGTCACATCGCCACTTCCTAAAACTCAGTATTCTTAATGCCGTGTACACACGATCGGTTTTACCGATGAAAACTGTATGGGCCCCATCGGTCTTTTTTCTATCGGTGAGAAAAAATAGAACATGTTTTAAATTTATCCGATGGTAAAAAAAACAATAGCGAATTCTGATCGTCTGTGTGGAACTCCATCGGGCAAAAAACCCACCCATGCTCAGAATCAAGTCGACGCATGCTCAGAAGCATTGAACTTCATTTTCCCGGCTTGTCGGAGTGTTTTACGTCACGGTGTTTGGGACGGTCGGATTTTTGACTGATGATGTGTAGGCAAGACTGATGGAAGTCATCTTCATCGGATATCCGATGGAAAAATCCATCGGATTAGAATCCATATGTAGCGGGGTCCCAACCTAGGGGAGTCGCTATGCTTCAATTTAGGGGTGACCTGAGCGGTAGTTGGCTCGGGTCTTCTAATTATTTGGACTCTGTCTTGCTGCTGTGTCACCTGGCGTGCAGTTCCCCTTTAGGCGTATAGGTGGTGTTGTCACTTATACCCAGGGATGAATCACAGGGGATGGAGTGGCTATTGGATGTCCTCTCTCGGCTGCCGTGCGGTGGGCGGTTCCGACCTGCTGTGCATGCCGGGAGAGGATATATAAGGGGCAGACGCCATTGTTCAGGGTGGTAGTATCCGGGGACCTGTACCCGGAGGAGTGTGCCCCTCTAAGGGGGGGTGCGCCCAACTTTGTCTGAGGAGTCTCGGGCACCTTTGGCCGAGGCTGCAGAGTTCCAGGTGGGCCCAGTACCTTCAACTGGGTCTACAACCAGAAAGGAAACCCAGGGAGCCCAGGTGAGGGCGACCGATCTGACATAGAGGAAACCGAGGGAGGATCGGTCCCATGAAGGAGGCGAGTAATACAAGATTGCTGTCTCGGGAGAAGCCTGGTGACCTGTCAGAGGGAAGGATTTCTTTCTGCGCAGACTGCCCTTGCGGAGTGTAGTTACTAAAGGAGGGATCTCCTTGACTTTGTCACTAAGTCACCGTTCGAGCTTCATGCCGGCTGCTAGTGCTATTGAGTGACTATCCGGGTGAGCGGTACCCACTCGGGACCGAGTGGCGACGAAGCCAAGAGTGTGCCTGAATCCATTCTATTCTGCTAACCCCTTTCCTCTCTTCAACTTTCTGGTTACTCAAGCAAGTAAGAGAAAATAAACTCTTTTTGGAGTTGAAGTGTTGTGTGGACATTGACCTTCTTTGGGAAAGGTAAAGACTTGCCTCTATAATTTAGAGCAGGGGTCTTCAAACTACGGCCCTCCAGGTGTTCAGGAACTACAATTCCCTCCATTGGCTTCCACTCAGTGTCCTCCACCCCTCTCTGTCAATCTCTTCACTGGCTTAAATTCAGTGTCCTCCACCCCTCTCTGCCAATCCCTTCATTGGCTTTCACTCGGTGTCCACCACCCCTCTCTGTCAATCTCTTCACTGGCTTAAATTCAGTGTCCTTCAACCCCTTCTGCCAATCCCTCCATTGGCTTCCACTCAGTGTCCTCCACCCCTCTCTGTCAATCTCTTCACTGGCTTAAATTCAGTGTCCTCCACCCCTCTCTGCCAATCCCTCCATTGGCTTCCACTCAGTGTCCACCACCCCTCTCTGTCAATCTCTTCACTGGCTTAAATTCAGTGTCCTCCACCCCTCTCTGCCAATCCCTCCATTGGCTTCCACTCAGTGTCCTCCACCCCTCTCTGTCAGTCTCTTCACTGGCTTAAATTCAGTGTCCTCCACCCCTCTCTGCCAATTCCTCTATTGGCTTCCACTCAGTGTCCTCCACCCCTCTCTGTCAGTCTCTTCACTGTCTTAAGATCAGTGTCCTCCACCCCTCTCTGCCAATCCCCCCATTGGCTTCCACTCAGTGTCCTCCACCCCTCTTTGTCAATCTCTTCACTGGCTTAAATTCTGTGTCCTCCACCCCTCTCTGCCAATCCCTCCATTGGCTTCCACTCAGTGTCCTCCACCCCTCTCTGCCAATCCCTCCATTGGCTTCCACTCGGTGTCCACCACCCCTTTCTGCTAATCCTTCTATTTGGCCTCTGCTCAGTGTCCTCCGTTATTCTCTGACATTACCTCTGCTGGCCTCAGCTCAGTGTCCTCCATCCTTCTCTGCCAATTCCTCCTCTGTTTTCTGTTCCTCAGCAGAAACCATCCACGACTCCAGGTACATCACCAACATCATATTAAAATATCAGCCAAATACCCTCTCTGCTCCCCCCCCGAGACATCCTGCTCTCTAACTTCTTTGTCCACTTCTGCCCATGCTCACTTTCAGGATTTCTCCAGAGCTTCTACAATCCTCTAATCTCAAATCTGTCCAGCTATCTCTCACTCTGTCCACCTTTAGGTGATCCCTGAAAGCCTTTCCCAACTCCACCTAAAAAGTGAAACTTTACTTTCTCCACAAACTCATCCTTCCCAGTTCTTACCTTTAGTAACAGTTTCCCCTGCCCATTATATTGTAGGTCCTCCTAACCCTCCACTGTAGCTATATTGTCTTCTTTATATTTAAATCCCTGAACAAACTGTTGGTTGGCGCTATATAAATCCTAATGATTTTGGATCATACTACATACTGGCATAGTCAACATTGAGAATTCTATAATCGATGTGTTATATGTACAAGTATTCTAGGGTCTACTATTCCTAGGATCTGCGTACATTGTAACAAATTGTATCTCAGGACTTGGCAAATTTGCTTTGAATCTAGGAGCCAGCTAAAAAGTTAGGAGCGAGTTTTTTTTTTTTTTACTTGCAGGGCTATGTTTTCAGCAACAGAGATGACCAACCGTTGATTTCTAAAGGGAGTTGCTGATAAAAGGGGATTCTGATATAATAGGGGATTTCTAAGGGGGGTGCTAATATGAAGAGACACCAATTTAATTGGGGGAGGGGGTCTCTAATAAGGGTGCTAAAATAAGGGGACTCTGATCTAATGAGGGGGGGTGCTAATATCAAGGGCAGTGCTACCACTAGGCAAACTAGGCAGCCGCTTAGGGCGCACTGCTTCCTAGGGGCACCAGGCCGCTGGTTTCCCTCGGCGTCTGCATGCTCTGCAGGCTGCAGCATGTAATTACCTCAGTCTCAGGTAGCTGCTCCGTCCGACCGGTAGTTTAATTAGAGGCACAGCGCAGCACTGAAGCCAGCGCTAGAGGAAGCAGAGCCGATGCTTACTGTATAGCGCTGCCTCCTGTCACATGGGCAGGGCAAAGGGGGTGGAGTCAGGGGTGGAGCCAATGGGGGCGTCAAAATTAGGTTTTGCCTAGGGTGTCAAAAATCCTTGCACCAGTCCTGATCAAGGGACTCTGATCTAATGGGGCGGGGGGTATCTAAGGGGGATGCTAATATAAAGGGACTCTGATCTAATAAGGGGGGGTGGCTAAGGGGGATGCTAATATAAAGGGACTCTGATATAATGGGGGTCTGTAAGGGGGAGTGTTGATATAAGGTGACTCTGATATAATGGGGGTCTGTAAGGGGGAGGGTGCTGATACAAGGTGACTCTGATATAATGGGAGGTCTCTAAGGGGGTGATGCTGATATAGGGGGAAACTGATCTAATGGGGGGGGTATCTAAGGGGGATGCTAATATAAAGGGACTCTGATCTAATGGGGGTCTGTAAGGGGGAGTGTTGATATAAGGTGACTGATATAACGGGGGTCTGTAAGGAGGGAGGGTGCTGATACAAGGTGACTCTGATATAATGGGAGGTCTCTAAGGTGGTGATGCTGATATAGGGGGACTCTGATCTAATGAGGGAGGGGTGCTGACCTCTGATCAGCAGCAGTCAGCACTCTCCCTTAGAGACCCCCATTAGCTCACAGTCCTGTTATATCAGTGCCCCTCCCCCTTAGAGACCTCCATTAGATCAGAAAAAGAAAAACCTTAGATCAGCACCCCTGCCCATAGATTTCCTTACTGGCGGGACTCAGAAGCAGCTGCAAGTCAGTAAGTGTCCGAAGCCGAAGTTGAGGGGCGGAGCTGGGAGGTGGAGCTGCTGCTTCTCTAGGACTATTTCCCTCCCCTCCAGTGTGTGCAGCATGTCACTGGTTTCTAGCACTGTCGTTGGTCCCAGCAACCAATGCTTGGAATGCAAAGGAGATCGCTGTGGTGGGGGAGCGCCCAGCAGGGAGTAAGTCAGAGACCACAGGAAGGCAGGCGCAGCTGACAGGAGTGGATCCCAGTGCTGAAAGCTGGTACAGCCTTCTTGGGGGCCCCCTCCACAATGGCAGAACTCTAGGGCCCAGTGCGACTGTTGTGACCCTGGTGGTTTTGCCAATGGTTGGAGCTGAATCGGCTTCCTGGCGTCCGGAGATGCATGTCCGAGGTGTCTGCCAGTGGGAGTTTCTCACGCCTGGTGCCAGTGATGGATGGGCCTGCGGGGCCCAGGCTAGGGTGACCAGACATCCCCGGTTTCAGGGGACAGTCCCCGGATTGAGGACAGTGTCCCCGGTTCCAAGTCTGTCCCCGGTTTTGTCCCACAACATAACATAGCCCAACAGTCTGTCCTCACCACAAGTTCCATACAAGCGTCCAACTACTCCAAACCTACAGAGGACCCCATCTGAACTGTAAAAGCTAACAAGCTATAGCACCACCAATATAGCTTTGACTTTTACCGACCCAATAGATGGGGATTGAAGGTGGGTTGTTGGATCTTCAAGGTCACTGCCACAACCCCTTTCACACATATAAATTACCCACAACCCTCCAATCCCTCCTTCCAGCCATGTCAGTTTGAGTCCGCTTTGACTTCCCTTACTATTGGTCAAGTTTTGAAACCAGGGACAGTCAGACAGCTAGTATTTTCAAAAGGAGAAGTTAGAAATGGCAGCCACCATGCTTTTTTCCGTCTATATAGGTTCTTCTAAAATTATTGTGTGTTTTGTGACAAGTATCCTAACCTAATCACCTTGCCTTCAAGGTGGCCTGCATTAACATCTATTTTGCATTCCATTCTATTGGAATGTTCTCTGAAATGCAAGTGTCAGTGCCACGTTTTGGACAACTTGTATAAAGCATTTTTCCTGGCATGTGAAAATCTTTAAAACAATAATCTATTCAGTTTGCCAAGTTTCCATAGCTACAGATTGCCTGGCCATCACCATTTTTTTTACATTCCTTTAATTTGATTTAGTAAAGTTATTTCTGCATCATACACGGGTAAGTGTTTCTTTTACTTTTGTGTGCAATTAAGGTGGTATTTCTGGTACAGTAACCCAGCTAAAATTCTGGAGGACTCAACCCCTGAACGGGACTTCACATCCCCCACTGAAGTTAGTCAAGGCACGTTATGACTCAGAGATGTCAATATGAAGGAACCCTTATAATGACTTTCCAAACTTAGGAACCCCCCTGCTAATAATTAATTTAACTACAGCTCAGGGTACATTAGGGTGATGGTCAGTGGGAAAGAATCCTCCTTACATTGGTGATCAGTGGGAACAATGCTGCTTACATTGGTGGTCGGTGAGAAGACTGCTTCTTACTTTGACTGTCAATAGGAAGAATGCTCCTTACATTGGTGGACAGAGGGAAGAATGTCCCTTACATTGGTGATCAGTGGGAAGAAGGTTCCTTAAATTGGTGGTTAGTGGGTAGAATGTTCCATACATTAGTGGTCATTGAGAAGAAAACTCCCTACGTTGGTGGTCAGTGGGAGAAATGCTCCTTACATTGATGGTCAGTGGGAAGAATGTCCCTTACATTTGTGATCAGTGGGAAGATTATCCCTTACATTGGAGGCCAGTGGGAAGAATTGTCCTTACATTGGTGGCCAGTGAGAAGAATGACCCTTAGATTGGAGGCCAGTGGGAAGACTGTCCCTTACATTGGAGGCCAGTGGGAAGAATGTTCCTTACATTGGTGGCTAGTGAGAAGAACGACCCTTACATTGCTGGTCAGTTGCAAGAATGTTCCATACATTAGTGGTCATTGAGAAGAAAACTCCCTACGTTAGTGGTCAGTGGGAGAAATGCTCCTCACATTGATGGTCAGCGGGAAGAATGTCCCTTATATTGGTGGTCAGTGGGAAGAATGTTCCTTAAATTGGTGGCCAGTGAGAAGAATGTTCCTTACATTGATGGCCAGTGAGAAGAATGACCCTTAGATTGGAGGGCAGTGGGAAGACTGTCCCTTACATTGGAGGCCAGTGGGAAGAATGTTCCTTACATTGGTTGCCAGTGAGAAGAATGACCCTTAGATTGGAGGCCAGTGGGAAGACTGTACCTTACATTGGAGGCCAGTGGGAAGAATGTCCCTTACATTGGTGATCAGTGAGAAGAATGTCCCTTACATTGCTGGCCAGTTGGAAGAATGTTCCTTATGTAGCGGCCTCACTCCCTTCTCTCGTGAATCGGTTATCCGATAGCTCTTGTCTAGGGGTATCTTGTATGCAAGAGTGAGATGCGCCACGGCCCATGTCCTCCCCATTGCAGCGGGTGAGGTGAAGGCCAGTACCTGTTCTCCTCGGGCCTGTGTGTTTCTTTAAGAGCCAAGTCTGTTGTGCTGACACTTCCCTTCGCTCCCATTAACCAGAGTACCACACACCGATAAGGGTCCAACACTTGTTTATTATAGCACACGAATAAACAGTCCTTTGTCAGCCGACTGGTTGGGACCCATAAAACAGTTCAATACGGTGGGGTGGGCAGGTCGAGGCACAGTCCTAACAATCAAACTAAACCACTGTGGTTTCACCAGCGGTTGCTACAGCCATCAGCTTGAGAGAGAACTTGAATCTTCGGAGTCTCTACCAGCGACTCTAGAGAACATGAATTGGAGTACCTTCGCTGCGTTGTGGCCCCTGTCAGGGGGAAGATGTCCCTCCAAGGGAGTTACCAGAGGCCCCTCTGTCACCGGGTTGATGCTGCTCCATGCTCTTCAGAAGGGTAACCTCTCCGGCCTCCTCGCCTCAGATACGGGCCCCATCCACCTCAGGGTCCCTCGGACTCATCCACCCTTGCGGAGCCCAGTCGAAGTCACTGGGCCCCAGGCCTCTGGTGTAGTACCTCACCCCAGGCTTAAGGTGCCTGAGATGGATGCCAACACTGCTCCGACCAGGCCATGGGCACCTGGGCCGGAACTCCGGACCGCCAGCACCCAGGCCGAGGGTGCCTGGGAGCGGGATAGCAAGAAGACCTCGTGGCGAGGGTGTCTACCCCCTTTTATGCCCTCCCCCCAGCCGGCACAGCAGGTTCCCCACCCCGCTGTACCACTGCCAGAGCAGGACAAAAAGGGTGTAGCACTACGGCAGTGGTTCTACCTCGACTCGGGACAACATCGCCACCCACAGGTCAAGGAGAACAGCACACTACCAAAGTCCTCCACGACTTAAATGGTCTAAACCCTCTCATGATTGGTACATCCTGGATCATACTACCACCCAGGTGCTCCCCCTAGATTTAGACCCCTGCTACACTCTCCCCCTAGTGGTTTGACGCTGGTCCCCAGCGTCTGGTGCAAACCCATGTCTCCCAAGGAGTGGTAACATAAGCTTAACCCCAGAGGCCATCCCTCAAACTTAAATCCCAATTTGTGCCAAGACCTGCTCGAGGGAAGGGGAACATAAAGTAATAAACTTTCCAATAAACAATCTGAACATGTACACATATACAATTCCTCCCATAACTGTCTAAGAACCACCCCATACTCAGTAGCCTTGACAGATGGATCTCCTGCAGAAGGGAAACAAAAAAAAAAACACAACATCCTAACACATTTGTGTGACTTGGAATGAATGGGTCTATCAGCCGAGAGGCCCATTCGCTCCAATAAGTAAGGTGATGCAAGTGTAAAAAAAAAACAACAACCGTTGCGCAACACTGCCACCTGGTGACAGTGCTGCAGTAATGACACTTGGCTGAATCTTCCAGACAACCTTCCTTCTTCTGGCTGTGTCCCTACTCTGATTCTACCCCAAAAGTCTTTGCCTTTGATGCATGAAGAAAGAGGGAGAACAAACAAAAACAGCTCCCATTTCTCCAAAGAGTAGAAAAGCCCAAATAAAAAAACTAGGGCACAGTCCTTTGTTTTCAAGGGAGTTCTGCAGTAAACAAAAGTGCAACAGCACACAGGAGTCTTTCTTCTCCTACAAGTAAAACTTCGGTTGCGGCAAGAACAGGGGCTTCAGATGCTTATCAAAAGTTTCAACATTATATTCAATGTTCTCTCCATCCTTCCGGCAGATAAGCACCCTGTCTGCATGGATGTGACGGCCCAACATCCACTCCGCTTTGCAGTCCCTAAATTGTTTAGACACTGATGGTGAACAGGACAAGTACCGGCGGGCATGAGGCACTTTGAGTTTTTCCCATATAACTATTAGATATTAATATAATATAATATTAATATAAACTAAATATATACTATAACATATTATATTAATATCTAATAGTTATACAATATATGTCAATATATATTTATATAATCTTATATTTTTATACATTTTCTTTGCGTACAGCATTATAAGTTTACACTCTAAATATTAATGTAAAATATGCGTATTTCTAGCTCTAATACAGGGGACATAGATACTGGGAATTCATTCACTCTCCTGGAATCTTATATATAATATAAGTTATATTAATATAAACTAAACATATAATATAACATATCTATAAAATATAATTTAACATTCTAGATTATAATTATAAATATATTTATTTTACAAAGAGTTTTTTTTTTTTTTTATGATTTATACAGCATATAGCAGCACAATAAAAAAACAAAAACAAAATAAATGTATCAATCAGAAGATGACACAGAAAATACCCAGGTAATAACATCCATGGGCGTCCGCTGAAATTTTTCAGGGGGGGCGCTTCGGCAGCGGCGATACACAGACACATTTTACCCTTTCTTCGACCGCTAGCGGGGCGGGTTAAAAGCGACCCCTCATGTTAAAATGTAAAAACACCCCACTGTGCCCCCTGCATCTTTCAATATCTCTTTGTCACTACTGTGTACCCCCTCTCCACAACTGCACCTCTGGACCCCTTTACATTACACAGCACCCCACAGCTCTGGACCCCTTTACATTACACAGCACCCTGCACCTCTGGACCCCTTTACATTAAACAGCACCCTGCACATGATGCCATACGGAATGCAGTCTGATGATCATCTATTGGCTGGCGCCGGCAAACAGTGGCGGGAGCGGAGTGTGATAGTAAATGCAACAACACACTGACAGACATGACAGTGACAATCGGCGGCGCCGGCAGCCCTGGCCCACCGATGTGTGGGAGGCGGCCGCGGCTGAATGGTGTCTTAGTTACTCTTCAACACATCAACACTCTTTTACGATTCCAGGGTGGGGGGGAACGCCCCCCCTTGCCCTATGGAGCGGACGCCCATGTCAGCATCCCTTATGAAGTAGTTTACCAAAACTGAATCTCCTGTTGCGGGGGAGGCCTAAAATCTAAATTTTATCTTGGTGAAGACTTCTGGGAAAAATCAGGGAGCCGATCACACAATTCTGGGGGTGTTTTGTACACCAAAGGTGTACAGAAGGCCTCCAGGCTGTCATATTGCAATGAATTTTTACAAAAAATGACATATTGAAAAGGAAAGGCAATTATTAATAATATAGTTTAATTTAAAAACTAAATAATGTAATAATAAATACAATTTGACTTGTGTACCAATTTTATATGCTGTATTATATTTTAATTTGCTATAATTTTTTCACCAAAAGTGGAGTTACCCTTAAAACAATTGGTTCATACTTATAAGTAACTTGGTTGAATTCACTAGGAGGCCTAGTTTAAGGCTAACAAGGGCAGTAGTAATAAAATAAAAAAAAAATAAAATACAGAAAAAAAAACAAAAAACAAAAATTAAAGTCAGAGGTTGAAAACTGCAGAAAAAAATTACGTCTTCTCTATAAAAAGGTATAAAAATGCTTCCTGCAATTATATTTATTGAATGAAGAAATTATTTATTTAGTCTTTTGTAGCCAACTCCTGAAATGGGAACAGGGATTAAAGAATAAAATAAAACCGTTTATAGTTAGTGGCCATTCATCAGTTCATAAAATATTTACTGTGTTTAACTTTTTTTGTTTTCAAATCTTTATTTTTTTTCTTTTTAAAGAGGGTTTTAGTGTGTCCGTTTTTTTTTTTTTTTTTGTGTGATTGCTTTCTTTCTTTCTCCCTTTCTTTCCTGAATGAAAGGGATAATCATCCAGACTAAGAGTGACATTGATTTAGGCACTTCCTCTAATGATGCTTTTTTTTATTTGTGGCTCACAAGGCTTCAAAAGGAACTATCCACACGAATGGCCTGCAAAAATAATTACAAGTAAACGCTGTAGTGTATTCTGAAGTGCACCTAGTCTTCAAATAAACAAGACACAGTTCTGTGCGTGGTCTGGGACGAAACTAGAAAAAATTAATAAAAATCTGATATTGTAAGGAAAAAATATCTGATCCTCAGTATTTCTTGGTCAAAGCGGCAATGGCAGCTCAATGTCTTCCAGATGCTTCACGTTGAAGGCTGATATTATGGCGTTCTATTACTTTAATGAAGCCACTCTCAACCAGGGTTCCTCCAGAGCAGTGGTTCTCAACTCCAGTCCTCAGGGCCCACCAACAGGCCAGGTTTGCAAGATAACTGAAATGCATCACAGGTGATATAATTTGCTGCTCAGGGATTGCAGTATTCTAGTCTGCATCTCCCCAAGGTAATACTTAAAATCTGGCCTGTTAGTGGGTCCTGAGGACAGGAGTTGAGAACCACTGCTCCAGAGGCTTATAAGGATTCCTTGAGCTGTGGATAATTGAAACTCCTTCCGATGATGTCTGCATAGTTCCAGGTCCATCACCACTTGGCGAAGCCAGTAGCATTACACCAATTACCTTTTAAGCGCTTCCCGACCGCCGCACGCCTATGTACGTCGGCAGAATGGTACGGGCCGGAAAATGGGCGTACCTGTACGTCCCTCTGAATTTGCCGCCTAGCGGGCGTGTGCGCGCACCCACCGCGTGCTTCGGGAGTGTGCTCGCGGGTCCCAGGAACTCGATGTTTGGCAGCGGCCCGCAATTGCGGTGTGGAGAGGCAGAACGGGGAGATGCCTATGCAAACAAGGCATTTCCCTGTTCTGCCTAGTGACAGGACAGAGATCTACTGCTCCCTGTGAGCGGGAGCAGTGATCACTGTCATGTCACTTGTAGCTCACCCCCCCCCCCCCACAGTTAGAATCACTTCCTAGGACACACTTAACCCCTTCATCGCCCCTTAGTGTTTAACCCCCTTCCCTGCCAGTGTGATTTATACAGTAATCAGTGGCTATTTATTGCACTGATCGCTGTATAAATGACAATGGTCCCAAAATAGTGTCAAAAGTGTCCGATGTGTCCGACCATAATGACGCAGTCCCGATAAAAATCGCAGATCACCGCCATTACTAGTAAAAAAAAAAATAATAATAAAAATGCCATAAATCTATCCCCTATTTTGTAGACACTATAATAATTTTTGCAAACCAATCAATATACGCTTATTGTGATTTTTTTTACCAAAAATATGAGGAAACATTTTTTTTATATGTTTTTGGGGATATTTATTATAGCAAAAAGTTAAAAATATTGCTTTTTTTTCAAAACTGTGGCTCCTTTTTTGTTTATAGCGCAAAAAGTAAAAACCGCAGAGGTGATCAAATGCCACCAAATGAAAGCTCTATTTGTGGGAAAAAAAGGACATAAATTTTGTTTGGGTACAGCATCACATGACCGCGCAATTGTCAGCTAAAGCAACGCTGTGCTGAACCGCAAAAAATTCTCTGGTCAGGAAGGGGGTAAATTCTTCCGGGGCTGAAGTGGTTAAGCTGTCTGTTAAGAGGGGGGGGGGGGGCATTCTGATCAGCACTTCAAGAGAAACATTCTTCCCACTGACAACCAATATAAGGCGCATTCGTCTCACTGACCACCAATATAAGGGACATTCTTCCCATCAGTGTAAGAAGCATTCTTTCCAATTTTTCTTTATTAAAGGACTTGCAATCAATAAGCATAAAAACAATATATATACATATTTACATACAAATAAATACAGCAAATCTGCTCTCAAACAAAAAAGACTTTACAGCAAAAGCAAAAATCATGTCATTACTGGAAAATAAATCTCACTACAACTCACACCAACACAGAAAAATAAAAGAACTCCTCACCCAGAGATGGGCAGTTCACCAAAGGCAGGTCCGATATGCCATCAGGATGATTGGGGGAGTCGTTTCTTAACCTTTACCACACTCTCATCCCCAGAAACAGCTCTCTTAAGACTACATGACTCCCCCTCATCCATAGATGATAAAGAGAAAGATATATCTGACATTTCATCACCCGACAAAACAGAAAAGGTGTTGCCAAGAGGAACCCCTCCTGGGTCCGACTCTGAGGAAGAAATGACCGCTTTTCTTGTCTTCCTCTTCTTTTTTTTTTCCTCCTAATCTTCTCCCACCCCTCATCATCCGAATCCCCATCAACAGAGCGTGAGACATGGGGTATGCACACCCTTCCATCAGCCCCACCCCCATCCAGCACCCCCACATTCCCCTGACCACGTTTACGCTGCCGAGGGGCAGGGACTGGAGGCTGAATGGGAAGATCCGCTAAACCTGCCCCCCCAGCAGCTTCCGCCAGTCTGGAGGATCTACATATTGACGGATTAGGGACTACCACAGGAGGGACAGACTCAGGGACCACATCACTAGGGGGAACTGAAACAGATGTCACAGACATAGGGACAGACTCAGGGACCACATTACTAGGGGGAACAGAAACATCAGATGTCACAGACACAGGAGGGACAACAACAGTTTCAGCTGCCTCATCCTCCTTATCTAGCCTCTGCAGCTCAGCCTCCAATCCCGGCAAGTTATGTAATGCCTCCGGGCATTGACTATAAGGATGACCGAGCTTTTGGCACAAATTTCGCCAAATTTCGGTAAATCCTTAGCCAAATGGCCCAGATCCTGGCACAGTGAACACTTTTTACGGGTGCAGGTAGATGCAAAATGGCCCTTTTCACCACATTTGTTACAGACTTTAGGCTGACCTTGGTAAAAAATGGTCAGCCTATCCCTCCCCAGAAAGGCTGAACAGGGCAGATGTTGGACTACATTTCCCAGCACCCCCAATGTTAATGACACTGTCCAGGCCCCTGTCCAAATCCCATGCAGATCAAGGACTTCCGCAGTGGAGCGAGGACCTCACCATATCGGCGTAGCCATACGATCAAATCAGCCTCTGGTATAGATTCATTGCGCACCAGGATCGTCACAGATTTTATCAGAGGCTGCCTGGAAATCACCTTTGGCACCCAACCGTTCCACTGCGGAAGGCCCCCGCACCTCCTAAATCGTTCCCAAAACAAATCCAAACCCTCAGGTTTTACAAAGGACAAATCAAACTCGTAACTCCCCACGGGGCAAATCAAAGCAAAAATATCCGAAACATTAAACCCCATTTCCAGAACCAACTCTGCCACCCTCCCCCTTACAGGTGGGGTCCCCTCCCCCTCCCACTTCAACTGGACCACATTTCTCCTCTGGTACCCACTAACCATCCCACCACCAAACCTCCCCAAATTGTGACCACCAACATTTGCAGCATTCCCCCCACCCTCCTTGGTGCGACTCCCCAAAGCTGTCGCATAGCTGCCAGTGCTCACAAACCTCCCTGTAGAGGATCCCGTTGTGCGTTTAGAAACGTCTGACACAACTCTGGCAGATAACAATTGTACACCTGATGAGTCTTTCCTCTGCTGAGCAGGAGGAGAAATGTCATTTTTACCTATAGCAGCAATATTAACCCCTTCACCACCACCCACCATGTCCATGGCTTTATCCATATTATTGCTGTCATTATTTTCTGGCACATTCATAGTTCCTGCCATGTCCACACTCACTGCTGTGCCCATAGATACTTCACCTCCAGGCAGACTCTTCTCCATCAGGACAGGATTGTCAGCTAAGCAGAGTGAAGGCTGTTCTAATACAGCAACAGGTGAATCATTGCAGGAGACTTCCATGGCTGCTTCCACTACACATGCTGCACTGTGCTGCTCCCCTCCCCCACCTGCATCAATCAGCCCAGGTGAGGCTGAAACAGGCTCTTTGGAGCTGGCAGCCATCTTGTTTGTGGAACTACAAATCCCAGCAGTAGCAGCAAAATCCATGTGCGGGGGGCATGATGCAGATCCATCCACATTGCTCTGGTGCTGCTGATGTCTGGCTGGCAAATCTCGTCTCATTGGTAAACTTTTCTGCCAAAGCACCATTTTTATCTTTCAATTTCTCCAACAATAAAGATTGCTTCTTTACCTTCTCCTCCTTCTGCTGTAACTCAGGCTTCATGGCCAAACGATTCTTACTCCAGGCCTGGCAATACTTGGCCCTGAAGTTTTTATGTTCAAATTTTAAACATTTAAGTTTCTCCTCAGCTCTTCCGATCGCCCGGAAACGATCAATGATCTTCTGTCTGTAGACATCAACATTCTCACCAGGGCCTGGACCCACAGTCAGATCCTCCACCTCCTCCTCCTCACTAGGCCCCGTATCATCAGGGGGATCCCTCCCAGGGCCTTCCCCAGGATCAGGCATTATTCCTGGGCCAAGCTAGCAGGCAAGGCCCAGGCTTGAAAAAAGGCTAGTTCTCTCAGAGAGCTCTTTGGGTGTGTCCTCCTCCTTCTTCCCACTGGCCACCAATGTAAGGAGCATTCTTCCCACTGAGCACCAATGTAAGGAGCTATCTTCCCATTGAGCACCAATGTAAGGAGCATTCTTCCCACTGACCACCAATGTAAGAAGCATTTTTCCCACTGATCACCAATGTAAGGAGCATTCTTCCCACTGATCACCAATGTAAGGAGCATTCTTCCCACTGATCACCAATGTAAGGAGCATTCTTCCCACTAATTACCAATGTAAGGGACATTCTTCCCAATTTTTCTTTATTAAAGGACTTGCAATCAATAAGCATAAAAACAATATATATATACATATTTACATAAAAATGAAAATAAATATAGCAAATCTGCTCTCAAACAAAAAAAGACTTTACAGCAAAAGCAAAAAACATGTCATTACTGGAAAATAAATCTTACTACAACTCACACCAACACAGAAAAAGAAAAGAGCTCCTCACCCAGAGATGGGCAGATCACCAAAGGCAGGTCTGATATGCCATCAGGATGATTGGGGGAGTCGTTTCTTAACCTTTACCACACTCTCATCCCCAGAAACAGCTCTCTTTAGACTGCGTGACTCCCCCTCATCCATAGATGATAAAGAGAAAGACACATCTGACATTTCATCACCCGACAAAACAGAAAAGGTGTTGCCAAGAGGAACCCCTCCTGGGTCCGATTCTGAGGAAGAAATTACCGCTTTTCTTGTCTTCCTCTTCTTTTTTTTTTTCCTCCTAATCTTCTCCCACCCCTCATCATCCGAATCCCCATCAACAGAGCGTGAGACATGGGGTATGCACACCCTTCCATCAGCCCCACCCCCATCCAGCACCCCCACATTCCCCTGACCACGTTTGCACGACAGAGGAGCAGGGACTGGAAGCTGAGTGGGAAGATCCGCTAAACCTGCCCCCCCCCAGCAGCTTCCGCCAGTCTGGAGGATCTACGTACCACAGGAGGGACAGACTCAGGGACCACATTACTAGAGGGGACAGAAACATTTGTCACAGACACAGGAGGGACAACAACAGTTTCAGCGGCCTCATCCTCCTTATCTAGCCTCTGCAGCTCAGCCTCCAATCCCAGCAAGTTATGTAATGCCTCTGGGCATTGACTATAAGGATGACCAAGCTTTTGGCCCAAATTGCGGTACAATCCTTAGCCAAATGGTCCAAATCCTGGCACAGTGAACACTTTTTACGGGTGCAGGTAGATGCAAAATGGCCCTTTTCACCACATTTGTTACAGACTTTAGGCTGACCTTGGTAAAAAATGGTCAGCCTATCCCTCCCCAGAAAGGCTGAACAGGGCAGATGTTGGACTACATTTCTCAGCACCCCCAATTTTAATGACACTGTCCAGGCCCCTGTCCAAATCCCATGCAGATCAAGGACCTTCCGCAGTGGAGAGAGGACCTCACCATATCGGCGTAGCCATACTATTAAATCAGCCTCTGGTATAGATTCATTACGCACCAGGATCGTCACAGATTTTATCAGAGGCTGCCTGCAAATCACCTTTGGCACCCAACCGGTCCACTGCGGAAGGCTCCCGCACCTCCTAAATCGTTCCCAAAACAAATCCAAACCCTCAGGCTTTACAAAGAACAAATCAAACTCGTAACTCCCCACCGGGCAAATCAAAGCAAAAATATCTGAAACACTAAACCCCATTTCCAGAACCAACTTTGCCACCCTCCCCCTTACTGGTGGGGTCCCCTCCCCCTCCCACTTCAACTGGACCACATTTCTCCTCTGGTACCCACTAACCATCCCACCGCCAAAACACCCATAATTGTGACCACTGACATTTGGAGCATTCCCCCCACCCTCCTTGGTGCGACTCCCCAAAACTGTCGCATAGCTGCCAGTGCTCACAGACCTCCCTGTAGAGGATCCCGTTGTGCGTTTAGAAACGTCTGACACAACTCTGGCCGATAACAATTGCACACCTGATGAGTCTTTCCTCTGCTGAGCAGGAGGAAAAATTTCATTTTACCTATAGCAGCAATATTAACCCCTTCACCACCACCCACCATGTCCATGGCTTTATCCATATTATTGCTGTCATTATTTTCTGGTTCATTCATAGTTCCTGCCGTGTCCACACTCACTGCTGTGTCCATAGATACTTCACCTCCAGGCAGACTCTTCTCCATCAGGACAGGATTGTCAGCTAAGCAGAGTGAAGGCTGTTCTAATACAGCAACAGGTGAATCATTGCAGGAGACTTCCATGGCTGCTTCCACTACACATGCTGCACTGTGCTGCTCCCCTCCCCCACCTGCATCAATCAGCCCAGGTGAGGCTGAAACAGGCTCTTTGGAGCTGGCAGCCATCTTGCTTGTGGAACTACAAGTCCCAGCAGTAGCAGCAAAATCCATGTGCGGGGGGCATGATGCAGATCCATCCACATTGCTCTGGTGCTGCTGATGTCTGGCTGGCAAATCTCCTCTCATTGGTAAACTTTTCTGCCAAAGCTCCATTTTTATCTTTCAATTTCTCCAACAATAAAGATTGCTTCTTTACCTTCTCCTCCATCTGCTGTAACTCAGGCTTCATGGCCAAATGATTCTTACTCCAGGCCTGGCAATACTTGACCCTGAAGTTTTTATGTTCAAATTTTAAACATTTAAGTTTCTCCTCAGCTCTTCCGATCGCCCGGAAACGATCAATGATCTTCTGTCTGTAGACATCAACATTCTCACCAGGGCCTGGACCCACAGTCAGATCCTCCACCTCCTCCTCCTCACTAGGCCCCGTATCATCAGGGGGATCCCTCTCAGGGCCTCCCCCAGGATCAGGCATTATTCCTGGGCCAAGCTAGCAGGCAAGGCCCAGGCTTGAAAAAAGGCTAGTTCTCTCAGAGAGCTCTTTGGGTGTGTCCTCCTCCTTCTTCCCACTGGCCACCAATGTAAGGAGCATTCTTCCCACTGAGCACCAATGTAAGGAGCTATCTTCCCATTGAGCACCAATGTAAGGAGCATTCTTCCCACTGACCACCAATGTAAGAAGCATTTTTCCCACTGATCACCAATGTAAGGAGCATACTTCCCACTGACCACCAATGTAAGGAGCATTCTTCCCACTAATTATCAATGTAAGGAGCATTCTTCCCACTGACCACCAATGTAAGGAGCATTCTTCCCACTGAGCACCAATGTAAGGAGCTATCTTCCCATTGAGCACCAATGTAAGGAGCATTCTTCCCATTTTTTCCTTATTAAAAGTCTTGCAATCAATAATCATAAAATCACTATATATATAAGATATACATAAATATATACATATTTACATAAATGAAAATAAACATAGCAAATTTGCTCTCAAACAAAGAGTGACTGTACAGCAAAAACAAAACTCATCATGAACATGTCATTATTGGGCATAATCTTACTACAACACTCACACCACTACACCAGACAAACCTGCAAGGTCAAGAAACAAACCCGCACCCATTATGCATGCAGCCCTTCTTCAAAAAGAAGATACTAACCAACAAAAGCTAAGAGAGTAAAAGACACAGAAAAAGAAAAGACCTCCTTACCCAGAGATAGGCAGTTCACCAAAAGCAGGTCTGATATTCCTCCACGCCCTTTTCCAGACCGCCCGAGGCTCCCTGCCCTTCTCAAGACCCCAAATTTTCCCAACCTCACCCAGAATATCGTACACCACCACCTCAACAGAGAGGACTTTCTTCTGCAGGGTAATCTGACACCGTGCATTCCATGTGAAGTAACGGACAACTATACTAACTAGAAAAAGTGTATTGAAATCAAAATCCCAGCAAGTCGGAAATGCCCCATACACCCACTCCGCATAACTCATGCAATAGAAAAAGGGGATACCTAGAGCCCTCCCCACCCTTTTATATACCTCTATGTTAAAGGGACACTGCAGCAAAAAGTGGTCCATAGACTCCACTTTACCAACACACTCCACTCTAGGACAATCCCGATCATCCACAGGGCGATGCTTCAAGTTCCCTCTCACATAGAGCCTTCCATGGAAAGCGAGCCAGGCTTGATCCCTAAACTTCAAAGGGATTCTTTCTAAATTGATTAAACGCAACCCCTCCCTCATTACAGGGCCTGGGCAATCCCTTAAGGCCAGTGACACACTGAAAGCAGAGCTCAAAATCCTCTTCTCCAGAAGCTTCCTGGGGAGGGACTTGATATCCTCCGCTGTCACCTGCCACTGCCGAAGTATTTTCAGGCATGGGGCAACATAAGCCGGGAGCTTGTCATGTTGGACTCTCAGACTTTTCACTGGCCCGCCTTCTTCCCAGCATCGCAGAAAAGGCCTAAAACATGATTGAAAAATACCCACCCATCCCGGCGGGTTCTCTGCTAGCATGCTACCAAGATTGTACTTTAAAAAGAGCAGAGAAAAGAAAACTATTGGGTTGACCATTCCTAAGCCACCCTCCCGCCTAGACAGGTAAGTCACATTGCGTTTGATCAGGTTCAGCCTATTTCCCCATAACAGTTGGAAAAAACAGCTGTACACCCTTGCATAGAGAGATGCCGGCAAGATACAGACGAAGCCGACATATAAAAAGATTGGGACCAGGTACATTTTGATCAAGTCAACCCTCTCCCTCAAGGAAAGCTTCCATTTCTTCCAGCTTGCTACTTTGGCATTGGCACCCACCAACCTGCTTTCCCAATTTCGATGACCATAGTCACCAGGACCAAATTTGATGCCCAACACTTTAATTTCCTGTTGGGGCTCTGGGAAGGCATCCAGAAGTTCGAAGCTTTCACCCTCCTCACCCATCCAGAAAACTTCACTCTTTTCATGGTTGACTTTAGAACCAGAAGCCTCCGTGTACTGCTCTATCATAGAGACCACCTCCAACGCCTCCTCCGTCCCAGAGACAATAACAGACACATCATCAGCATAGGCCACGACCTTCAAAGGCAGCATACCAGCAATGCCCAAAGGCACCCCGCACAGAGATCCACTCTCTAGCCTTCTTATGAAGGGGTCGATTGCGAATACATATAGCAGGGGGCTCAGAGGACATCCCTGGCGCACACCAGATCCAACCTCAAAAGGCCGTCCAACCCAACCATTAACCAGTGGGAAGCTCTCAGCCCCTCTATATAATGGTTTTAGCCAATCTATAAACCTCCCCTGCAGGCCGTATCTACCAAGTAGCAAATACAGGTACTCATGATTGACTCTATCAAAAGCCTTCGCCTGATCCAATGCCAGCAAGTACTTTCTCCATCCAGCAGCCCTGCATCGCTCCAAAGCCTCCCGGACAGCTAAAACCGCTGAAAAGGTACTTCTACCTTGGACCGAGCAGTGCTGATGACTGGACAACAAATCGCCTGCCACTGACGACAAGCGCCAAAAAAGAATCTTTGCCAAGATCTTTCTATCAACATTGAGAAGACTGATGGGGCGCCAGTTCTCAATCATTAAGGGGTCTTTACCTTTTGACAGAAGAATCACAGCGGATTGCCTCATGGAGGGAGGGAGCGAACCCTCTTCTAGACAGCTGTTATAAACCTCCGCTAAAAAGGGAGCCAGAATGGACTTAAAACACTTGTAGAATTCAGCTGTTAATCCATCTGGCCCAGGCGATTTTTTGGTAGCCAGCTTCTCTATAGCATGAACTACCTCATCCGCTGAAATTGGTTCTGTCAAATCCATCAAAGGCAATGTACCATTTCCCAATCCTGGAGTAGAATCCAGAAAGCTTTCCATCCTGTCCCGACAAAGGTCCTTTCTTCCCAGAAGGTCTGCGTAATATGATCTGAAGATCTCCAGGATCCCTGATCTGGACTTCACCAGGGAACCCGTATCATCCCTCAGGCCTATGACCGTCTTACTGCTATGCCTTGCTTACAGTTCTGGTAAGGATCAGGCGAGTGATATTTTCCATAATCCCTCTCCAGAACCAAGGAGGCATGCCGGTCGTATTGACACTTCCTAAGAAGAAGCTTCACCTCAGAGATCTCCCCTGGATCTCCTCCATACGAGACAAGACAATCAAGCTTCCTCCGCAAATGCTGGTAGGCAATGTACATACCAAGCTGCTTCTTCTTACTTATGGCCTTGAAAAGTCCAATTGCCCTTTGTTTCACAAGCTCCCACCACTCTGACTTACTGCTGCAAAAGTCCAGAATATAAACCTGTGCCTGAAAAAAATCCCTCAAAGGATTGTCTTACCTCTACTTCTTCCAGGAGAGTCAAATTCAGTTTCCAGGTACCCCTTCCCCTGGGTGGAGTGTCCGAGGCATTCAGAGTCACAGACAGCATACAGTGGTCGGAGAACTCCACCGCCCTCAACTCAGGAGCCGAGAAAGCAGAGTTCTCCTTTAAAAAAAAAAAACTATCTATCCTACTCTGACTATTCCCTCTCTGAAATGTGAATCCCGTGCTGCCAGGGCAGTGCTTAATATGCACATCTACCAGGCCTGCTTGTCTCACCATATCTCTAAGAAAAACGCTATCGTAACCCAGCCTGTCTATGGAGCCTCTCCTGTCTTCAGGCCTAATTATGGTGTTAAAGTCACCTCCAAAGACAACCTGCTGGGACGTAAAAAGGAAGGGCTTGATCTCTGTGAGGAGGCATTTCCTGCCCCATTTTGACCGCGGCCCATAGATATTAATCAGGCGCAGGTCCTGCCCCCTAACAGAAACGTCCAAGACCATGCATCTACCCATTTCTACCTCAATTATCTGCCGGCACGTTACCATATCGGTTTTAAAAAGGACCGCAACTCCGCTGCAGGGCTCAGCCGCAAGAGACCAAAAGGAGGGACCGCATCTCCACTCCCTTTTTGCCAGATGGACATCGGCCAAAGTATGGAGCCAGGTCTCTTGCAAAAATAAAATCTCGGCATCAAACTCGCTGAGCAAAAATAAGGCAACATCACGAGCTCTTGCAGATTTAATGCTGGTGACATTAATGGTCGCCACCTTTATCGGAGTGGGAACTGCCATCAGGATGATTGGGGTAGTCGTTTTTTAACCTTTACCACACTCTCATCACCAGAAACAGCTCTCTTCAAACTACGTGACTCCCCCTCATCCATAGATGATAAAGAGAAAGACACATCAGACATCTCATCACCCGACAAAACAGAAAAGGTGTTGCCAAGAGGAACCCCTCCTGGGTCGGACTCTGAGGAAGAAATGACAGCTTTTCTCGTCTTCCTCTTCTTTTTTTTCTTCCTCCTAATCTTCTCCCACCCCTCATCATCCGAATCCCCATCAACCGAGCGTGAGACATGGGGTATGGACACTCTTCCATCAGCCCCACCCCCATCCAGCACCCCCACATTCCCCTGACCACGCTTGCGCGTCCGAGGGGCAGGGACTGGAGGCTGAGTGGGAAGATCCGCTAAACCTGCCCCCCCAGCAGCCTCCGCCAGTCTGGAGGATCTACGTACCAAAGGAGGGACAGACTCAGGGATCACATTACTAGGGGAAACTGAAACAGATGTAACAGA
This sequence comes from Rana muscosa, assembly GCA_029206835.1. Taxonomy (NCBI): domain Eukaryota; kingdom Metazoa; phylum Chordata; class Amphibia; order Anura; family Ranidae; genus Rana; species Rana muscosa. The sequence continues at coordinate 47,390,029 of JARGYO010000094.1, read as the reverse complement.
CACAGGAGGGACAGACTCAGGGGCCACATCACTAGGAGAGACAGAACCAGAACCAGAAACAACAGATGTCACAGACACAGGAGGGACAACAACAGTTTCAGTAGCCTCATCCTCCTTATCCAGCCTCTGCAGCTCAGCCTCCAATCCCGGCAAGTTATGTAATGCCTCTGGGCATTGACTATAAGGATGAACGAGCTTTTGGCACAAATTGCACCGAATATCGGTGCAATCCTTAGCCAAATGGCCCAGCTCCTGGCACATTGAACACTTTTTACGGGTGCAGGTAGATGCAAAATGGCCCTTTTCACCACATTTGTTGCAGACTTTAGGCTGACCTTGGTAAAAAATGGTCAGCCTATCTGTCACGTACCTGACGGTGACGAGCCCGGTTAGCAGAGGGAGGCTTCCCTTACGGCTCCCACCAGCGGCCCCTGGTGGTAGAACAGGAGGCACGGAGGTGGAAGGGGTACGAGTGCCTGGCAGGATCAAGAAGAACCGCAGGTGATCAGGAACCAGCAGGTGAGAAGACAGGAACCACAGCAGATGACCCGGACGGGAAGGCACAGCAGGTAGACTGGAACCACTGAGCAGCAGCAGGTGAGCAGGAACCAGCAGATGAGCAGACAGGAACCAGGAACTACAGCAGATGAGTAGACAGGAACCAGGAACTACAGCAGATGAGTAGACAGGAACCAGGAACTACAGCAGATGAGCAGACAGGAACCAGGAACTACAGCAGATGACCCGGACCGGGAGGCACAACAGGTAGACTGGAACCACTGAGCAGCAGCAGGTGAACAGGAACCAGCAGATGAGCAGACAGGAACCAGGAACCACAGCAGGTAAGTAAACAGGAACCAGGAACTACAGCAGGTGACCCGGACCGGGAGGCACAGCAGGTAGACTGGAACCACTGAACAGCAGCAGGTGAACAGAGCCTGGATCAGGCAGGATCAACAGACAAGCCGGGGTCGGGTAAACTGGCGGGCAGCGAGGTACAGAAGGATCAGGCAATACCGAAGTCAGAAACAGGCCGATGGTCAGGTACAGGTAGATAGCAGGAAGGTCACAGGAAGCCGGGTCAGATACAGGTGATTGAGCAGATCAAGTCACTTGGGGTGAACGCTGTAGAGTAGACAGCAGGGACTGTCTGCAAGTGAGGAGTTTAAATAGCCCTTCCGGCGTCACCTGCGGGGGGCGCGCGCGCACGTGCGCGCGCGCGCACGCAAACGGGAACCAGGAAGTCCAGGGCGTCTGTTCCTGGCAGGATTTCCATGACATTGCCCCCCCAAGGGGCAGCCTCCGGCTGCCCCTAGGGGTAAACTTCTCGGGGTGAGACCTCCTGAAGGCTTGTATCAGGTCTTTGGCGTGAATGTTCTCTTCCGGTTCCCAAGAGTTCTCCTCTGGTCCGTAACCCTTCCATTTTATTAAAAATTTACTCTGGCTATTTCTTCTTCGTGCGTCCAGAATAGCTTCTACCTCAAATTCCTGTTCCCCGTCTATGATGACGGGATCAGGGCGAGTCAGGGTCCGACCTGGGAATGGGTTGGAGACTGATGGTTTCAGCAGAGAAACATGAAAAACAAGGTGGACCCTCAGGGAGTCGGGGAGCTCCAGCTCGTAGGCCACCTCGTTAATTTTCCTTTTGACAGGTAATGGCACTAGAAACTTGGGGCACAATTTCCTGGACGGACAAGCCAATCTTAGATTGATGGTAGAAAGCCATACTTGGTCGCCTGGTGCCAGCACTAATTCACCCCGTCTCCTCCTGTCGTAGACCATCTTGTTATACTCCTGAGTTCTTGCCATAGCTTCGCGTAGAAGTTGGTTGTTAGAGGAGAAGAAATTCACCTTTTCCAGAACTGCGGGCACCGAGCACTCAGGGAGAGAGCTGGGCAGAAATGTGGGGTGAAACCCGAAGTTTGCAAAAAATGGGGTCTGGTTAGTTGCGGAGTGGATGGAGTTATTGTAAGAGAACTCCGCTAGCGGAAGCAGGGAGAGCCAGTCATTCTGAGCAAAGGAGGAGAAACAACGCAAATATTGCTCGAGGGTCTGATTTGTTCTCTCCGTCTGTCCGTTGGTTTGAGGGTGGTAAGCCGAAGAGAATGATAGCTCTATTCCCAGGGTCTTGCAGAGGGACCTCCAGAACCGGGAGGTAAATTGTACCCCTCGATCGGAGACTATATTAGCGGGTACCCCGTGGAGCCTGACGACTTCTTTAATGAACATTTGTGCAGTTTCCGAGGCCGAGGGGGTCCCTCTCATAGGGACAAAATGTGCCATCTTGGACAGGCGGTCCACAATCACAAAGATGGTGGTGTGGTTCTCAGCCGGGGGCAGTTCAACTATGAAGTCGATAGACCGTGGAAAATGCTTTCTATCTGGAACGGGTAAGGGCTTCAGTAGTCCCCAAGCTTTGGATCTGGACCCCTTATTCCGGGTACATGTAGTACAGGACTCCACGAACCTCCTGCAATCCTCGCGTAGTCGAGGCCACCAGAAGGTACGTTGTACCAACTCAGTGGTCTTAGCCACGCCAAAGTGCCCAGCAAGGGCATGATCGTGGCAGAGCTCAAGCACGGTTATCTTTAGTTCTTCTGGTACGAATATCCTGTCTTGATGCCAGAGTAATCCATCCTTGGTTTGCAGATCCAGTTCAGAAGAGGGTTCCTGTCTGGTGGTGGCTTGTCTGATCCGGGTGAGTAGGTCCTCCTGAAGTAGAAGAAAGTTCCCAGGAGCGAGGATTGTATCGGGTGAGGAGAGTTCTTTGGATCCATGAAACATTCGGGACAAGGCGTCAGGTTTAGTGTTCTTGGCACCGGGGCGGTATGTCACATGGAAGGAGAACCGGGAAAAAAACAGGGCCCATCTGGCTTGTCGTGGTTTAAGTCTTTTTGCAGTTTTCAGGTACTCTAAGTTCTTATGGTCGGTGAATACTAAGATCGGGTGAGCAGCACCTTCAAGTAAATACCTCCATTCTTCCAGGGCGGACTTGATCGCCAAGAGTTCCCGGTCTCCCACGTCATAATTATTTTCTGCCGCAGATAATTTGCGAGAAAAGAAAGCCACCGGATGAAGCAAAGCCTTGGTTCCTTGCCTCTGTGACAATATTGCTCCTACTGCAACCTCAGAAGCATCTACCTCAAGCACAAATGGTAGGGAGGAATCAGGGTGTTTTAAGATGGATGCAGAGGTGAGGAGCCCTTTGAGATCCTCAAAGGCCTTTTGGGCCTCAGGGGACCAGTGGAAACGGGTACCTTGCTTGGCTAGCTGGGTAATGGGAGCAATGATGGCGGAGAACCCCCGGATGAATTTACGGTAAAAGTTGGCGAATCCAATGAACCGTTGGATTCCCTTCTTATCCACTGGCGCTGGCCAGTCCAAGATTGCGGTGATCTTCTGTGGGTCCATCCTGATGCCTTCGCCAGAGATGATTAATCCCAGAAATGCTATGCTCTCTCGCTCAAACTCGCATTTCTCAGCCTTCGCATATAGACTATGCTGTCGAAGCCGGTCTAACACACTTCTGACATGCCTGCGATGGGAGTCAAGGGAGGGAGAGAAAATTAGTATGTCATCTAAATAAGCAATCACAAAGAGATCTAAAAAGTCCCGAAGTACATCATTAATAAAATACTGGAAGGTGGCAGGGGCATTGCACAGCCCGAAGGGCATCACTAAATACTCGAAATGTCCGAACCGGGAGCGGAAGGCAGTTTTCCACTCATCACCCTCCTTAATTCGAACCAGGTTATAGGCTCCCCGGAGGTCGAGTTTAGTAAAAATGACGGCAGCTCCCAATCTTTGGAATAACTCTGGTACCAGAGGGAGAGGATAGCGATTTTTAATGGTGACCTTGTTTAGTTCACGGTAGTCCACACATGGCCTGAGGGTATGGTCCTTCTTCTCCACAAAGAAAATGCCTGCGCCTGCTGGCGACGTAGAGGGGCGAATGAACCCCTTTAAAAGGTTCTCATCGATGTAATCCTTCAGGGCCCCCTGTTCTACCTCCGTTAAAGGGAAAATCCTACCGAAAAGGAATAGCTGCTCCGGGGAGTAGATCAATGGGGCAGTCGTAGGCTCGGTGGGGTGGTAGTGTCTCTGCCCCCTGTTTACTAAACACATCGAGAAAGTCCAGGTAAGCGTCAGGGATGGCCTGACGTATTCCGGCCTCAGTGTCGGTACACATTAAGGTGGCAGGCCCAGGGGGTTTGTGTGAGCCGCAGGACCGTTGGCAGTAGGAGGAAGGAAAAGTGATCACCCCTGTGACCCAGTTGATGGTAGGATTATGGGCTTGTAGCCAGGGCATACCGAGAATTATGGGGAACAGTGGAGAGGAGATAATGTCCAGCCGTAGATATTCTCGGTGCACCCCGGTAGAGGAGAAGACAGTGACAGGTAGGGGAGCCGTCTCTTCGACTACGGGCCCCGACTTGATAATGGACCCATCAGCCAGGTGAACCCGTAGGCCATGGGTCTTGGGAAGTAGAGGAATCAGTTGAGTACGGGCAAAAGTTGAGTCCATGAAGCAACTACAGGCCCCAGAGTCAATAATTGTGACTACTTGTAGGGTCCTTCCTGGGAGCTGCAGGGAGATAGAAAGAGCAAAGTGAGAGGAGGATTTAGTCTGAGGGTTGATCACAGCAGGGGATACTGACAAGCACTTACGGAGCTTCAGGGGACAGTTCCTAACGAAGTGACCGGGCTCCCCGCAGTACAGGCACAAGTTATGCGTGCGTCGGCGTTCCTCCGGAGTAAGGGAAGGGCGGAGGACCCCAAGCTGCATGGGTTCAGGAGCATCGTACGAGGGGGTCGAGGGTGCTGCAGGAGCTGGGTGCAGATGACTAGGGACCCGGGGAAGCATCCAGGTCGGCCGGGTAAAGCCCGTGGCCCTCTCAGCCCTCCGTTCCCTCAGGCGTCGGTCAATCTGAATTGTCAGATCGATCAGCAGGTTCAGATTTTCTGGTATTCCTACCCTAGCCAGTTCGTCCTTCAGGGGGTCAGAAAGGCCTATACGAAACTGGTGATGGAGGGCAGCGTCATTCCAGCTGGTGTCTGCGCTCCAGCGCCTGAATTCAGCTACATAATCTTCCGCTGCTCTGCGTCCCTGCTGAAGGGTCCGCAGGGCCTTTCTCTGCAGTGACCGAGAGCTGAGGGTCCTCGTACAATTGGGCCATGGCGTCAAAAAAAAGTGTAAGGCTGTCCAAGGACGTATCCTTGCGTTCTAGCAGGCGGTGGGCCCAGTTCTGTGGGTCTCCGGAAAGTAGTGAAATTACAAAGCCCACCTTGGTAGCTTCTAAGGAAAAGGTTCGGGGCTGTAAGGCAAAGTACAACTCACAAGAGTTCCGGAAAGCCCTGAACTTGCTCTGGTCCCCGGAGAATCTTTCGGGTGTAGGAACCCTGGGTTCAGGGGGAAGCATGACCACCGTGGGCGCAGCTCCTGCCCCGGCGGAGGAAGTGGAAGTGCGTGGATCCCCTTGAGCTCCATCGGGGTTGGTGAGGGCCCACACTTGTCCTTCCAGGTGAGTGTAGCCTTGCTGGAGGCTCTTGACGGCCTCGGTCAGTCCCACCAGGTGTCGGCATAGTTCCTCCATAGGTGAGGCTCCCTGCTCGGGCTCAGACATGGCTGTCTGCTACTGTCACGTACCTGACGGTGACGAGCCCGGGTAGCAGAGGTAGGCCTCCCTTACGGCTCCCACCAGCGACCCCTGGTGGTAGAACAGGAGGCACGGAGGTGGAAGGGGTACGAGTGCCTGGCAGGATCAAGAAGAACCGCAGGTGATCAGGAACCAGCAGGTGAGAAGACAGGAACCAGGAACCACAGCAGATGACCCGGACCGGAAGGCACAGCAGGTAGACTGGAACCACTGAGCAGCAGCAGGTGAACAGGAACCAGCAGATGAGCAGACAGGAACCAGGAACTACAGCAGATGAGTAGACAGGAACCAGGAACTACAGCAGATGAGCAGACAGGAACCAGGAACTACAGCAGATGAGCAGACAGGAACCAAGAACTACAGCAGATGACCCGGACCGGGAGGCACAACAGGTAGACTGGAACCACTGAGCAGCAGCAGGTGAACAGGAATCAGCAGATGAGCAGACAGGAACCAGGAACCACAGCAGGTAAGTAAACAGGAACCAGGAACTACAGCAGGTGACCCGGACCGGGAGGCACAGCAGGTAGACTGGAACCACTGAACAGCAGCAGGTGAACAGAGCCTGGATCAGGCAGGATCAACAGACAAGCCGGGGTCGGGTAAACTGGCGGGCAGCGAGGTACAGAAGGATCAAGCAATACCGAAGTCAGAAACAGGCCGATGGTCAGGTACAGGTAGATAGCAGGAAGGTCACAGGAAGCCGGGTCAGATACAGGTGATTGAGCAGATCAGGTCACTTGGGGTGAACGCTGTAGAGCAGACAGCAGGGACTGTCTGCAAGTGAGGAGTTTAAATAGCCCTTCCGGCGTCACCTGCGGGGGGCGCGCGCGCACGCAAACGGGAACCAGGAAGTCCAGGGCGTCTGTTCCTGGCAGGATTTCCATGACACTATCTCTCCCCAGAAAGGCTGAACAGGGCAGATGTTGGACTACATTTTCCAGTACCCCTAATTTTAATGACACTGTCCAGGCCCCTATCCAAATCCCATGCAGATCAAGGACCTTCCGCAGTGGAGCGAGGACCTCACCATATCGGCGTAGCCATACTATTAAATCAGCCTCAGGTATAGATTCATTGCGCACCAGGATCGTGACAGATTTTATCAGAGGCTGCCTGGAAATTACCTTTGGCACCCAACCGTTCCACTGCGGAAGGCCCCCGCACCTCCTAAATCGCTCCCAAAACAAATCCAAACCCTCAGGCTTTACAAAGGACAAATCAAACTCATAACTCCCCACGGGGCAAATCAAAGCAAAAATATCCGAAACTTTAAACCCCATTTCCAGAACCAACTCTGCCACCCTCCCCCTTACTGGTGGGGTCCCCTCCCCCTCCCACTTCAATTGGACCACATTTCTCCTCTTGTACCTACTAACCATCCCACCTCCAAACCTCCTCAAATTGTGACCACTAACATTTGCGGCATTCCCCCCACCCTCCTTGGTGCGACTCCCCAAAATTGTCGCATAGCTGCCAGTGCTCGCTGACCTCCCTGCAGAGGATTCAGTTGTGCATTTAGAAATGTCTGACACAACTCTGGCCGATAACAATTGTACACCTTGACCAGTGTACTCGAGATACCTCCCCACACCTTACCCCTACCAATTTACCCCTCTTAACCACTATCTTAACTTATCCAATCTATAGTAATTTAGACCACACCAGAGTTGGAGTATAAAATGGCCACAACAGCCTTTTTATTAAAACCATATCATGTAAAGAACTCCAATATAAAATATATATTTTCAATAACTTTATTAACACAATTTTACCATTATAACTCCCAGTCTGTTGGTCTCTGACGGCACCCCAAAACTTTTGAACCCGTTTTTACACCAATGCACTGCGGTACAAAATTTTTGAACCATACCAGGCCTCCAGCCGTATAACAGCTCGGAGACAACCCCTTCCCGCAGTGCAACCATACCCGTACTCCAGCGGACACCATTCCACTGGAATACACCAGAGGGGCACATACCACCGATGAGCCCCCACCACTTTAATACCATCTGTTTTCTGCCACCGTCAAAGACCAAAGACACCGCCACAGCCTGCAAAGGGTAACCCCTTAGCCTTAAGGGCCCCTCCACACCTGCAGGGCACACTGGATCCCATCCTGACTCCTCAATGCCCACAAATCCATCCCCACGTCAGAAAGATGCACACCATCCCTCCGTAAATACATGCCCACATTAACCTCCAACTCCATGTGCCTACCACCAGCCCCCCGTTATTGGCAACCAACCTAACCACCAGTTCGTCCAACTTGATTCCCGCCTTGTTAATCTGCGCCACTGATCTCGCCATCCGCCACAAGGTGCACTTCATAACGTCAGACTATGCCACCAACGTCCCCAGGAAGACCTCTCTAAGCGCCAAGAAATCCGACTTTATGGCCGAGAAACAGAGCCCCAATGGCTCTGCTCCCCAAGTCATCCTCCCCCCACATGTATTACCAAACGACCGGTGGACTATCCAACCGGGCGTACCGATCCACTCCTGGCACCACCCTACTCCACTCTATGCCCGGAAAGCCTATTCCTCCCAACGCAAACCTCCATCCTGGGTATCCCCAACAGCCTGCCCTCCTGTCAGGCATCTGCCCTCCTTTTTCCCCCAAAAGACATATGAATGCCCTACCGTCCAGATGAGGCATGTAGAACCTCCATCTGAACTGAAAATACCACAACACAATTCAAAACCCCAGAAAATTACCCCATCATTGCCAATAACCACCCTTGCACACCCCTTCACTTCCCACATATTCCCACTCACATCCGCTGAAAAATGGGGGGCGTACATAAGAACAAAACCACCTGGACTCCCATCTCACGATCCATTTTACCGCCGCCAAATCCAACCCGCCCCGGGCAGCCCCAGTGGCCGCCCTGATGCGGAAGGAGTGTGAAGCGATATGCGTGCAGTCGTTCCCAACCGCCCACAGGCCTGTCCGAAAACCCAGCCATGCATTGAAAACGCACTAGAAAAACGATCCATCCCCATGCACCAAAAAAGGCCCACCCCCGGCCGTCCTAACTTCCAGAACTTCTTACACCACCCTCACTGAACAGTCCTGATCCCCGGGCAATGAAGACAGCTGTACCGTCACCCCTCACACAGAGAGGGTGGCCCATTTGATCTGTCTGTAACCTCCTGAACCGCAACCTCACCCTACCGCCCGATAACTCCACGTCCTGAACCAGTAACCCCTCAGTCCTCCGTTTTTGACGGGCCCACAAGCTCCCCCACCATACATGCAACAGAAAACGCTGTATAGAACAACTTAACCCCTTAACAGATGAACACACCCCGGCCAATTCCCCGCAAATCACTTGTGAAAGAGAAACAGAAAACAGGCCTTCCTGCATTCCTATGAGGGTGATCCTTTTGACACCCCTTTAACGCCTCCCTTACCCAGAAAACCGTAGTGAAATCTGCATGCCCTGGAGTTCGAATAGAAACGCCAAGCCTGCCCGCTTCTTCTCGATCCCTGCCACCGAACCCCTTGCCTCCATGGACTGAGTTACTAAGTAAACTACCAGCAACTCCGTCTCAGACACATCCAGCTAAGCATCCGCCAGCCGTCTGAATGCAGCCCATTCCCTCCAGATTATTCGTATATGCCACCCATGTCGACCCACTTCCCAATCCGGAAAACGGGGACAGTGAAATAGCTAAAGTGTAGTCCAACCCCGGGATACGCCTAGAATAGAGAAAATGTTCACTTGTAAGCACTCCGGTTGATGACTTGCATCACCCCCAACTCGTCACCATTCAATCTAAACTTCATGTCCTTACACATTGCCTCCCACAGCTCTGTAGCCAATACCGCCGGAAACAGGTCCAGAAATACCAGGTAATGACTGAGCCCCTCTTCCCCCAACGACTTAGGCCATGCCTCTGCACTCCATTACCCCTGGCTAATGCCCCAAAGAACCCGTGGACCTTGCAGCATCAGTACCCCATCCTAAATCAAAAATTGGTCACCGGGTCCCACATCCACCCCCACTGCCCGTTGTAAGTTTCCAATAACGTGTGCCCCACCTTCAAAACATCCCTAAACTCCACATTGAGTCAAATGAAATGCGTATTGGCCCGCACCCCCACTGCCGCAGCCGACCATCCTTTAACAAAAACCCACCCATGGGAACAATTTCCCAGGAATTGGATCGCCCGACCCGTCACGGACCACCCTTTTACAAAAGGAAGCTAAATTGTCAGAACATGGCGTCTTAGAAGGAGCATACCATGGGCAGACACTGATTCACATAAAATTCCCCCCCAGCAGCACCCCAACCGCCAAAACTGTCCGGGTGAAATGGCAACCGCCGGAATGCTGACTCAACGTCCGCCTTTGCATGAGTGCCCCCCACTGTGCCCCACTTCAGGACCTATCAAGGAATTAACTGACCCCCTTTTTGAGAACGAGAGGTGGAGAATAAGCTGAAGCTTGATCGATTCCTTCTTAAGCACCACCCCCATCGGTGACACCACCAGATACACGATTGGGCTCTCCCGAAATGGCCCCCCCATACGGTCTAAAGCCACCTTTTAGCCAATGTTTTCTGAAACCACCCCCAGACTAACCAGTGCGGACCCCAAAATTTGCGCCAAGGGCGGCACGACCTCTTGAGCGAACGTAATTTTAAGAACCCTCCTAGAAACCCGCTCTCAGCAACTCCGCCGACGCCCTAACCAGATATCTACTTAGAAAAACCGCATCCTTACCTCCTGCACTGGTGTCATCCTTCTTGCAAGCAAAATCCCCGGGACGCTTTCCGTCTTTGAAGCACAGAGACAAGGGGTGCGTCCCCCCACATCCAGCATTCCTGTTAAAATGACAGGACCCCACCCAACTTGCCAGATTCCTTGTTAAACTGACAGTACACCCCACCATGTTTTCCATTCAGTGGTACAGAGTCATTTGTCCCCCCCGACCGACCCCCTTGAAAAAAGGCTTGGTGTCCAAGCTGAGGACATCAAACGCAGCCAAAGGCTGATATCCTTATGCACCCAACAAAGCGTCTGACGAACTGCCCCACGTTGTCGACTGTTCGTAATAACGCAGTAAAGCAGTCCCAACATAACCCCCTAGGCCTCTCCCAGCGCATCCATATAACAGCACAGTGCCGATCAATGTTCCCGGGTTTACTCACCTAACACGCTGGCCAAGCTGGCGAATGGCTGCAGCCTCTTCCCAAACCTCCTGGGGACCAATCGACACCTCCTCATCCCCTCATCTTCCTTTTCGGAATCGTCTGGTTTACCTTGTCCAAATAAAACTTTTCTAGTGGCAGTAATGAGAAAAAACCTTGACATACTTACCTTTCCTATTTTTATCTCACCCCCTGGTCATGTGAGCCCACAAGGGCCCTCCAAAGCAAACGCAAACCTTACACTTACCGGCATCGGCGATACTCACTATAACCACCCTAGCTACCACAGCAGGATCCCCTGCGTCCACCCCCCACAGCCTTACTCCCCTGAACACCTCCAACCTGTTCCGTCATGGGCCCCGCCGTGGACATGGGCGACACCCCCTTTACCGTCCCCCTTACCTGCCCGCCTACCCATGGCGCCGCCTGCGAGAGACCCTCTTTTACCCCTGAAAATCACTCACTAATCAGCAATGGGGCCCCCTGCCCCAGGGGAGGCAGGCTGGTTGCCCGCCACCCCTGTTGCAGGTGCAACAGCCACTAACCCCCGGCGTGGCCCCCACACACCGTTGGCAACGCCCCTGGCCCCACAACTCACACCGTGCCTACATTAAATCAACAGGAATAATAGTGGTAGACTTACAGGGCTGACAGGGCGCGTCCCCCACAGCCGCAGATCTCGCCTCCCCCGGTGCTGCGACCCCTCTGACATCTTCCTCCTCTGGTTCGGACAGCTCCCCCTCCGATCCCCGATCCCGGGCTGTAATCACGGGTGTGATGAGCCCCCCAGGCGAAGCCTGCCTGGAGGCCCCGACTCCCCTGGCGCCGAATTGAAGTCCCCTCCTGGGGATCCACCACCACCTCCCTGCAGCGCCTGCGCCCTCTTGACGAGTCCCGGGTAGACCGCGACACCTGACCCCTGTTGTCCTGCGAAGCCTGCCTGGAGGCCGTGACTCCCCCTGGCGCTGAGTTGAAGTCCCCTCCTGGGGATCCACCACCACCTCCCGGCAGCGCCTGCGCCCCCTGGATGAGCCTGTTGGCCTTTACTTCAAGCCCCCCAGGCGAAGCCTGCCTGGAGGCCGCGACACCCCTTGTTGCCCATTGAAATCCCCTCCTGTGGCCCTGCGGACGTGGCACCGCTTTCCCCCCTCCCCCGCTATATCCCCCCTCACTGCCGTCTGTATAGAAGGGGGGATAGCTCTGCATGAGGTTCTCCGCCGCAGCCCATAGCCCCGCCCCCCCGCCGCTGCCGCATGTAACATCTGACTCACCCCCCAGCCGAAGCAGGCGCATGCTTTCCCGGGGGTGGGGGGGGGAACGAGTCAGTCTGTGGGCTACTGGGGTGGCCCGATCTATGGGGTGGGGGCGTGAAAAGCACTCCAGCGTTAGAGACCACTGCGCGCACTGTGAAGCCCCTACGCTGGCTGCAGAACCCCCCCCCCCCCTGCCCAGTCCTGAATGAGAGCACCCACCTGTTCGCCCAGCCAGTCTGGCCCCTTGGTCACCGCAGCCGCCCGCAACCGCGTGAGGATCGAAACACGGCCGCCATCTTAGCTGTGGAGAGAAGTGCAAAACTTCCTCTCCTTTCTGTCCCCACACAAAATGATGCCGAGTGCACCCACCCCCAGCTATTTAAAGCGCCCCTCCCCTCACATTAAAATTCACCTCTGCCTCCACCCACTCACTTCTTCTCCAAATGTTAACCCCGTCCTGTCTGTACTCTCCACCTCGTCATGCACGGCCCTTCATTAATTTACTTTTTTGTCTCTTCATTCCGGGCCTCCCTGATGAGTCTTTCCTCTGCTGAGCAGGAGGAGAAATGTCATTTTTACCAATAGCAGCAACATTAACCCCTTCACCACCACCCACCACCACATCCATTGCTTTATTAATGTTATTGCTGTCATTATTTTCTGGCACATTCATAGTTCCTGCCGTGTCCATACTCACTGCTGTACCCATAGATACTTCACCTCCAGGCAGACTCTTTTCCATCAGGACAGGATTGTCAGCTAAGCAAGATTGTACAGCAACAGGTGATTCATTGCAGGAGACTTCCATGGCTGCTTCCACTTCACATGCTGCACTGTGCTGCTCCCCTCCCCCACCTGCATCAACCAGCCCAGGTGAAGGTGAAACAGGCTCTTTGGAGCTGGCAGCCATCTTGCTTGTGGAACTACAAGTCCCAGCAGTAGCAGCAAAATCCATGTGCGGGGGGCATGATGCAGGTCCATCCACATTGCTCTGGTGGGCTGATGACACCTCTGCCAGGGGTTTTCCCTCCATGTCTGCAGAGGATTTCTCCACAGCAGAAACTCCAACAGGCAGCTGTTTGCAGAGCTCCTTCTCTCTCTGTTCCTCAGTTGGGACACCATTCACTACAGCTGGAGGGGCAGACATGGTGGAAAGAGGCTGCACAGTGCACTGGGATTTCTCCACCAGTGCTGGCTCTGCCGGTCTGTAACCCCTCTGCCCATCTGCAGGGACTTCTGATGGATCACCAGCAGACCTGTCTGCCCTTAGGGGTGACTCCATCTGTTGGATGAACTTTAGGGTGCCATGTTCACTCTCAACCCCCTGGTTGGTTGCCGCTGGTGATTCCCCAGCCTGACATGGGGGGAGAGGTGCAGAGGCAGATGAAGCCGGGTTGTCTGTTACCTGCGGCTGGTGATCCACAGAACTCACTGATGTCTGGCTGGCAAATCTTCTCTCATTTTTAAATTTTTCTGCAAAAGCTCCACTCTTATCTTTTAATTTCTCCAACTATAAAGATTGCTTCTTTACCTTTTCTTCCATCTGCTGTAACTCAGGCTTCATGGCCGAACGATTCTTACTCCAGGCCTGGAAATACTTGGCCCTGAAGTTTTTATGCTCAGCTTTTAAACATTTCAGTTTCTCCTCAGCTCTTCCGATCACCCGGAAACGATCGATGATCTTCTGTCTGTAGACATCCACATTCTGACCAGGGTCTGGACCCCCAGTCAGATCATCCACCTCCTCCTCCTCCTCACTAGGCCCTGTATCATCAGGGGGATCCCTCCCAGGGCCTCCCCCAGGATCAGGCATTATTCCTGGGCCAAGCTAGCAGGCAAGGCCCAGGCTTGAAAAAAGGCTGGTTCTCAGAGAGAGCTCTTTGGGTGTGTCCTCCTCCTTCTTCCCACTGACCACCAATGTAAGAAGCATTTTTCCCACTGATCACCAATGTAAGGAGCATTCTTCCCACTGATCACCAATGTAAGGGACATACTTCCCACTGACCACCAATGTAAGGAGCATTCTTCCCACTAATTACCAATGTAAGGAACATTCTTCCCACTGATCACCAATGTAAGAAACATTCTTCCCACTGATGACCAATGTAAGGGACATTCTTCCCACTGGCCACCCCAATGTGAGGGACATTCTTCCCACTAATCACCAATGTAAGGGACATTCTTCCCACTGATCACCAATGTAAGGGACATTCTTCCCACTGCTCACCAATGTAAGGAACATTCTTCCCACTGATCACCAATGTAAGGAACATTCTTCCCACTGATCACCAATGTAAGAAACATTCTTCCCACTGATGACCAATATAAGGGACATTCTTCCCACTGGCCACCAATGTGAGGGACATTCTTCCCACTGACCACCAATGTAAGGAACATTCTTCCCACTGATCACCAATGTAAGGGACATTCTTCCCACTGATCACCAATGTAAGGAACATTCTTCCCACTGATCACCAATGTAAGGGACATTCTTCACACTGATCACCAATGTAAGGAACATTCTTCCCACTGATCACCAATGTAAGGGACATTCTTCCTACTGAGCACCAATGTAAGGGACATTCTTCCCACTGATCACCAATGTAAGAAACATTCTTCCCACTGATCACCAATGTAAGGGACATTCTTCCCACTGGCCACCAATGTGAGGGACATTCTTCCCACTGATCACCAATGTAAGGGACATTCTTCCTACTGAGCACCAATGTAAGGGACATTCTTCCCACTGATCACCAATGTAAGAAACATTCTTCCCACTGATCACCAATGTAAGGGACATTCTTCCCACTGGCCACCAATGTGAGGGACATTCTTCCCACTGATCACCAATGTAAGGAGCATTCTTCCCACTGATCACCAATGTAAGAAACATTCTTTCTACTGATCACCAATGTAAGGAACATTCTTCCCACTGATCACCAATGTAAGGAGCATTCTTCCCACTGATCACCAATGTAAGAAACATTCTTTCTACTGGGCACCAATGTAAGGGACATTCTTCCCACTGATCACCAATGTAGGGGACATTCTTCTCACTGATTACCAAAGTAAGGGACATTCTTCCCACTGATCAAAAAATGTAGGGGCCATTCTTCTCACTGAGCACCAATGTAAGGGGCATTCTTCCCACTGACCACCAATGTAATATACATTCTTCTCACTGATAACCAATGTAAGGAGCATTCTTCCTATTGACAGCCAAAGTTAAGAGCAGTCTTCTCACCAACCACCAATATAAGCAGCAATCTTCCCACTGATCACCAATGTAAGGAACATTCTTCCCACAGATCACCCAAGTTCATATGCCTTGGGCACATGGGCACTGGAGGGCACACACTACATGAGTGGAGTTGCATGAAATAAACTCTCTAATATCAAATTCTCTACCGTTAGCTGTTGATCTAAAACTAGTTAGTCCCCTAATATGCGTGTTAACCTGTTGGCAGGCTTTACATTTCCTACAGGCATAAAAGCCCGCTCTGTCCCAGAACCTTTGGGGTCTAACTGGTGGGTCTAGCACTTTTTTAACAACCCTGTCTCCAAAAGAGGGCGCCCTTCTGTAAATAAAAATGGGGTCGCTGGGAAGGGATTTATTGAGCACTTTATCCATGCTCAATATTCTCCTATATTTTTTAAAAATACCTTCCACCTCTCTAAACTGGGAATGGTAATTACTGATAAATCCCCATTCATGTTTATCGTCTCTAATTTTTTCTTTATGAATCAAACAGGTTTCCTGAGAAGTTTGTCCAACCACTTGGATCACCTCATCCAAATGGTCAGCTCTGTAACCTTTCTTTACAAATCTATTTTTGAGGACCTTAGATTGTGCCAAAAAATCTGAATCATGGGCACAATTCCTTCTAATCCGCATGAATTGTCCTTTTTTCTTAGCCATATGGGATGGTGCCCACTATATATATATATATATATATATATATATATATATATAGGGAGATAGCTATTACTATCTGATGGCTTAAAGTAAACCTTGGTGACTAACTGGTTGCACTGTTTGGTAATGGTCACATCTAAATAATTAAGCTGTTACATATTCAAATGCTGTTTCTGAATCGTTTTATTGTAAGTGCAATATTAAAGGGGGGTTTGTATGGGAAAAAAAGCCTTAACAGGATTACGCTATGATGCCTCGTACACACGACTGGTTTTCCCGGCAGGAAAAAAACTATGCTTTTACCGACGGGATTTCTCTCAAGCCTGCCTTGCATACACACTGTCGCACAAAAGGTCGCTGAACTTTTAAATGCCAAGAACGCGGTGACGTCAAAGACTACGACGAGCCGACAAAATGACGTTCTATGCTTCCGCGCATGTGTCAAATTGTTTACGAGCATGCACAGTTTTTTTCCCCTCGGGAAAGCATACAGACGACAGTTTTCACAACGGGAAAAAGACCACCGGTAATCCTGGTGGAAAAAAGTTCTCTTTTTTTCCCCCCGCAGTTTTCTCATCGGGAAAACTGCGATGGAGCATACACGCGGCCGGTTTTCCCAGCCAAATGCTGTCATGGCAGTTTTCTTGCCGGGAAAACCGGTCGTGTGTACGAGGCATGAGGTCTATTTCCTTTTGATACTGAGATTGGTGGAAGACCCCGATCTTGAGTGATTTTATGATGCAAAGATATAACCCAAAGGCGTATGAACTTTGTATATATGGTGAGTGCAAATTTTGAGGGGAGCAGTTTCACGAGGTGTGGTGAAGGTTTTGCGTATCTATACACCCGATAAATCCTCAAAGGACGCTCAGTGGAGAAGGTTTATTTTTGGATTCACCTGTCACAGGGTGCAACAATTTTGAACTGTTTGGGAGCAAGGTGTGCAATTAGCGTTGCCCCCTGTCCGGGATTCACCCGGACAGTCGGGGATTTGAATCTTGTGTCCAGGTTTCAGGTGGACTGAAACCCCGGAAACATTATTCAGATTGGAATGTGGCTCCCCAAGTAACCAAGAACGTCACATACAAATCTGTTGCCATCTGGGAGCTGTGGGCAGCTGTCTGGGGGCAGGTTTGGCATCACTGGGGGGCAGGGCAATGATGTCAGTAAGAGCAATTTGGCTACACCTACTGTTCGCTGTGCGGAGTGCCAGTAGGGGGAGAGAACCTGGATGCAAGAGATATGCTCTAAATCCTGTTAAAAAGTTTAAGGACGTGTCTCCTATACTGAAAATTCAAGTGGTTAATGAAAATGTTATTGCCGAATCAATAGACCCTTAAAGGAGAAGTATGGGATGGGTTAAAGAACTAGTACATATCACATTAGTCACATATCAGCTAATCTTTTTTTCCTACCTCTTTTAGTTCTTACAGCATGTGCACATGAACTTTCCTTCTGCTGTCAAAAAACAGTCCACTTTCAGTTTGAAAAGTTCTCAGGGGGTGTGAACATCTCCACCAACACACCAACACACCCCCTGCCTCTGTCCCCCCCTCCTCTAAGAGACATGTCTGTGCTGATAGATAGGGAGGGGGAGGAGGGAGGAGGGAGAAGGTAGGGGGGAGCAGCTACGCTCTGTGAAGTCTCAGAAACAAGCAGAGGGAGGAGAGCCGACATCAATCAAGCAAAATGACAGGAAAGGGGGTGGATCCAGACTCTATATTCACACCATGGTCTGTATGATGCTGTATGAAAGACTGTAGAACCTCCCACAGGTATTTATCTCGATTTTAACAGAATGGGTGCACTTCTGAGAGGGCTGGGGGGGGGGGGGTTTATAGATTTCAGCAGCTCACATAGAATAGATGTAAGCAAAAAAAAGGAAACCCATACTTCTCTTTTAAATCAAATGTAAAAATGACCTTGGTCACAGGTGTTAGAGGGAACATAGGAAAATGTATATGCATTGTAGAAATGTACTGTACATGACCTGACATACACTTTAAAATCCAGTATTTAAAAACTGAAAGACTGTACAAATACCGGAGGAGGGGAGTGTACATGGATGGCCTCCTCAGTGTACTGTTTTTTTACTGCTGTTACCATCTTTTTTTTTTAACTGCAGTAGAAAAAGTTAGATCTAGATCATGGACCTGGCATATTGTCCAGTGGGATGCCTGCATAACAGGACTGGCTGGACACAAAAACATTATGAAAGGGACTCAATCTCTAAAAATAAAGTTCAAATACAAGATATACTACGAATAAGCTCTTGACAGAGTGAAACGCGTTAGTGCCATAGACTTCCATATTGTGTTAAATTAGGTGTGTAGTGACATCACAACATTTCCTTTTAGTATGGAGACTTGGGCAGAGCTGTTGCATGTCTTTCCAGCATCTCACTGCAGCAATAAATCACTAATACAGTGATCTATTTGCTGGGTGATTGCAGCCATCAGTAGATCTATTAGAAGTGACCTGTTACTGCACAAAGGAACTAATATATATTGTACACAATGGAAAAAAAATATTTTATCTCCTGCAGATTTTGTAAGTTTGCCCACTTACAAAGAAATGAAGGGTCTATAATTTTTTTATCATAGGTGTATTTTAAATGATAGAGACAGAATATCAACCAAAAATCCTGAAAAAACTCATGATACACATGTTATAAATTGAGTTGCAGTTCAGTGAGTAAAATAAGTATTTGATCCCCAAGCTAAACATGACTTAGTACTTGGTGGAGAAACCCTTGTTGGGAAGCACAGAGGTCAGACGTTTCTTGTAGTTGGTGACCAGGTTTGCACACATCTCAGGAGGGATTTTGGTCCACTCTTCTTTACAGATCTTCTCTATATGTCGCTTGGCAACTCGAAGTTCCAGCCCACTCCATACATTTCTATAGGATTAAGGTCTGGAGACTGGCTAGGCAACTCCATGACATTAATGTGCTTCTTTTTGATCCACTCCTTTGTTGCCTTGGCGGTAAGTTTTGGGTCATTGTCATGCTGGAAGACCCATCCACCACCCATCTTCAGTGTTCTGACTGAGGGAAGAAGGTTCTAATCCAAAATTTTACAATACATGGCCCTGTTCATTGTCCCCTCAAAGCGGCAAAGTCGGCCTGTACCTTTGGCAGAGAAACAGCCCCAAAGCATAATTTTTCTACCTCTGTCCTTGACTGTAGGGATGGTGTTCTTAGGGTCATAGTCAGCATTTTTCTTCCTCCAAACACATCAAATCTAGTTAATGCCAAAGAGCTCAATTTTGGTTCTTATCTGACCACAGCACTTTCTCCAAATCCTTTCTCTGAATCATTTAGATGTTCATTGGCAAACTTTAGATGGGCCAATGATTTGTTTGGTGACTGTGGTCCCAACTGCCTTGAGATCATTCACAAGCTCCTCCCATGTAGTTCTGGGCTGATCTTGCATGGAGCTCCAGACTGAGAGCTATTTATGGTTATTTTGTATTTCTTCCATTTGTGAATAATCGCTCCAATAGTTGTCTCCTTCTCACCAAGCTTCTTGCTGATGGTCTTGTAGCCCATTCCAGCCTTGTGCAGGTCTACAATCTTCTCCCTGATGTCCTTTGACAGCTCTTTGGTCTTGCCCATGATGGGGAGGTTTGAATGGAAGAAAGAGATTCTGTGGACGGGTGTCTTTTATACACATAACGAGGTGTCATTAGAAGCACCTTCTTAAATTGACAGGACTAATCTGTGTACCACATGAGCACCTACTGTAGCCAGTCTGTGGGAGCCAGAATTATTGTTGGTTGGTAGGGGATCAAATACTTATTTTACTTACTGAACTGCAACTCAATTATTTCTGGATTTTTAGTTGATATTCTCTCTCTATAATTTAAAATACACCTTTGATAAAAATGATAGACCCTTCATTATATTGTAAGTGGGCAAACTTACAAAATCTGCAGGGAATCAAATAATTATTTTCCCCACTGTGTGTATATATATTTATACATATATATGTAGCAGCCACCCCCACACCCCGTCCTCTTTAGCCTAGGGGTATGTCACGCGACAGGGGTGAGGGTGCGCTACGGCCCATGTCCTCCCCACTACTTGCAGGCGAGGTGAAGGCCAATACCTAATGTTTCCTCGGGCCGGTGTCCTGAACATGTACCGAGTCTGTCGTGCAGAAACCTCCCCTTGCTCCCATTAACAGAGTCCATTCACCGATCACAATCCAACGGTTAGATTTATTTCGTATCTTCAGTTACAAGGCAATGCGATGGCATGATACGGTGAAATGAGCAGGTCGAGGCACTATACTGATCTGGGTCCCTACACCCCCTATACTATGACCAAGGGTTGTAGGAGTCTCGACATGAATACCTCCGTTGCGCTGCAGGCCTCTATCAGGGGAAGATGTCCTCCAAGGGAGTTACTGAAGGCCCATCCGTCACCGGGTTGACACTACACCGGGTCTTCGAACGAGTGACCTCCCCAGCCTCCTCACCTCAGATGCGGGTCCCCTCGCGAGGGGCGCCCTGGAGCAACTCCACCCTTGCGGGACCCAGTCGGAGCCACCGGGTCCCAGGCCTCCTCAATAGTACCTCATCCCAGGCTGAAGGTGCCTGGGATGGACTCCATCTTCATCCCGGCCAGGCCTAGGGCGCCTAGGCCGGAACCTTGAACCGCCCGCACCCA
This sequence comes from Rana muscosa, assembly GCA_029206835.1. Classification (NCBI taxonomy): domain Eukaryota; kingdom Metazoa; phylum Chordata; class Amphibia; order Anura; family Ranidae; genus Rana; species Rana muscosa. Next base: position 47,369,372 of record JARGYO010000094.1, on the reverse strand, counting down.
GGCTGAAGGTGCCTGGGTGCGTGAAGAGATGATCCCCGAAGACAGACCTCGTGGCGAGGGTGTCTCCCCCTTTTATCTCCTCCCGTCGACACCACGGCGGGTTCCCCGCCCCGGCCGTACCATCTCCAGGAAGGGACAAAGAAGGGTAGCACTCTGGGAGTGATTCTACCCCGAGCCAGTAGGTATACTGACACCCACTGGTCGAAGAGAATATTACACCACCCAATCCTCCACGAATTAGAAAAAGGGGTCTGAACCCTAACATAATTACACACTTGGGTCACACTACTCCCCAAGTGTACCCCACTAAATTGAGGACCCCGCTACATATATATACATTATATATATTGTGAGGGGGTTAGCTCGGCAGCGGGTGTGTGTGACCCCCGGGATGGGCTCCCCAGACAAAAACAGGCCCAGCAAACGGAGGTTGTGGTTTTCAAAATCAAAAAGGTGCGGTTTATTTTCTATTTACAGTGACAAAACACAGCAAAGCAAAAGAAACATAAATAAAATAAATCCTGGTCAACTTGACCTCTGACTAAACATACAGGTTTCCTAACTAACAACTGGGATCAGCCTAGTGCTGTCCTAGTCTCTAAGTCCCTGGTTTTAAATGTCCAAGCAAATAGCCACACAGGCTTTGTCTCACCGCACAGGGGTTCACTCTCCCTAGACAGTCCACACAGGTCTGGTTCCAGGCATGAGCTAACACCTAATGAATCTGGGAGTTCTTATAGAGGCCTAAATGAGCTGACAAGCTTCAGCTGGTCTCATCAACTCCCTGTCTGCACGACGCCCCACACTCTCCCTAGAGGTATGAGTCATCCATGAGCCCACTAGCCTCAGCTGGGCTTATACAACTCTCCACCTAGTTGTATAAGTCGGCGTAAAGCCTGAATCTGGGCGAAATATATCTACCCCCCTGGATGCAACCAGGTGACTTTACCTTCCTGCTGTCACATACCCCCCCTCTTGTTTTAACCTCGGGGTTGGAACACCAGCAATCAGGCATTCATGTACTCGAGACAAAGCATCCACATTCCCCATTTGAACGCCAGGGCGATGCTTTACTGTGAAGTTGAATTCCTGGAGGGCCAGGAACCACCTATTCACTCTTCTATTTGTTTCCTTGTTTTGAGCCATCCACTTTAACGGAGCGTGATCCGTAACCATGTCAAAGTGCCTACCTAGCAGGTAGTACCGAAGGGAATCTAGAGCCCACTTCACCGCTAAACACTCCTTTTCAACGGTGGCGTAATTTACCTCATGGGACTTCAACTTCCTGCTGAGGTAAATGACTGGGTGCTCTTCCCCGTTCCAGACCTGGGACAATACTGCTCCTAACCCCACATCTGACGCATCACTTTGTACGACAAAGTCTTTAGAGAAGTCGGGTGAGTACAACACTGGCTGGCTACATAAGGCTTGTTTCAAGAATTGGAATGCTGCCTCAGCCTCGGGGGTCCATTTAATCATGACCGACCCTTTCCCCTTCGTCAGGTTGGTTAGGGGCACAGCCTTAGAAGCAAAGTGGGGAATGAATCGCCGATAATACCCAGCGATTCCCAGAAAGGCTCGTACCTGCTTCTTGCTGTTGGGACGTGGCCATTTCTGGATGGCCTCGACTTTGTTGAGTTGGGGTTTTATTACTCCCCTCCCAATGGTGTACCCAAGATATTTGGCCTCCTCCTGCCCAATGGTACACTTCTTGGGGTTAGCCGTAAACCCCGCTTCCCGAACAAAGTCCAGGACTGCTTGCACTTTTGGCAGATGTGAGGCCCAATCTGTGCTATGGACAATTACGTCATCCAGGTAAGCCGCAGCATACTTCCGATGGGGCCTCAGCATCTGGTCCATTTTCCGCTGGAATGTGGCCGGCGCATTCTGTAACCCGAACGGCATTCTTTTATATTGGAACGCCCCGTCTGGGGTTACAAATGCGGTTTTCTCTTTGGCCGACTTGGCCAGGGGGATTTGCCAATACCCTTTTGTGAGGTCAAGAGTCGTCATGTATCGGGCTGTTCCCAGCCGGTCGATCAACTCATCTATACGTGGCATGGGGTAGGTGTCAAATTTTGTAACTTTGTTCAACTGACGAAAATCGTTACAAAATCGCCAGCTCCCATCCGGTTTAGGCACCAACACAATGGGACTAGACCAATCACTTTGGGACTCCTCTATCACCCCTAAGTTCAGCATTTTCTGTACTTCCTCCCGTATTGCCTCCCGTCGGGCCTCTGGGATCCGATAGGGTTTTAACTTCACCCTTTCACCGGGCGGGGTAATGATGTCATGCTCTACCCCAGATGTTTGTCCCGGCAGCTCAGAGAATACCTCCTTGTTGCGAAGCACAAACTCCTTAACCTCCTGTTGTTGGGGTTGTGACAAGGTGGCTGCTATTCCAACCTCAGGAATCACGCAACCAGTTTGAGCTGGTGACCAAGTGTCTGCGACTAGGGACTCTCTATCCCTCCAGGCTTTCAACAGATTAACGTGATAGATCTGTTCGGGCTTTCGCCTTCCTGGTTGTCTGACCTTGTAATTCACTTCGCTCACTTTTTCCATTATCTCATAGGGGCCTTGCCATTTGGCAAGGAATTTACTTTCAACCGTAGGGACAAGTACCAGTATCCTATCCCCCGGGGAAAAGGTACGGGTCTTGGCTCCACGGTTGTACACTCTCTGCTGTGCTAACTGCGCTTGGGCCAAATGTTCCTTCACGATGGGCATTACCTGTGCAATTCGGTCTTGCATCAGGGCGACATGCTCAATCACACTCCTGTGGGGAGAACTCTCACTTTCCCAAGTTTCCTTGGCAATATCCAACAGCCCTCTTGGGTGTCTCCCATACAGTAACTCAAAGGGGGAGAATCCCGTAGAGGATTGGGGCACCTCCCTAATAGCAAACATCAGATAAGGAAGTAGACAGTCCCAATCCTTTCCATCTCTATCCACCACTTTCTTCAACATTTGTTTTAGGGTTTTGTTGAATCTTTCAACCAGCCCATCGGTTTGGGGGTGATACACAGATGTACGTAATTGCGTCACTTTGAACAATTTACACAGCTCCTTCATAACCCGGGACATAAAGGGTGTACCTTGGTCCGTAAGCAGTTCTTTACAAATACCCACCCGGCTAAACACAAGAGATAGCTCTTTGGCTATGGTTTTGGCCGAGGTATTTCGGAGAGGGATCGCTTCTGGATAACGGGTGGCATAGTCCATTATAACTAATATGTACTGGTGCCCCCTAGCGGACTTGATTATAGGCCCTACCAAATCCATGGCGATCCTCTCAAACGGGACCTCAATGATGGGTAGAGGGACCAGCGGGCTACGGAAATGTGGCATCGGGGCCGACCTCTGACACACAGGGCAGGAGGAACAATAATTTTCTATGTCCTTCATCACCCCCGGCCAATAGAATCTCTGTAATACCCTCTCTCGGGTTTTCTCTGTCCCCAGATGACCTCCAAGAATGTGCCCATGGGCCAACTCCAACACCAACTTCCTGTAAGGTTTGGGCACCACAAGCTGCTCAACGGTTTCTTCTGCCCTTTTTGCCACCCGATACAGTAGGTCCTTCTCTACGCTGAAGTATGGGTAAGTGCAGGTATTATCTGGGTTCACTAACTCGCCATCTATTTTCACTACGTTTTCCCGTGCCTTTATTAGGGCGGGGTCTTTCAACTGTTCTGTGGCAAAGTTTTCCCTGTGAACCTCAAGATCAGAAAACTCCACAGACGGTAGGTTTTCGTCTGAGGAGGTGGGCTCCTCTCCAGTTTCTTGAGTCTCCCCTGCCAATACTGATAAGGGAAATTCCGGAGAGTCCTCACCACTCTCAGGGGAGTTCTGGCTATCACATTCCTGGTACATAGGGGCACCAGTGGGGGGCTCAGGATCATCCCACAGTTCCCAGAACTTCGGAAAATCCCTTCCCACAATGGCGTCATGCGGTAACTGAGATACTAAGCCCACTGGATGAGAGAGGGTACCTTTGGGGGTCTCGAAACACACTGTAGTCACTGGATACTCTCGGGTGTCCCCATGCACACAAATAACAGCTACCTTGCTATTCCCAAAGACCTCTGTTTTAACTAACTCAGCCTTTATCAGGGTCACAAGGCTACCTGAATCCAGCAATACCACAACATTTCTACCATTAACACACATTTTGCATAAATGTTTCTCAGTTCCTCGAATGGCAGTGCATGCGACTGTCGCACACAGCGACTGACGTCTGCCCGTCAGAAAGTCACACTGCATGGGTTCCTCCACAACCGGGCAATTGGCTGCAATATGTCCCGCTTGCCGGCAGCGGTAGCAAACGATCCTTCTTGCCGCCTCTTGAGCCGCTGATTTCCCAGGCTGTTCTCGCCAAACTTGGGGTAGAGCTCCCACCCTCTCACTCTCTCCACCCTCACCCCTTGGAATCCTCTTATCCGCCCCTGGGGATGGTCTGGTCTTAGGGTGGAAAGTCCGAGTGTCTCTGGAAGAGGCCGTCAGGTTCTCTGTAGCCAAGTATTTCTCCACACGATCCACAAGACCATCGGCCGTCTCTGGGTCTCCATGGCTTACCCACTTTTGGATGGCAGTAGGAAGAGCTCTCAAAAACCGATCCATTACAACACGTTCCACAATCTTTGGTGCGGACAAAGTCTCTGGCTGTAGCCACTTTCTGCTCAGGTGAATGAGATCATACATTTGAGACCTGGGGGTTTTTCCAAGCTGGAAAGTCCAGTTATGCACACGCTGAGCCCGGACAGCCTGGGTGACACCCAGCCTTGCCAAAATTTCAGCTTTTAGCATCACATAGTCTTTTGCTTGGTTAGGCTCTAGGTCATAGTAAGCTTTCTGCGATTCACCAGTTAACAGAGGAGCCACCAGTCCAGCCCACTGCTCCTCAGGCCACTTTTCTCTTTCAGCGGTCCTTTCAAATGTGGTCAAAAATACCTCTGGATCATGCTCTCCAGTCATTTTTGTCAATAAACGACTCACCCCAAAGGACGCGGTATTAGTGGGACGGCTTTCCTCACTGGTCTGCGGACGTTGCTGCACTACTGCTTCCATTTGTTGTAGTCTCTGCTCTTGCTTCTGTAACAGGTCTATGAAGCGGGCCTCAGATTGCTGCTGGGCTTGTTGCTGAGCTTCCAGACTCTGTTGGTGAGCTTGCTGCTGGGCTGCAAGGCTCTGTTGATGAGCTTGCTGCTGGGCTGCAAGGCTCCTTTGCAAACCTGCATTTGTCTGCTGTTGATTGGCATTTTCTAGAGCCAGCTGTTTCAGTATCTCCTCCATGCTGGCTTAAAAAAAACTGCCACTGGTTCTCCACCAACTGTGAGGGGGTTAGCTCAGCAGCGGGTGTGTGTGACCCCCGGGATGGGCTCCCCAGACAAAAACAGGCCCAGCAAACGGAGGTTGTGGTTTTCAAAATCAAAAAGGTGCGGTTTATTTTCTATTTACAGTGACAAAACACAGCAAAGCAAAAGAAACATAAATAAAATAAATCCTGGTCAACTTGACCTCTGACTAAACATACAGGTTTCCTAACTAACAACTGGGATCAGCCTAGTGCTCTCCTAAATGTCCAAGCAAATAGCCACACAGGCTTTGTCTCACCGCACAGGGGTTCACTCTCCCTAGACAGTCCACACAGGTCTGGTTCCAGGCATGAGCTAACACCTAATGAATCTGGGAGTTCTTATAGAGGCCTAAATGAGCTGACAAGCTTCAGCTGGTCTCATCAACTCCCTGTCTGCACGACGCCCCACACTCTCCCTAGAGGTATGAGTCATCCATGAGCCCACTAGCCTCAGCTGGGCTTATACAACTCTCCACCTAGTTGTATAAGTCGGCGTAAAGCCTGAATCTGGGCGAAATATATCTACCCCCCTGGATGCAACCAGGTGACTTTACCTTCCTGCTGTCACAATATATATATATATATATATTATATATATAAATATATATATATATATATATATATATATATATATACATATACAGTGGAACCTCGGATTACGAGCATAATCCGTTCCAGGAGAATGCTCATAATCCAAAGTACTCGCATATCAAACGAGTTTCCCCATTGAAGTCAATGGAAACGAAAATAATTTGTTCCGCATTGACTTCAATGGCATGCAATACTGCATTTGGCCAGAGGTGGGGGGCGCCGGAGAGCCTCGGAAACACACGGAAAGGCCTAAGGAGGGCCCGGCTGATCTCGGCAAACCTCGGAAAGGCTCAGGAACTGAGTATTTCTGAGCATTTCCGAACGGCGCTGTTCGGCTCCGGCACTCCCCACCTCAGTACTGCACACTGCTTTGGCTTGAATCCTGCACGTTTTGCGAGACAACACTTGCAAACCGAGTTAGGATTTTTTAAAATATAACCGCGTTACTTGCAATCCGAGGTTTCACTGTGTATATATATATATTAGGGCTGTGGAAATTAACTATTAATTCCTCGATTAATCGATTAATCTTTTTGATCGATCAAAATTCTTTTGATCGATTAAAATTCTTATGATCGGTACTCACCTCTCCGCCGGCTTCCGGGTCTTCAGGGAGTTCTGTCGGAGATCCGGTGACGTCACAGACACCCGCGGGGCTTGCTGTGTCCATCTGAAGGGCTCCTTTGCTGTGCCTTCATATCTGCATGCCAGCAGGACCTTACTATCTGCCACACGCAAGGGCTGTTACACTTCCCTCTATCAACCTGGGATTCTACAGCCATCCACTGGGAGTTGTGATCGTTCCCTTCATGGGACATCTACATGCCGACGGACTGATGTTAACCCCTCCCCATCTGGATTCAGCAGTGGTATCGTTGTACACATTTTTATACCAGTATCATACTTAGCTACATGTTTTTATGACTGCTTTTGCTACAGTTTGGTATTACTCGCACCATTTTTACAGTTTATGTAGCTACATCGATTTTATCTCCAGTGCAATATTTATTTTGTTACCTACTTGAAGACTATAAAAGTTTTAGTGCTATTCCCATCGAGTGCTGCCTTTGTGTGATTTTTGTATCCTGCTATCCATTTTTCCAGTGGTTGGTAGCTGCACTGGGAATCGGCCTGCAAGGAGATCAGCTAAAAGTAGTTGGATCTGTATGTGCGTTATAATTAATCGAAATTAGTCGATTAATCGATAAAAAAAAAAAAAAACGATTAATCGAACACGAAAATTTTAATCAGTAACAGCCCTAATATATTTATATATATATAGATATATCTATATATAGATATATCTATATATCTATATATAGATCTATATATAGATCTATATATAGATCTATATATATATAGATCTATATATATATCAATTGCAAAAATGATCAGGATAACACTCACCCAACGTAAAAAAGTTCACTTGGTGTAAAGCAGGAAACGCAGAATACCCAATCTCCACTGCAAATAAAAGTAAAGGAAAAGTCCAATCTGCAGGACCTCCTAAATGTATTAAGAGTTATAAACTTAGCAATACAACAGTTTAAGGATCCTTCATTTGGTGCAACAAAATGAATCAAATATTCAACAGTACTTCCTATTAATACTCAGGCCTCGTACAAACGCCTGGTTTTCTCGGCAAGAAACCAGCAAGAAAACTGCTGGCAGAGCTTTTTGCCGAGAAAACTGTTCGTGTGTATGGTTTCTCGTCGAGAAAACTGCCGGGAAACTCGACGAGAAAAATAGAGAACCTGCTCTCTTTTTTCTCGTCGGGATTCTCGTCGGCCTGTTTCCCGACGAGAAAACTGTGTGTGTGTATGCGGATACAAGCTTACCTGTCCTCCGGTAAGCCCGCGCATGCTCGATGAGACTTTGACGCATGCGCGGTAGCTTACAAGGGTAGTGTAGGGTGAAGCAAGATGGCGGCGACGGCATCGAATGTGACGAGCGCATGCTCGTCGTAGTCGATGACGTCACCGCGTTCTTGCCATTCAAAAGAATGCCAGTTCTTTTGAATGGCCATCTGTATGCACGGCTTGGCAAGAAAAGCTTGCCAGGAATCTGGTCAGGAAAAACAACGTTTTTTTCCTGACGAGATTCTCGACCGTGTGTACGAGGCTTAAGAGTTATAAACTTTCCTGTGCAACAGTTTCAGACCCGTTAGGATCCTTCATCAGGTACAACAAGAATACAAAATGTATTCAAACAGTTCTTCTTATGAAGCATGTCATTCAAACCATAAAGAAGTAACACCTGAATTCTCTTACACATATAATTAGCCAGTCTAATTATACAACTTGATATAAAGAGACACAAATCAGCAATGTCACTGGCAAGTCCATAAAACACCTACAACAGAAGAAAGAAAGAAAGAAAGAAAGAAAGAAAGAAAGAAAGAAAGAAAGAAAGGAAACAGGTGCAACAACATCTGGATACTATTGTATGGCATAAATAAAGATTTTATTTCTTTATAATGCCTTTTTTTTAGTTTATTAATTATTTGTTTCTGTTTCCTTTTTTCTTTCTTCTTTTGTTGTTGTAGGTGTTTTATGGATTTGCCAATGACATTGCTATTTTGTGTCTCTTTATATCAAGTCATATAACTAGACTGGATAATTATATGAGTTCAGGTGTTACATGGTTTTGGTTTGAATGATATGCTTTATAAGAACTGTTGAATAAATGTTTTCTTCTTGTTGTACCTGATGAAGGATCCTAACAGGTCTAAAACTGTTGTATGGATATATTTATAACCCTTATTAAATTTACGAGGTACTCCAATTTAAACCCTACAGTGCATCCGGAAAATATTCACAGCGCTTCACTTTTTGTTATGTTACAGCTTTTTATTAAAAAAATTATTAAATTCAATATTGTACTTGAAATTCTATAAACAATACCCATAATGACAACATGAAAGAAGTTTGTTTGAAATCTTTGCAAATTTATTAAAAATGAAAAAATCCCATGTACATAAGTATTCACAGCCTTTGCCATGACACTTAAAATTGAGCTCAGGTGCATTCTGTTTCCATTGATCATCCCTGAGATATTTCTACAACTTGATTGGAGTCCACCTGTGGTAAATTCAGTTGATTGGACATGATTTGGAAAGGCTCACACCTGTCTATCTAAGGTCCCACAGTTAACAGTGCATGTCAGAGCACAAACCAAACCATGAAGTCCAAGGAATTGTCTGTAGACCTCCGAGACAGGATTGTATGGAGGCACAGATCTGGGGAAGGGTACAGAAAATTTTCTGCAGCATTGAAGGTCCCAATGAGCACAGCGGCCTCCATCATCTGTAAATGGAAGAAGTTTGGAACCACCAGGACTCTTCCTAGAGCGGGCCACCCGGCCAAACTGAGTGATCGGGGGAGAAGGGCCTTAGTCAGGGAGGTGACCAAGAACCCGATGGTCACTCTGACAAAGCTCCAGCATTTTTCTGTGGACAGAGTAGAACCTTCCAGAAGAACAACTATTTATGCAGCACTTGACCAATCAGGCCTGTATGGTAGAGTGGCCACACGGAAGCCACTCCTCAGTAAAGGGCACATGACTGCCTGCCTGGAGTTTGCCAAAAGGCACCTGAAGGACTCTCAGACCATGAGAAAGAAAATTCTCTGGTCTCATGCAACAAAGATTGAACTCTTGCCTGAATGGCAAGTGCCATATCTGGAGGAAACCAGGCAGCGCTGATCACCCGGCCAATACTATCCCTACAGTGAAGCATGGTGGTGGCAGCATCATGCTGTGGGGATGTTTTTCAGCGGCAGGAACTGGGAGACTAGTCAGGATTGAGTGAAAGATGAATGCAGCAATGTTGTCAGGGCAGGGCTCTCGGCCCTCCCTTCTCAGTGCTAAGCTTGCTCAGCTGTCGGTTGATTGCCAGCACTCATCATTCCACAGCTACACACCTGGTGTTCATTTCCTGCTCATCAGTCCAGCCTACAGGCAGCCCCTTCTGGCTATTTAAACTGCCTGGTTCATTTCTTCCGTGCCTTCGTCTTGGTAAACTAATCTGGAGACTCTCTGCTGTGTTCCTGTTGAAGACTTGCCTGGCTGACATCCCTTCTGGTTCCTGATCCTGTCTGCTGCTTCTGACTATGCTGGTCTCTGGTCAGACTACATTTACTATTTGTACCACTTTTACCATTATATTAAAAGGTGTGATTTTAACTGCATCGTCTGATTCATGGTTCCCGAGAAATGTACAGAGACATCCTTGATGAAAACCTGCTCCAGAGTGCTTTGGATCTCAGACTGGGGCGAAGGTTCATCTTCCAACAGGACAACAACCCTAAGCACACAGCCAAGATAACAAAGCAACGGCTATGGGACAACTCTGTGAATGTCCTTGAGTGGCCCAGCCAGAGCCCAGACTTGAACCCGATTGAACATCTCTGGAGAGTCCTGAAAATGGCTGTGCACCGACACTCCCCATCCAACCCGACGGAGCTTGAGAGGTCCTGCAAAGAAGAATGGGAGAAACTTCCCAAAAATAGGTGTGTCAAGCTTGTAGCATCATACTCCAAAATACTTGAGGCTGTAATTGGTGCCAAAGGTGCTTCACCAAAGTATTGAGAGAAGGCTGTGAATACTTATGTACATGGACATTTTTTCATTATTTATTTTTTATAAATTTGCAAAGGATTTCAAACAAACCTCTTTCACGTTGTCATTATGGGGTGTTTGTAGAATTTTGAGGAAAATAATGAATTAATCCATTTTGGAATAAGGCAGGGATAAGCAATTAGCGGACCTCCAGCTGTTGCAAAACTACAAGTCCCATCATGCCTCTGCCTCTTGGTGTCATGCTCGTGGCTGCCAGAGTCTTGCTATGCCTCATGGGATTTGTAGTTCTGCAACAGCTGGAGGTCCGCTAATTGCATATCCCTGGAATAAGGCATAACAAATAACAAACAACAAAATGTGGAAAAAGTAAAGGCGATGTGAATACTTTCCGGATGCACTCTATATACTGTACCGGCCTGTACTGTACTATACAGTATATATTTATATATATCAATATAGATATATATATATATAAATAACAAAACAGTGCCGTGCTCCCAATATAATAAATGACTACTAATTACTAAATGCTGATATTCAAAAGAATAAGTGATCAAAACCTGCAATAATAAGCAAGATACAAGGTGCACAATCAATAATTCAGATCGGGTGTTACTATAAACCTCCCCCACAGTTTTAACAATACATTTTCCCTTAATTAGAATGGCCCAACACTGGGAAGAAAATAATTTTCAAACATTCAAAACGTGACAGATATATATATATATATATATATATATATATATATATATATATACTGAAAGTATCATAGCTCCATCCGTCTTCCCATCAACTTTGACCAGCTTTCCTGTCCCTGCTGAAGAAAAGCATCCCCACAACATGATTCTGCCACCACCATGTTTCACGGTGGGGATGGTATGTTCAGGGTGATGTGCAGTGTTAGTTTTCCACCACACATAGCGTTTTGGTTTTAGGCCAAAAATTCAATTTTGGTCTCATCTGACCAGAGCACATTCTTCCACATGTTTGCTGTGTCCTCAACATGCTTCTCACAAACTGCAAATGGGATTTCTTCTGGCTTTCTTTCAACAATGACTTTCTTCTCACCACTCTTCCATAAAGGGCAGATTTGTGGAGAGCACGACTAATAGTTGTCCTGTGGACAGATTCTACCACCTGAGCTGTGGATCTCTGCAGCTCCTCCAGAGTTACCATGGGCCTCTTGGCTGCTTCTCTGATTAATGCTCTCCTTGCCCAGCCTGTCAGTTTAGGTGGACGGCCATGTCTTGGTAGGTTTGCAGTTGTGCCATACTCTTTCCATTTTTGGATGATGGATTGAACAGAGCTCCGTGAGATGTTCAAAGCTTGGAATATTGTTTTATAACCTAACCCTGCTTTAAACCTCTCCCAGTGGCGGAATTTTCAGGGTCGCAGCAGTCGCAGTTGCGACTGGGCCCTGTAGTTCTATGAAGTCCCTGGGGCCCGCCCGCCGCCCGCCGCCCGTGTGAGAGGCCCGCCCACCGCTGGATGCAGGGGCGGCACCACGGCAACCCCCCAAGACTCCCAAGTCATCTCCCCTGCCTGCACCTCTGGCTGCCCGTTTAGAATGCAGTGGGGAGATGTGGGAGGAGGTGGAAGGCGGCGATCGGCAGCTCTATGGTGCCTGTGTGGGCAGGGATCTCCCTGGGGCTTGTAGTGCTCTGAGTGTCAGTGTGTATACAGAGGAGAGGGGAGGGGAGGGGCCTCTGACCCAGGCAGGTATTAGTTTCACTTTCACTCTGCTTGTACAATGTTGCTGATGCCCGGGTCAGAGGCCCCTCCCCCTCCCCCTCTGCTGTATACATGATTTGGAGATAGAACTACTAGCCCCAGCAAGACCCCCCTGCCTGTGGACACCATAGAGCTGCCGATCGCCGCCTCCCACCTCCACCAGCCAGGTACAGGGGAACCCCTGCAAGGGGGGAGTCAGCTGTTTGGGGACCCTGATGTAAGAGGGGGGGGTCTTTCTGGGGACACTAATGTAAGGAAGGGGGCCTCTGGGGACACTAATGTTAGGGGGGGGCCTCTCTGGTGATCCTGGTGTAAGGGGGAGGCTCTCTGGGGACCCTGGTGTAAGGGAGAGGCTCTCTGGGGACCCTGGTGTAAGGGGGAGGCTCTCTGGGGACCCTGGTGTAAGGGGGAGGCTCTCTAGGGACCCTGGTGTAAGGGGGAGGCTCTCTGGGGACCCTGGTTTAAGGGGGAGGCTCTCTGGGGACCCTGGTGTAAGGGGGGCTCTCTGAGGACCCTGGTGTAAGGGGGGGCTCTCTGGGGACCCTGGTGTAAGGGGAGCTCTCTGGGGACCCTGATGTAAGGGGAGGCTCTCTGGGGACCCTGATGTAAAGGGGGGCTCTCTGGGGACCCTGGTGTAAGGGGAGGCTCTCTGGGGACCCTGATGTAAGGGGAGGCTCTCTGGGGACCCTGATGTAGGGGGAGGCTCTCTAGGGACCCTGATGTAAGTAGGGAGGCTCTCTGGGGGCCCTGATGTAAGAGGGGCTCTCTGGGGAGTCCCCCTATGTGATGGTGTGTGTGGGGGGGCGGTATTGAAGGACCTGGCCTTGGGGCGACAAAAGGAGTAAATCTGGGCCTGGGCAGAGGCAGCGCTGAGTCTGGGGGCAGACACTGAAAAATTAAGTCAGCAGACATGCTGACACCAATGAGAGAAGGCGAGGGAGGAGCTTTCCTCTCTGCATGGAATACCTTTACCGTCTACCCATGAGGCAAGAAGGCATCCTGGCGGGAGATTAGAAGGCACCGTGACTGATCAAACGGAATTCCCGGGGAATCGATTGATTGACGGTAAGTGACATTTTGCAGAGCTGAGCAATCGATGCCAACCTGTGCCTCTTACTGATCCCATCCCCCCACCACTGATCTCATCCCTATCCCCCCATTACTTCTATAACAGAGGTGATGGGTGGGATAGGGATGAAATCAGTGGTGGGAGGATGGGATCAGTAAGAGGCACAGGTGGTGGTAGGAGAGGATGGCACCACCACTGCCACCGCAGCCACCCCCCCCTCAAGTACCACTGCAGCCACCCCCCTCAACTACCGCCGTTGCCACCCCCCTCAAAAAAAAAGTATCAAAATCATGCTTTTTCGGGGGGGGGGGGCCCTTCGTGATTTCTTGCACCGGGGCCCAGAGGTTTCTAGTTACGCCTCTGACCTCTCCACAACTTTATCCCTGACCTGTCTGGTGTGTTCCTTGGTCTTCGTGATGCTGTTTGTTCACTAAGGTCCTCTAAAAAAACCTCTGAGGGCTTCACAGAACAGCTGTATTTATACTGAGATTAAATTACACACAGGTGGACTCTATTTACCAATTAGGTGACTTCTGAAGGCAATTGGTTCCACTAGATTTTAGATAAGGTTATCAGAGTAAAGAAGGCTGAATACAAATGCATGCCACACTTTCCAGATATTTATTTGTAAAAAAATAAATTGAAAACCATTTATCATTTTTCTTCCACTTCACAATTATGTGGCACTTTGTGTTGGTCTATCACATAAAAATCCCATTAAAATACAGTTATTGCCTGTTCACACAGGGGCAACCCGACTTACAGCGCGACTTTGCAAGGCGACTTCAGCGCGACTTGGAGCAATTTAGAACGCAACTTAAAGTTGCCTCCAGGACAGACGACTTTGGCTGTGGCCAATCACAGAATAATCAGCTCTGTGGGAGGGAGGGGTTTGCCTAAGTAAACTATTTTCTTTTCCTGTAAAGTTTCTTCAGTTAAGATGGAGATCTGACTTTGGAGGCAACTTCCATTGAAATTAATGGGTACAAGTTGCCTAGAAGTCGCCTTGAAGTAGTACAGGAACCTTTTCTGAAGTCGGAGCGACTTCAGTAGTGTACATTAAGACGGCTCTCATTGACTAACATGGGATTTCAGATGTCAAGCGACTTGGGGCGACTTGAGGTCTGACAAGTCAGATCCCAAGTCGCTGTAGTGTGAACCGGCACTTACGTTTTTGGTTGTACCATGACAAAATAAGGAACATTTCAAGCGGTATGAGTACTGTTTCAACAAGGCACTGTGTGTATATATATATATATATATATATATATATATATATATATATATATATATATATATATATACAGTGGGGCAAAAAAGTATTTAGTCAGCCACCAATTGTGCATGTTCTCCCACTTAAAAAGATGAGAGAGGCCTGTAATTGTCATCATAGATATACCTCAACTATGAGAGACAAAATGTGGAAACAAATCCAGACAATCACATTGTCTGATTTGGAAAGAATTTATTTGCAAATTATGGTGGAAAATAAGTATTTGGGCAATATGAAAAGTTCATCTCAATACTTTGTTAAATATCCTTTATTGGCAATGACAGAGGTCAAATGCCGTGTACACACGACCGTTTTTAATGACGAGAAAAATTACATTTTTTAAAATGGTCATTAAAAATGATCGTGTGTGGGCTTCAGAGCATTTTTCACGACGTGAAAAACGGGCATAAAAAAATTGGAACATGCTCTAATTTTTCACGTTGTTTTTTACATCGTCGTTTTTCTCGTCATGAAAAAAGGCCGTGTGTGGGCTTTAACGACGTGAAAAAAATGCGCATGCTCGAATCAAGCATGAGACAGGAGCGCTCGTTCTGGTAAAACTAGCGTTCGTAATGGAGATAGCACATTCGTCACGCTGTAACGGACTGAAAAGCACGAGGCTGAAAAGCGCGAATCGTCGCTCAACAAACTTTACTAACATGAAGGGTGGTGCCATCCGAATGGAACTTCCCCTTTATAGTGCCGTTGTACGTGTTGTACGTCACCGCGCTTTACTCGAGCATTTTTTTCCACGATAGTGTGTAGGCAAGGCAGGCTTGAGAAGAATCACGTCAAGAAAAATGCAGTTTTTTTCAATGACATTAAAAACAGTCATGTGTACGCGGCAAAACACTTTCTGTAAGTCTTCACAAGGTTGTCACACACTGTTGCTGGTATGTTGTCCCATTCCTACATGCAGATCTCCTCTAGAGCAGTGATGTTTTGGGGCTGTCGCTGGACAACACAGACTTTCAACTCCCTCCAAAGGTTTTCTATGGGGTTGAGATCTGGAGACTGGCTAGGCCACTCCAGGACCTTGAAATGCTTCGTACGAAGCCACTCCTTCATTGCCCCGGGCGGTGTGTTTGGGATCATTGTCATGCTGAAAGACCCAGCCACGTTTCATCTTCAATGCCCTTGCTGATGGGAGGAGGTTTGCACTCAAAATCTCATGATACATGGCCCCATTCATTCTTTCATGTACACGGATCAGTCGTCCTGTTCCCTTTGCAGAGAAACAGCCCCAAAGCATGATGTTGCCACCCCCATGCTTCACAGTAGGTATGGTGTTCTTTGGTTGCAACTCAGCATTCTCTCTCCACCAAACACGACGAGTTGTGTTTCTACCAAACAGTTCTACTTTGGTTTCATCTGACGATATGACATTCTCCCAATCCTCTTCCGGATCATCCAAATGCTCTCTAGCAAACCTCAGACGGGCCCGGACATGTACTGGCTTAAGCAGGGGGACACGTCTGGCACTGCAGGATCTGAGTCCCTGACGGCGTAGTGTTTTACTGATGGTAGCCTTTGTTACGTTGGTCCCAGCTCTCTGCAGGTCCTTCACTAGGTCCCCCCGTGTGGTTCTGGAATTTTTGCTCACCGTTCTTGTGATCCTTTTGACCCCACGGGGTGAGATCTTGCGTAGAGCCCCAGATCGAGGGAGATTATCAGTGGTCTTGTATGTCTTCCATTTTCTAATTATTGCTCCCACAGTTGATTTCTTCACACCAAGCTGCTTGCCTATTGCAGATTCAGTCTTCCCAGCCTGGTGCAGGTCTACAATTTTGTTTCTGGTGTCCTTGACAGCTCTTTGGTCTTCACCATTGTGGAGTTTGGAGTGTGACTGTTTGAGGTTGTGGACAGGTGTCTTTTATACTGATAACAAGTTCAAACAGGTGACATTAATACAGGTAATGAGTGGAGGACAGAGGAGCCTCTTAAAGAAGAAGATACAGGTCTGTGAGAGCCAGAAATCTTGCTTGTTTGTAGGTGACCAAATACTTAGTTTCCACCATAATTTGCAAATAAATTCTTTCCAAATCAGACAATGTGATTTGTTTCCACATTTTGTCTCTCATAGTTGAGGTATACCTATGATGACAATTACAGGCCTCTCTCATGTTTTTTTTTTACAAGAAGATGACTCTCTCATCTTTTTAAGTGGGAGAACTTGCACAATTGGTGGCTGACTAAATACTTTTTTGCCCCACTGTATATATATATATATATATATATAAATATATAATTTTTTTTAAACCATTTTTTTTAACCATTTTTTACACACCCACATAGCATACACACATACAGTATATACATGTTGTACAGAATGCCAGAAATAGGTCCTGGACCGGTTGTATGTCTCAATGTTATTTGGATTATGGTCTTAAAGGGTTCCTGCAAAGAAGAAGAAAAATACCTCTCATGCTAAATGCTGCACTCCACCACTTCACTCTGTTGTTCCTCTTACTGATCTTCACATCAGTATTGGACGGGGTAAAGACTTAGAGGTCAACCGGAGGAACCGCTGAGCACATTAGATGACACAGGAGATTGACATCTTCTTTACAGGGAAACCTTTTATTTGAACTTTTTGTTATCAGTGGTTCCATTTCATTTGTGTGGCAGTTCTAGAAAATGATAAGTGGATGCAGATTGAAATGGAAAGGTAATTATTAATACATTAAATCTCAAAATGGCTTTTGTAACATTTAAATACGCTATTCTGATGCTTCCTACAAATGTGCAATGGGCCACGGCAACAGTGCAAATCTCACTACTGGCGTAACACAATGCTCTGTATTGGGTCCTGTTCCATTTAATCTGTTTGTAATGCCGCGTACACACGATAGGAATTCCCGATGAAAAAAGTCAGACGGAGTCCGTTGTGTTTTTTTAATCGGAAATTCAGACCGTGTGTGAGCCCCATCGGAGAAATTCCGATGAATTTTCAAATAGAACCTGTTCTATTTTTTCCCGATGAAATTCCGTCGGAATTCCAATGGGAGTTTGGTCGGAAAAAGGTCAGTTCGTGTGTACGGGGCATAAGTCATAAAACTGAAGGTTTGTTGGGCAAGGTATGTTCTTTTGCTGATGACACAAAGATGGTTAAAAGGGTAAATATTTCGGGAGCTGCTAGAAACATGGAAATTGAGTTGGCATTGCTGGAAGATTGATAAAAGCATAAATGTAGCGCACCCCCATGAACTAGATCCTCCACTCCTGCACAGCCATGTGCCGAATTTTCACAGGCACTCCAGAGACAGAGAATAGTCCGTGGCTTTGTTTTTGTTATTTATTGAGGGATAATAACTTGGATAGGGATGGGAGGTTATGGGATGCCTACTTGACTTCAGCAACAAAAACTTCGGGGACACCCTTCCTATATACAGTCTCTATATACAGCTCCCACTTCTTGCTCCAGTACACACTTGCTGGTCAGCTCCAGCTGGATCACTGTTGGTGGATATGACAGGTCCTCCGTCAGATTTTAGCAAAAGCCTACAGGCGGGAACCCGAGGCCCCTTGGCTGTGTAGCAAAAATTACAGTGACCAGCTTGTACTCCTCCTCCTGTGGCTACTGATCCCTGCACCACCTCTTCAGGCACTGCCAACCCACCTAGCTGCAGCTGCCCCTATCGCTAGTCATCCAGGCTAACTTCTCCACACCAGTCCTCCAGACTAGCTCTCACCAGCCCACCCGGCTGACTCTCAGGAAAGAACTGGCTACAAGTGGCAGTCTCCCACCTTGTAAGTCCCCCGTAGTGCTGACCTGTTCCCACTGTCCTCTCCCTGACTCCTGTGCCTCCAGGAAGGGCTTCATGTTTTGTGGCAGGCAGTGGCGTCACTAGGGTTGGTGTCACCTGGTGCGGTATAACATGGTGTCACCCCCCCCCCCCCAATAATTTTTTTCACCCTAATAACACTGCATATATTGGCAACAGTAGTGCCGTTAATAACTATCAATCAACTAGCAAATTTGAATAACAAAATCATATGAAAATAATAGAAATCAAAGCTTAAACTGTTAAAGAACTGTATTTATTTTAACTTAAAACTTTACTGAATTAATAAATAAATAACACAAAAACAGGAACAAATATGAAAGCATTTAGTTAACATCTAAATCAAAACTTTGCTTTTCTAGCCTTGACAGCTGCAAAATTGTGAACAACATCATCAAAATCAATACATTTCGCTAGTTCACTTCAACTGATAATATTGCAAGATCAGAAAGCCTTGCCTGTCCCATCGTTGAACGCAAATAGTTTTTTATCAGCTTCAACTTTGAAAAGCTCCTCTCACATGAAGCCACAGACACACAGATTGTCAGAAATATTTTTAGACATAGTGAAAGGGTTGGAAGAGATTCAATGAAGTCCCATTCTGCTATGAAGGTCAAAACTTGTAAAACCGACCAATCTTTGACTTCTTCTAGGTTGATCTTGGCTGCTTTGAGATGTCTCCTCAGTCTGGGTATTTCCATTAACAGCTCACTCTCAGATATTTCGTCATAAAAAGTGGTCAGTTTTGGAATGGACACCTTTAATGTTTCTTCAGTTTCATATATGAGACTCTTTGCTTGAACAGCCTCAAACATGGCTGCAACTTCCATGATGGCTCTTAATCTGATCTGGAGTTCAGAATGGAAGCGATCAATGCACTCAAGCATTGCCCTCTTGTTCTCGTCTTGTAGACTTATGCCTCCAGCATCACGTTCCTGTTCCCCTGCCATCCTCTTCTTAAACCTGGCTCTTCTCTCTACGGCAATTCCATATTCTTTAGATTTTAAATGTGCCTGCTTAATTGCATGTTCCACTAGGTGACTGCGCTCTTCAAACAGAAAAAGTCTTAGTGTACTCCTGGAGAGTGGAGAGGAGGAGGGCTGGGCACTGTGGGCAGCGACCGTCACACACAGCAGCCGCGCCGCCCGGGCGGAGAAAGTTGTGTGTGTGCTGCAGTGACGTGTCGTCACATCATCACAGTGCAGTGTGATGATGTGACAGGCTGAGTCGCTCGCTGGCTCTGTAGGGTAGGGAGGAGGATTGGAATTTAGGAATAGGAAGAATAAGGAGCCGGAGGACACACACCAGGCGCGGCCGCGGCGCTGGAGGTGTTGTTCCAGGCTTCCAGCCCAGCGGGGTGAAATTAATCAATGAATGGGTCAGCTGTAAAAAAAAAAAAAAAAAAAAAGGGAGGGTGTCACCCCTCTAGCGGGTGTCACCCGGGGGCGGACCGCACCCCCCGCACCCCCCTAGCAACGCCTCTGGTGGCAGGATCCTTCCAGCACCCAAGCCCCAGCCTAAGGTCACCCCCCCTAGACTAGGGGGTACCCCTGATGGCCACAGACAGCCTCAACAATACATCTCCATCTTCCACCCGACTGCCCCTGCTGGCATGGCCCATTTCTATTTATGAGGTAAACTCTTCCTCCTGCCAGCCCACTTCTGGGTATTGGCTGACATCTAATTAATATTCAAAACAACTCCTCCTAGCCTCCACCCACCAGCTCTAGAAGATTTTACAACCTTCTAGACCAGGAGAAGGCACCTGGGGAGCTGTCAGGATGAGTCATCCAGCCCTGAGTCACTGAACCCTGATCCAGATTCAACAGCTCAGGCTTAGCCCTGAGCTAAAAACATTTCCCTACAGTACTAAAAAAAGACCCTATACTACATCTAGCACACTAGAGGGTGCTACATAAAAATAATTAATTTAGGGAAGGAGAATCCTCTGAATGCAATATTGGGGGTACAGTGTTGGCCAGAACTACACAGGAAAAGGAGTTACGAGTGCTTAAGTATAAAATATCCATAGGGAACATGTGGACTGGGAGTGCACTTGGAGTCACTAGACACACCGGAGTCACTAAATAACATATGGACTGGGAGTGCGCTTGGAGTCACCAAATAACATACAGACTGGGAGTGCACTTGAAGTTATTGAGGGCACTGGTCGTATTGGAGTCACTAGGTGACACCTGGACTGGGTGCGCACTTGAAGTCACTGGGAACACTGGGCATACTGGAGTCACTAGGCAATACGTGGACACCCTTGGAGTCATTTGGCACACTGGGTGCACTGGAGTGCATTTCGAATCACTGGGAACACTGGGCATACTGGAGTCACTAGGTGATGCATGGACAGGGAGCACACTTGGAGTCACTTGGCACACTGGGCACCCTGGAGGACACGTAGAACGGGAGAACACTTGGGGTCATTGGTACCCAGAGGCTGGAAGACACAGTTGAATGAGTTAGAAGAAAAACACACACACCTCTGCCTACTTGCCTAATTGGACAAAACGTCATTGCTTATTATGTAGACAGTAAATATAGAATATAACTTGAACTGGGAGTGCAGTTGGAGTCGCTGGCTTCACTGGAATCACTAGATAACACATGAACTGGGAGTGAACTTGGAGTCATAAAGGGCACTGGGTGTACTGGAGTTACTATGTGACACGTGAACTGGGAGCGAACTTGGAGTCATAGAAGGCACTGGGTGTACTGAAGTTACTGCGTCACCTGAGAACTGGGAGTGCACTTGGAGACATAGAGGACATTGGGTGTACTAAAGTTACTACCAGTGGTGGCTGGTACTCATTTTTCTTGGGGGGACAGCCTGCGGCCCCCCCCAGCCAGCCAGCCAGCCAACCAACCACCCCCTACCCCAGGGCTTGCTCGCTTGATCAATCTTTGTTTCCCCCCTGTCGCTCAATTGTCGCATCGCTCTCCCGGTGCCCGCCAGGCCCCCCCAGCCTCGCACTTACCCCATCCAGGTCATGGCTTTGGCAGCTTCCCCCCTGTGTCTCCTCCCGAGTTCCTGTGAACGCTTCTACTCTCGGCCAATCAGGACTTAGGACTTGCGACCAATCGGGTCCTAGGAGCAGGAGGAATACAACTGGGTGTGCCCTGCGCCCCGAGCCCACCCTTTTTGAAGCCAATTAGAGCCTCTGGCTCTAATCATGTGCTTCGAAAAAAACAAAAAAATAACAATGGAGTCCATGCATCCAGCGTCCTACATGTAGATTAGGGGCCCGGGAGCATGGATTAGGGGGGCGGCGCCCCTGCGCCCTGCATGAGCGGCCGCCACTGGTTACTAAGTGACACGTGGACTGGGAATGCAGTTGGGGTCACTGGCTGCACTGGAATCACTAGATGGCACATGAACTGGGAGTACACTTGGAGTCATAGAGGGCACTGGGTGTACTGGAGTTACTACGTGACATGTGGACTGGGAGTGCACTTGGAAACATAGAGGGCAATGGGTGTACTGGAGTTACTGCCAGTGGCGGCCGGTGCTCAATTTTCTTGGGGGGGGGACAGCCCGTGGCCCCCCCAGCCAACCAACTGAGTCATAGAGGGCACTGGGTGTACTGGAGTTACTACATGACACGTGAACTGGAAGTGCACTTAGAGCAGTGGTTCTCAACTCCTGTCCTCTGGACCCACTAGCAGGCCAGATTTTAAGTATTACCTTGGTGAGATGCAGACTAGAATACTGCAATCACTGAGCAGCAAATGATATCACCTGTGAAGTATTTCAGTTATCTTGCAAACCTGGCCTGTTAGTGGGTCCTGAGGACAGGAGTTGAGAAACACTGACTTAGAGTCATAAGGGCAATCGGTGTACTGGAGTTACTACTTGACATGTGGACTGGAAGTGCACTTGGAGTCATAGGCAATGGGTGTACTAGAGTTACTACCAGTGGTGGCTGGTGCTCAATTTTCTTAGAGGGTCTCAGTACCTGCGAATTGCCTTCAGCCCCCCCCCCAGCTAGCTAGCCAGCCAACCAACCACCTCCCACACCAGGGCTCGATCGCCGTTCCCCCCCCCCCCCTCTCGCTTGATCGCCGCATCACTCGCCCGACGCCTGCCAGGCCCCCCCGCCTTCCAGGTCGTGGCTTTGACGGCTTCCTCCCTGCGTCTCCTCCCAAGTCCCGGCGGTAGCTTCTCCTCGCGGCCAATCGGGTCTTAGGACTCCCGGCCAATTGGGTCTCAGTACCTGCGAATTGGCTGCACTGGAATCACTAGATGACACGTGAACTGGGACTGCACGTGCAGTCATAGAGGGCACTGGGGGTACTGGAGTTGCTAGGTGACACCTGAACTGGAAGCGCACTTGAAGACACTGGGAACACTGGGCACACTAGGTGACACATGGACAGGGAACATTGGTACACTGAAATCACTAGAGGAAACACGGACTGAGAGCACATTTGGTGTCACTGGTACCCAGAGGCTGGAAGACACAGCTGAATCAGAAGAGACATGCCTTTGCCTTTATAAGTAGACTGTGCAGAACTAGTGCTGGGCTTTCCTATTAGTTTCTAGGTATGTAAAAAAAAAACAACAAAAAAAAAAAAAAAACAGTTTATAGTAGAATTAAAGTTTAATTAAATCTGACACCAAAAGATTTATAGTTAACCTTTAAAAGTAAACCTCCCTTGTCTGCAATGTGCCTTTAGTGATATTTCACCCGGAACAATGTGCTGTGTAGACAAATGTTGGCTTTCAATGATATCGGCTGTTTCAGCTTTTATATTTCAATAAATAACGTTCTTTTTTTTCCTCCTATTTTTTTTTTTTTTTTTTTCACCAACAGAGACAGAATTATTAAAACGTTTTCATCTGAAATGATGCACGCACACAGATAATAAAAAAAGACAAAAAAAATAAATAATAATGACACAAAATTGCTGTTTTTACAAAATTTGCGGTGAATATGGATTGACGACGCCGTTAAAGTAATCAAAACAGGGAGAATATTAAGGGGTTCCTTTGTTTAAATTGGGAACGCAAGACAGCGTATGAATATTCATGATCACAGTTTGTTTTCCTGCGCTTCAATAATGGACTCGCATTTCTACTGTAAGGAATCATAATAGAGAAATTAATAAAAAAAATAAAAAAATTGGAGACAATGGCGCGGTGACGGCGGCGTTTTCGGTGTAATGGAATTGTTGTTGTTGGATTTTTCTGTTCTCTCTGGTGTTGTGACACACGGGACAAGCTGGAATCATCCTTTATATATCTGTTTATGAAGACTCCATCACAGGCATGAGCACCGGAGCACAAAGCACACTCCGTCTATTGTCTGCTATCTTCCCATACTTCCCATACTGAGCACCTCCCCTCCCCCACACACAGCCCACTAATGGAGAGCACTTCATTCATTCAGCAATATCTATCTATCTATCTATCTATCTATCTATCTATAGTTAGGTCCATAAATATTGGGACATTGGCACAATTCTAATCTTTTTCGCTCTATACGCCACCACAATGGATTTGAAATGAAACAAACAAGATGTGCTTTATCTGCAGACTTTCAGCTTTAATTTGAGGGTATTTACATCCAAATCAGGTGAACGGTGTAGGAATTACAACAGTTTGTATATGTGCCTCCCACTTTTTAAGGGACCAAAAGTAATGGGACAGATTAACAATCATAAATCAAACTTTCACTTTTTAATACTTGGTTGCAAATCCTTTGCAGTGAATTACAGCCTGAGGTCTGGAACACAATGACATCACCAGACGCTGGGTTTCATCCCTGGTGATGCTCTGCCAGGCCTCTACTGCAACTGTCTTCTTGTTCTTGGGGCATTTTCCCTTCAGTTTTGTCTTCAGCAAGTGAAATGCATGCTCAATCGGATTCAGGTCAGGTGATTGACTTGGCCATTGCATAACATTCCACTTCTTTCCCTTAAAAAACTCTTTGGTTGCTTTCGCAGTATGCTTCGGGTCATTGTCCATCTGCACTGTGAAGCACCGTCCAATGAGTTCTGAAGCATTTGGCTGAATATGAGCAGATAATAATTTTGCCCGAAACACTTCAGAATTCACCCTGCTGCTTTTGTCAGCAGTCACATCATCAATAAATACAAGAGAAACAGTTCCATTGACAGCCATACAAGCCCACGCCATGACACTACCACCACCATGCTTCACTGATGAGGTGGTATGCTTTGGATCATGAGCAGTTCCTTTCCTTCTCCATACTCTTCTCTTCCCATCACTCTGGTACAAGTTGATCTTGGTCTCATCTGTCCATAGGATGTTGTTCCAGAACTGTGAAGGCTTTTTTAGATGTTGTTTGGCAAACTCTAATCTGGCCTTCCTGTTTTTGAGGCTCACCAATGGTTTACATCTTGTGGTGAACCCTCTGTATTCACTCTGGTGAAGTCTTCTCTTGATTGTTGACTTTGACACACATACACCTACCTCCTGGAGAGTGTTCTTGATCTGGCCAACTGTTGTGAAGGGTGTTTTCTTCACCAGGGAAAGAATTCTTCGGTCACCCACCACAGTTGTTTTCCGTGGTCTTCCGGTTCTTTTGGTGTTGCTGAGCTCACCGGTGCGTTCTTTCTTTTTAAGGATGTTCCAAACAGTCGACTTGGCCACACCTAATGTTTTTGCTATCTCTCTGATGGGTTTTGTAACGGCACCCCAAGTATGAAAGGGGTTAACGCCGTTAGGATATTCCCTTTCCAAACACACGACAGCCACCAGACACTCCAACCAGCCGAATAAGACCCCATACAAATACTTCTCCCTCCACAGAGGAGACAACCACTCTGGAACTGTTGAGGTTCCAAAAGAGGGAATGAATCTTTATTGCAAGCACATGGTAACACACACTTCTCTTCAAAACACTTTCCTCTCGTCCTTGGGGAACAGGGCGGGTTAAACTGTCCAATGACAATGGTGATACAGGCCAGGTGTGTTCAAACTTCTCCTTCAGTAAACAGTCTTAGCAGGAGGGGTTGCTGGAGTGATTCCCCCCCCCCCTTTCCTCACAGCAAGACACTTAAACATCCCATAATAGGCAGCCAGACGGTCTACCAGCTCCAATCCACATCATCACAAACAACAATGAAAAGGTCTTTGGAAGCTAGTCTGGATTCATTAACATTTCAACAGGCATCCAGGTGGATTAATATTACAGACCCATTTTAAAGCAATCCAAGACATATTCTCAATGTCCATTATTTTCTGGCTCATACTTTCTAAGAACTTCTGGGTTCCACAGGCCCATCCGTTACATCTCTCCCCTTTTGGCAGGAGACTAACACAGGAGGAGACCCCAGACGGGTTGACTCCGAAGTTAGTCCATAGTTCCCTCCCTCTAATGCCTGGACAACCCATCAGCTTTGCCATTTTGCTTACCGGGTCAGTAGCTGATGGTGAAGTTGTAAGGTTGCAGGGCGAATAATGGAATTCAGTTCTGGAACAGTCACTTGCTTTGCTCTCTCAATGGCTCCCAAAACTTGTTGCTGACGCTCTTGGGAGAGGTAAGGCAAAACCTGGGCGCAAATCCCATTCAACCTTTTGACAATTTCAGCCTGTTTGTGCATTTCAATGTTCAAGCTATGGGACATCTCATAAGACATAACGTAGTGTCGTTGCATCTCCGATTTCTCACTGGCCAACTTGTCACATTCCAATTTTAGACTGTGATATTGTGCCTGATCTAAGGTACATGTCGGGGAAGATAGTCTTACCCGGGTCTCGGCAGCAAGCGGGTGGGTTCCAGCAGCACGGGTCTGGGCACAGGAAGTCACTGGGTTGGCTTCAGCGGGGCCCATCGGGGCGTAAGCAGAAACGAGGGGGGCCAAATCATTCCCTAGTAGTACATTCACTGGCAAATCCTTCATCACCCCCACATTCACGTGTCCCGAACCAACCCCCCAATCCAGGTGAACACGGGCAACGGGTAGCCGGAAGACGGTGCCTCCCGCTACTCTTACGGCTACAGTGTCTCCGGTATGTTGGCTCTCTGGGATGAGGTTCTTCTGTAGTAGGGTCATGGTGGCGCCAGTATCACGTAGGCCATTGGCTACCTTTTCATTGACCCAGTCTACCTGTGTTGCTGCCATTTGTCCCGGTTAGCTTCTTGTATTGGATCAGCCTCGTGCAGGATGCCCCAATGTTCTTCCTCCTCAACGCAGTGGGCCGCAGGCATGGATGTGCGGGGGTTCCCACCTGCTGGCTGTCTCCATGACTGGGACTGCCTGGCTGGATTCAACGGACAGTCTGGCTTTTTGTGCCCTAGCTGTTTACACCCGAAACACCTGATGGGTTGTGAGTAGCCCTGGGAGTTGAACCTGGGCTGCTGAGAATAAGTGGCCGCTGGAGGGGGTGCTGTAGGGCGGTATGACTGTGGTTGGTAGGCGATAGCCGGAGGGGGTGCCGCTGATCGATAATCCACCTGAGCTGTTGTCTTGACCACAGGGTTATCCAGTTTGCGGGCGTCTGTGTATTCGTCCGCCAAGTGAGCTGCTTCAGGCAAGGTGAAAGGTTTTCGATCCCGGACCCACTCTCTGACTTCCAGGGACAGTTTGTCAAAGAAGTGCTCCAGCAGGAACACCTGCAGCACCTCTTCCCTGGATTCTGCTTGGCATCCAGCGACCTAGTGGGATGCTGTGCGGTGTAGGCGGCATGCTCACTCTGTATACGAGTCTCCAGTCTGCATGCTCGTCTCTCGGAACCGCCTCCGGTATGCCTCCGGTGTGACGGCATACCTGGCCAACAATGCTTCTTTTACCAGTCCATAGTTCATAATATCCTCATCTGAGATGGCCCTGAACGCTTCACTGGCCCGGCCCGACAATTTCCCAGACAAAATGGTAACCCATTCTTCTGTGGGCACCCGGTGTAGGGCACATTGCTGTTCAAAATCAGCAAGGTACCCATCAATCTCCCCTTCAGTTTCAATGAAATTTTTAAAAGCAGCAAAATGTATCTTTCTCCTTTCAGTTGGTGCTGCTCTGACTTCTGCTGCTGCAGCACCTCTTTGCTGTAGCCAATCTGCGTCCACAGCCGCTATAACTCGGTCTATGATCTCCGCTGTAGGGTTAGGACCATAATGTGCCAGTCTTATGTTAACAGCCCGATCAAAACTTGCCTCTTTGGGTGTCCTGTCTGTTACGCTGGGCCTTTCGGTTATGTTGGGTCTTTCAGCTCCATCCATTTCGACTAATTCTGCAATAATGTCCCTCTTCTTACGGTTGTTGGCCGGTCTGCCCCGGTTTAGCCGTCCCTACTGTGCCTCCATTGGCCTGTGTCCTCTTGTTGCTGTCCTTATAGGCTGTGGAATCATCCCGCTGCTTTGCCACCAATTGTAACGGCACCCCAAGTATGAAAGGGGTTAACGCCGTTAGAATATTCCCTTTCCAAACACACGACAGCCACCAGACACTCCAACCAGCCGAATAAGACCCCATACAAATACTTCTCCCTCCACAGACGAGACAACCACTCTGTGTTGAGGTTCCAAAAGAGGGAATGAATCTTTATTGCAAGCACATGGTAACACACACTTCTCTTCAAAACACTTCCCTCCCATCCTTGGGGAACAGGGCGGGTTAAACTGTCCAATGACAATGGTGATACAGGCCAGGTGTGTTCAAACTTATCCTTCAGTAAACAGTCTTAGCAGGAGGGGTTGCTGGAGTGATTCCCCCCCCCCCTTTCCTCACAGCAAGACACTTAAACATCCCATAATAGGCAGCCAGACGGTCTACCAGCTCCAATCCACATCATCACAAACAACAATGAAAAGGTCTTTGGAAGCTAGTCTGGATTCATTAAAATTACAACAGGCATCCAGGTGGATTAATATTACAGACCCATTTTAAAGCAATCCAAGCTTTAAAAGTAAACACAGTTTATTATGCCTCAATTATGAATGAACAGAGTCAGTGATCGGTGTGGATCACTGACTTTAATCATTAAAGTGGATGTAAACCCGACATTTTTGTTTTTAATTAAGGCTTGCACCTTATACAGTATATGATGTCATGTCATCTGTGCCCAGTCTTGCCACGAAGAGTTAATCCAGCTCTGAGCAATCCTCTTATCCTTTTTCAGTGAGATAACAACTGACACACAGAAAAATAGGAGTCTGTTTCTCCCCCTTGCTGTGAGTGACAGGTGATTTACATACACAAGCCTGAGAGAGACATTCTGTGTGTACTTCCCATCCCCTCCTCCTTTCTTCTCCAGCTCTCCCAGGATTGGCTGCTCCACACCTCAGCATGACTTCAGCATGATGCTGAAGTCATGTGGTGACTTTTCTGGGTTTTAACTGGATGTTAGTGATCATAGCGATCATAGCAGAAGTTTAGTGTAAGAAATACACAGGAGAAAATGCATGTTGACAAGGGGAGTATAGAGGATGGAGCCGGGGAGTCTACTGACATCACGACTCCACCCACCGAGCTCCGGACAACAGACCCACCCACAGAATCTGCAGTTTTTCGGGTCTCATAACAGACAGAGGGGAGACATTTGACAGATAAGAATACATGCAGGAGGCGTGTATATCATTATAGATAACCACTATGGCAGTAGTTTAGAAAGGATGAGAGTGGCTTTACATCCACTTTAAGACGAGGAAAGGGCTGGTAAATCACACATTTACCAGCCCCTTCCCCGCTCTCCATTTTGACACATCCCCTGCAGCAACTGGCGGGGGGGGGCGGCAGTACTGTTGGGGGGAGCCAGGGGAGTACACAGAGGCCTGAGGGCAGCAGGAGGTGTATAGGAGGGGCGGCAGGGGCGACATGTAGTGGAACCGATCCCCTTTATTTTCCTCCTGCAGTCACTGAAACGCTGCAGGAGGAAAATAGAGAGGATTGGTTGCTTTATATGCCACCCCACTGCCCCTTCTCTATACGCTGCAATTGCAACCCCTGTACATATGCCCCTGTCCTTTCCATCCTGGAACAAATCCTCTCCATTCCCCTAATCCTCTGCATTGCAAATTCTTTTAACCCACCCCCCCCCCCAATCCCTGTTCCCAGCGCAACACCCCTCGAGCGTGGCACAAATCACCCCCTCCCCCCTAATGTTTCAGAATGGGCACCCAGGGCATTTGCCCTGCATCCCTTACAGGGTGCCAGGGGTCCCAGATGCTGCAATTGCCCCCTCTGAGACAGGTGGCATCTCTTTTTTTGAAGGGGAGTGTAAGAGGTTATGTGCTGGGTGGCGCTTTGGAAGGGGACAGGACTTACAAGGTGTGGTGTCAAATCTGACTCCCCCAGCACCCTGTCCTCTCCTCTCCCCAGCACCCCAACATATATCCTCTTACCCCCCATTTATCACTCCTCCAGGTGTATTTTCGTTAAAATGAAGTGGCGCTGCTAGGTAATAGTAATATAATGTGAAAAATTATTGAATAAATACATCGTGTGGTAACACTTTAAATGGAAAAAACACACTAATGTGTAAAGCCTCGTACACACGGCCGGGAATCCCGTCAGGAAAAAAACTTTGATTTTCCTGATGAGATTCCTGGCAAGCTTTTCTTGCAAAGCCGTGCATACAGACGGCCATTCAAAAGAACCGCCGTTCTTTTAAATGGCAAGAACGCAGTGACGTCATCGACTACCATCTTGCTTCACCCTACACTACCCTTGTAAGCTACTGCGCATGCGTCAAAGTCTTATCGAGCATGCGCGGGCTTACCTGGGGACAGGTAAGCATGTAGCCTCGTACACACGCGCGGTTTTCTCATCGGGAAACAGGCCGATGAGAATCCCGACGATAAAATCAGGCTCTCTATTTTTCTCGTCGAGATTCCCGGCAGTTTTCCTGACGAGAAACCATACACAGGACCGGTTTTCTCTGCAAAAAGCTCTCCCAGCAGTTTTCTTGCCGAGAAAACCGGCCGTGTGTACGAGGCTTTAGTGTGTGAAATGTGCAGGCGCAACTCTGCTTTCTATTGGCATCAGTTATGACTGTAAACAAATGTAGCACACGGACCCTTTTCTCCTGCCTACCTTCACTTTGCAGAGATAAAGGCACACCGTGCCACATGCCCGTATCCTCCTGGTATAAGAGGTTGAGCGGTGTTCTTAAAATTTTGGGTCCTGCAGCGAGTTACCTCCATCCATTGGTTCTCGTCCCTAGAATGTAGGGAAAAGTCTGTTCTTTTCCCCGAAAGAAGGCCAATGTCCAGACAATGTTCAAACTCCAAACAGACAAGTTTATTTTATCTTGCTTGAAACAGATCTGGGAACAGGTTGAAGATAGTGACAAAAGCAGGTAGGGAGACAGGTTCAGGCACGCGGCACCCAGTTACCCTATTCTTCACTCAAGCCTGAGTGTGAATTGATCACCCGGATAGATCACTCTCACAGTTCTAGCAGCTGGAGTGAAGCACGAACAGTTTCTTTAAATTAGTCCTCTTCACGGACAAGTCTAAGAGATCCTCTGCCACAGAATCCTTTAGTTACTGAGTTAGAACTTTGAAACTCCCATAGATTAGTAGAGACCATAGGTGTCAATGGGACACACTACAGGAGCTATACTGCAACTCACGAATCCTTCCCTCTGATAGGTAACCAGGCCTCTCCTTCACCGTGAATTACTTCACCGATCCATCGGACAGGTCCTCCCCCGGTTTCCTCTCCTTCAGAGCGGGCCACCCTCACACGGGTTCCCTGGGACTCCAGTGTGTTGATTGTAGACCCAGTTAAAGGTACTGGGCCTACCTGGAACTTCGTAGCCTCGGGCCAAAAGGTGCCCGAGACTCAGGGCCGCCATCAGGGGGATACAGGCAGTACACCTGTAAGGGGCCCGGAGGTCCCCATGGGCCCGGATGGCAACCCCCATTTTTTTTGTAAGGGGCCCAGAGGTCCCCAGGGCCCCGGATGGTAACCCCCCTTTTTTATGTATTTTTTATAAAATAAAATAAATAATAATATTTTTTATTTTTAATTATTCTTTGTAAGGGGCCCAGAGGTCCCCAGGGCCCCGGATGGCAACCCCCCCTTTTTTTGTTCTTTTAAAAAAAAAAAAAAAAATAATTTCATTTTATGTAAGGGGCCCAGAGGTCTCCAGAGGCCCGGTGGTCCCCAGGGCCGCGGATGGCAACCCCCCCTTTTTTTTAAATAAAAATATGTTTTTTTTTATACATTTTTTTATATATATTTTTTTTTTGTAAGGGGCCCAGAGGTCCCCAGAGGCCCGGAGGTCCCTGGGGCCCCGGATGGTAACCCCCCTTTTTTATGTATTTTTTATAAAAAAAAATATATTTTTTTATTTATTTATTTTTATTTAATTTTTGTAAGGGGCCAAGAGGTTCCCAGAGGCCCGGAGGTCCCCAGGGCCCCGGATGGCATCCCCCCTTTTTTTTTAAAATAAAAATATTTTTTTTTAATTAATTTTTTTATAAATAATTTAATTTTTTTTTGTAAGGGGCCCAGAGGTCCTCAGGGCCCCGGATGGCAACCCCCCTTTTTGTGTTCTTTTTTTGTTTGTCAGCAC
This sequence comes from Rana muscosa, assembly GCA_029206835.1. Taxonomy (NCBI): domain Eukaryota; kingdom Metazoa; phylum Chordata; class Amphibia; order Anura; family Ranidae; genus Rana; species Rana muscosa. The sequence continues at coordinate 47,337,488 of JARGYO010000094.1, read as the reverse complement.
CCAAAGCCCCCCCGACCTCAACAATTTGCAGCGGCAGCACCCCCCTGCCTCTCAATTCGTGGCACCCCCCGCTTCTCAATTCGCGTCTTCCCCCCCCCGCTTCTCAATTTGCTGCGGCAGCACCCCCCCAGTCCTCCTCTGCTCCAGGGGGCCCATGCCTGAAGCTGTGTAAGGGGCCCCAAAATTCCTGATGGCGGCCCTGCCGGGACTCCTCGACCAGTTCACGCACCCCAGGCCAGCAAGGCCAACGGGTGCGACTTCGCCACCACCAGGGGTCCTCCTGGTAATCCCCCTGGCACACCACCCCAATGGGGCACACTCCACTCCACTCCACTCTCCTCCTCTCCTCTCTCCTCTCCTTCTCTCCTATGGCGTCTCCCCTTTATGTACCCTCTCCCAAAATGCACAGCAGACCGAACTCCGCCCACCGCACGGTAGCCGAAAGAGGACACCCAATCACACCATAATGTCACCAGTGGTTCAACCCAAGACCTGGGCAACAGCGCCACCACAGGGCCAGGGGAACTATACACCAGACAACAACATGGCAGGGCAGAGTCCATATTAAACAGAATTGTAGAGTCTGAGCCATACTATTACTCAGACTGCCCCTAAATTTACAACACAGCGACCCTATTTTTGGGGGTCCCGCTACACACACCCCTCCCTTGAAAAGCCACTGTCCCCAGTGGCTGGAAGAGACCAGAAAGACCCCTCAATCCTGAGTGAGTTCCGGTCTTTTCCAACTGTGTACAACAAAAACAATAATGGTGCCTGAACCAAAATTTTTGGGAATAGCAGAGGAAGAAGAGAAAGAACATGTAAAAATATACATCACATTCTGTATAAAACACATAGCTTGACAAAATACAATCCCACCCCTCCTAACGTATCTACTCCACCCATTCTCTGATAGAGTTGATTGCAGGTCACCTGCAGAGGGAGAGAAAAAGGAAAAAAACACAATATACAATTTTAAGGTATGCAGAACAGAACCATCTCCCAGAGAAGAGATGATTATCCTCTGATATATATACATTTTCTCTATTGCATGGCTAAGCCTAGTCTTACTGAAATTTTCTGCAAAACACCACCACCTAGTGGCAACTCAAGTCATCACACTCCAATGTTGCGCGTGGGCATACATGTACTTCACATAAACTTTCCATCTTGACCACGACGGTTATCACTTTGGCCCTGACTAAACTACCCCACTGTTCAGTTGAAAGAAAAAAAATAACATTTCCTTTCCTTGCGGAGCTGAAGAGAGAGAAAAAAAAAAACACAAGCTCTCCAATTCCTCAGTTGAGTAGATTTCCCTTCAGCAAAGGGTAAAGTCACAAGTGAGTTCAGGGCAGGCTATTCCTGTGAATTGGAACAAAAAAAAAACACAAGTTCCATCTCACAAGTAATACTGAGGATCCAGGAGAACAAGAGTCTTCCATTGTCTATCTAGGGTCTCTATAGAGTACACAGTATCCTCTTTTTCCTTACAACAAATTACCACACGGTCTGCATGGATGTGCTGACCATAAGTGGGGCAGATGTGACGGGTAGTACAGTGATGGGGCAGATGTGCAGGGTAGTACAGTGGTGGGGCAGAGGTGGGGCAGATGTGCAGGGTAGTACAGTGGTGGGGCAGATGTGCAGGGGGGTACAGTGGTGGGGCAGATGTGCAGGGTAGTACAGTGGTGGGGCAGATGTGCAAGGTAGTACAGTGGTGGGGCAGATGTGCAGGGGGGTACAGTGGTGGGGCAGATGTGCAGGGGGGTACAGTGGTGGGGCAGATGAGCAGGTGAATTGGGGCTGCTCTAAGGTGTGAAGGTGCAGGAATTGGGGCTGATCAGAGATGTGAGAGTGCAGGATGTTAATTTCTCACTACTACGCAAGTAGTTTAAAGCATTTACTTTATAAAAAATCCTTTTCGTGATTGAGTGTGAAGTTGACATTTTTTTGTTATAAAATCGGCACGCTCAATTTCTTTGAAAACATTTTTCGGCACACTGTACTCAAAAGGTTGCCTACCCCTGTAATAGTGCAAAGCAATAAAAAAAATGCAAATTAATGTCCATTCATTGAAAGAGAGTTCAATATATAAACAAACGAATGTATCAACAAAAAGTTTCAGCTCATAATTCCACATAGGTGATCATCTTCAAAAAAGTGACTGGTGCTTGAATGAATACTGTGATATATAAAACTTGGTGAATCTTCACACGTGCTGCCCCCTTGGGTCCGCACTCAACCAAAAGATGTACCCCTGCAGGGGTGAAAAGCTTCACAATGGAGTCAGCTCTCTGTCCTGTGTTCCCTCCTCGTCGTCCACGATCTTTATATGCAATCACATATGAATGGGTAAAGAAAGAGGGCATCCCATTGTGTAAATCCGTATGGTTAAATTTATTTAAGTAAATGTTTATAAAAAGCACTTTTAACAGTGCTTTTAGATAGTATACGGGTGTAAAATAGTTTGTCTTGGATGCCTTGCGTTCCACAGACCAGAAACTCAAAACTGGAAGTAACGCTGTAAGCTCCGGCCTACGTGTTTCGTCATGCAGATGTTATCAAGAGCGGCCTACAAGAGAACATCGGAACAAAGAGGGAGGAGCCAGCTTCAGTGAGGTCTGTGAGGTGTGTAGCCAGTCGGCGGGGAGACATGCCAGCTGCCACAGAGGTGGTGATCGCCACGTATGGGACACGGGGCACCCTGCAAGTTATGTGGGGCAGATGTCCCGAGTGCCCATGCTGGTGCACCCCATTAGCCAGAGAACTGGAGCTCAGTGCTGGAGCTTGCTATCTGGCACTGAGCTCTGGGAATTAGCACAGCGTGTCTAAAACTGATTTTGCTAGGCCCCCCCACTATGGCGGAACGCCAGGGCCCAGTCACAACGATGAGTTCTGCGACCCTGGTAGTTCCGCCGCTGCTATATATCTATCTATCTATCCATCTATCTATATCATATCTATCTATCTGTCCATATCGTATCTATCTATCTATCTATCTATCTATCTATCTATCTATCTATCTATCTATCTATCTATCTATCTATCTATCTGTCTATCTATCCCATTCACCTTCTCCTCTATCTGTGTATGACTGACTTGACAAATAATGTCCCTATCACACCATTACCAAGCCTCATGTTTCAAATTGTTTGATCTTTTTTTCTTTTATACAGCAAAAAAATAAAAAATGTAGTTATTAAATACCAAACAAAAGCTCCATCTGTCGCAAACAAATTATAACAAATTCACTTGGGTACAGTGTTGCACAATGGAGTAATTGTCAGTCAAACGATCACAGCGCTAGAATATGGCCCGGTGATGACGGAGTACTGCAGGCTGGTATTGTAATGGTTAAATGTATGTCAATGTTTCTTTTAGTGAAGATCCAGATAATAGATATTTGGGTCTATTGTTTGCCAGTCCTGCTGGATACAATAAGATAAAATGATCCCGGTTGAAGTGTTGGATATTGGTCATGGCGCATCTGCTACACCGGGGGGAGAAAGGGATATCTTTCCATTGAAAATGTGATGCAATAAACAGTAAGCAAAGAAATACATTCTCTATGAAGAGGGAGCGTTTCCAAAGCTTTGATTTATTTTTAAGGAGCACATCAAAGGTTTTCAGCTCTTTTGCAAAGGTGGTCTCTGTGTTTGTTAACGGGAAGCGATGCAAATGCCGCCTGCATTGAATTCAGTAAGAGGGCTGTTTGGGAGGAACTTGCACGTCCTCAACTGACTGCAAAAGTAGGACTAAAATACTGTTTTCACTTTATTGCATCTGCTGATCTCCTTCAGCCCTTTTATCAGCTCACTCGAGCGCCAGCTGTACTTGGTTGCTTTAGAGCAGCTTTCAATTAGTGGCAACACTTTCCACACTGCGGTAATGACAAAATGATCTATCAGGGGCCATATAAAACCTTTCTGGATCCAAGATGGCCACCAAAATCTTGGGAGAGCTCTGTGACTAATCAGACCCAGACTCCCCCAAGATGGCCACTGGAAGCCCAGCCAGGGGCGGATCCAGAGTCTAGTCTCGGGAGGGGCACTACCAGAAAATATTTTTCTTTTGAGGCAATTTATCAGGGCAATGGCTGGTGTTGGCGCTTTAATAATCACGGCACCATGGTTGTTATGGTGTCAGGATGATTGAAGCACGGATTGTCACTTGCCACGTCGCCTGCCACACGTTGCGGATTGTCACTTGCCACACGTTGCGGATTGTCACTTGCCACGTCACCTGCCACACGTTGTGGATTATCACTTGCCACGTCGCCTACCACACGTTGCGGATTGTCATTTGCCACACGTTGCGGATTGTCATTTGCCACACGTTGCGGATTGTCCACTTGCCACGTCACCAGCCACACATTGCAGATTGTCACTTGCCACATCACCTGCCACATCACCATGGTTGTTATGGTGTCAGGATGATTGAAGAGCATTATTTATATTATTACATTGTAATATAAAATGAAATGGTTCAACTCACCATAATGCAGAATCAGTGGGTGCCCCGAGTGTGTCACTTGCCACGTCACCTGCCACCAGATGCAGCTTGTCACTTGCCACATCACATGCCACGCGTTGCGGATTGTCACTTGCCACGTCGCCTGCCACACGTTGCGGATTGTCACTTGCCACACGTTGCGGATTGTCACTTGCCACACGTTGCGGATTGTCACTTGCCACGTCACCTGCCACACGTTGTGTATTGTCACTTGCCACACGTTGCAGATTGTCCACTTGCCACGTCACCTGCCACATGTTGCGGAATGTCACTTGCCTGCCACCAGATGCAGATTGTCACTTGCCAAGTCACCTGCCACAAGTTGCGGATTGTCACTTGCCACATGTTGCGGATTGTCACTTGCCACAAGTTGCGGAATGTCACTTGCCTGTCACCAGATGCAGATTGTCACTTGCCACCTCACCTGCCACACCTTGTGGATTGTCACTTGCTAAGGTGGTGTTTTGCTTGTCAAAGTCAGGCAGCAGAGAGATGATGTAATCTCTCTGCTGCCTGCACAGTGAGGGCGGAATTTACTGCTGGGATGCAGGGCATGCGCGGGGCCAGGGCCGCTGATAGGGGGGGGACCACCAGTCCTCCTGTAGGGGGCCCGGGCACACACGGGGGCCCAAACAGCAGGGGGAATTAGTGTGGTTTGGGGGAGGGGCAGTTACAGAAGGATGCCCTGTGCAGCTCTCTGCAGCAGCTGAAAGACAGTTTCTCCCCCTCCTGCCAGGTTTCAGCTGCTGCAGGGAGAGACACAGACAGGGCATCATTCCTCTAATTTCTTCCCGACACTGATTTCCCTCCCTGTTCTGCCTGCTTCTGACCCCCCCTGTGTGCCCCCTTGTCACTGTGAATATAAAAAAAAATTATGTAAAAAACAAATAAAAAAGGGCTATTTCACACAGGTTCTCTTATGTTTGTGTCCACTAATGATTTTAGTGTATTTTTTGTGAAAATGTGGTCTTGATATATTGGGGTGGGCCCTGCCATGTAGGCTGTACGGGGCCCCGTGATTTCTAACAGCAGTCCTGCGCGGGGCAGTGAGAGATGATGTCATCTCTCTGCTCCCCCGGCCGCCGGCTTGTTGATTGGCCAGCCGCCCGCTCGACCACAGAGCCGACCAGCTGACGTGCCCACTCTCTGACTCTCACTCGCCGCCGAGCCGCCCGCCCGCACACCGAGGCACCCAGCAGCCCACACTGTCACCCGCAAGTTCCGCAACTACCGCCCGCTCAGACTCTCATGTGCCCGCAAGTTCCGCAACTAAAACTAATTTCTCGGGGGTGGCAATTGCCCTGTTGCCCCCCCCCCTGGATCCGCCCCTGAGCCCAGCACAGAGGACAAATTGGTAATCATGTGACCACTATGTTATCTTTTGGAAGCAAAGCAGAAAGTAAGCAATCTGTGAATTGCTAATTCACTACCCAACCAGAGAGATTTTACTGCTCATTGAATGCAGTGGCCACCAGCACAACACCCTCCTGCACTGGTACTGGTGGAGAATTCAAGTGGTTATGCCACCATATGCTTCACCGCCAAAAGTTCCTGATTTGGAACAAGGTGCCTTTGTTCTTATTTCCTCCTCATTTGTTCATTTTAGTCCGGAGGGTTCATTATTGAGTTGGCCCACCCTTTGCAGCTATAACAGCTTCAGCTCAAAAGAGAATTGGAGAGAGATACCGCTCCCTCTGAGGTAATGGGATTTTAATTGGAGGTATTAACGTCTGTTACCAAGGTGAGCACACATACGATAGGAGTTTTAAGAAAATATAAGATTTTATTACATAATATCAGATAAAAATCACATAGTCATAATGAATTTTGACCATGAATTGGTACTTAAAGCGGAGTTCCACCCAAAAGTCTACTTCAGTGCCTGATCTCACAAATGCGCTTCTGGAAACATTCCCACAGACACACTCCTAAACCTTGTGGACAGCCTTCCCAGAAGAGTCAAAGCTGGTATAGCTGCAAAGGGTGGACTTACTCAATTTTGAACCATGTTCATGTGCGTGAAAAGGCAGGTGTCTCAATACTTTTGGCAATATAGAGTAGTTGTATATAAAATGCACTATTTATCTTTCAAAAATTACTATAATAGAAGGGTGACACTCATGGCCATCATCTGTGGTGTATATACATAGAGAAAGAAAGAAAATTCAGACTATAAACAACCATACACAATCACTGAATTTTATTGTACAATCAATCTAAAATGCCATACAAAATGCATGTTTGTAATAAAAAAAGATAAATGTGTTGGCTCATAAGTTGAGTCAACCAATCACAGTAATAAATTACATTCAGAATAGATATGCACTTAAAAAATATGTACAGTATCTTCATTAGTCAACGCATTTCACTAGAAGTGGCTTCATCAGGACGCATGAAAATAATACAGCAATTGTCTAGAGAAAAAAAATGACATGCAGAGATAAAAGTAACAGTATAAATGATTATTCAACATTACATGTACATATAATATGTGGGGTGTACCTTAGCACCAGAGCAACACCAACATAAAGATGATTCCCTGGTAAATGTAGATTTGTTAGTGTCCACTTTCTTGGCCTCTCCCTATGCTCCGGTATAAAGCCAATATAATGGAATAGTAGTGGTTAAAAAAGCACTTTGGGGTTTAACTAATCTTTTTTTTCTTTTTTATTTCTCCTTTAAGGGGGCATGGCAGGGGGTGTGTCCTGTGCCAACCTACTTTTGCTACTAGGTGTTCCTTATTTCCAACGGAAAAAATTGGAAGGTATGACATACCTCTGGTGCCAGCAAAACCCTGCAGAGAACTGATTTGCCCATTGAAATGGCTTCTAGCGGCCATCTTGGGGGAGCCTGGGTATGATAGGACACAGAGCTCGCCCAAGATTTAGGCAGCCATCTTGGATTCAAGCATATATATATATAGATATACATATACATACAGGTATAACCCCTGCTGGGTCATTTTGGCATATATGCAGTGTGGAAAGTATAAAAAAAACGGACAGGCATCTTCTGGTCAGGGAAAAGTAGGCTAAGCCTAGGGAAAGGTTACTGGGAGAAGGAATGGATTAGGGATGGTCCTGCATATCTGTGGCATTTGGGGAAGGTCCTTTGTGCCCACCCTGTTAGGATTGGCGGATTCTGCACACTGTTCTGCCAGCACAATTCCCATTCTGAAAGGCCACATTTTATTAGCCTCAGGGGCACCTGCCTGAAGAAGCAATCCTTAAGCACCCTGCCATATCTGTAAGTCGTACATTATTATGTTGGATACACTCTATTCTTTTATTTTCTGTTCTATTCTTTTCTATTCTATTACTTTATTTTCTATTCTATTTTATTCTATTCTTTTATTTTCTATACTATTCTCTTCTGTTTTACGTTATTCTTTTCTATTCTATTCTTTCATTTTATTTTTGAAATTCGAGTTTCGGAAGACAGTTATTTTCTTTCTAATTTATTCTATTTCTATTTTTATTTCTATTGAATCAATCTGAATTCATTGTGAAGAATAGCTGGTTCTATTCTTTTCGATATTCTAATTTCGGAAGATGGTTATATTCAATTTTTTTCTATTCTATTCTCTTCTTTTCTATTATTGTATTTTATATTCTATCCGTTTCATTTATTTTCTATTTTGTTTTATTTTATTCTTTTATTTTCTATTCTATTCACTTCTGTTTTACTCTAATTATTCTATACTATTCTTTTATTTTATTTTCAAAATTGGAATTACGGAAGACAGCTATATTCTTTCTATTTTATTCTATTACATTTTTTTCTATTCTATCATTTTATTTTCTATTGTATTCTAGTCTATTCTATTCTGTTTTATTATATTCCATTATTTTCCAAATTTGAATCCTGGAAGACTACTGCAGTGCATCCGGAAAGTATTCACAGTGCTTCACTTTTTCCACATTTTTTTATGTTACAGCCTTTTTCCAAAATAGATTAAATTCATTATTTTCCTCACATTTCTACAAACAATGCCCCATAATGACAACATGATAGAAGTTTGTTTAAAATCTTTGCAAAATTATATATAAAAAAAAAAAAATACAAAAATCACCTGTACATACTGTAAGTATTCACAGCCTTTGCATGACAATCACAATTAGGCTCAGGTGCATCCTGTTTCAACTGATCAATCTTGAGATGCTTCAATACTTTGATTGGAGTCCACATGTGGTAAATTCAGTTGGATGGACATGATTTGGAAAGGCGCACACCTTTTATATAAGGTCCCACAGTTAACAGTGCATGTCAGAGCACAAACCAAGCCACGAAGCCCAAGGAATTGTCTGTAGACCTCAGAGACAGGATTGTATTGAGGCATAATTCTGGGGAAGAGTACAGAAAAAATTCTGCAGTCTCAATGAGCACAGTGGTCTCTATCACTTGTAAATGGAAGAAGTTTGGAACCACCAGGACTCTAGCTAGAGTGGGCCACCCGGCCAAACTGAGTGATCGGGGGAGAAGGCCCTTAGTCAGGGAGGTGACCAAGAACCCAATGGTCACTCTGACAAAGCTCCAGCATTTCTCTGTGGAGAGAGGAGAACCTTCCAGAAGAACAACCATCTCTGCGGCACTCCACCAATCAGGCCTGTATGGTAGAGTGGTAGAGTGGCCAGACAGAAACCACTCCTCAGTAAAAGTCACATGACAGTCCACCTGGAGTTTGCCAAAAGACACCAGAAGGGTCTCAGGCCATGAGAAACAAAATTGTCTGGTCTGATGAAACAAAGATTGAACTCTTTGGCCTGAATAGCAAGCATCATGTCTGGAGGGAACCAGGCACCACTCATCACCTGGCCAATACCATCCCTACAGTGAAGCATGGTGGTGGCAGCATCATGCTGTGGGGATGTTCTTCGGTGTCGGGTACTGGAAGACTATATAGTATTGAGGGAAAGAAGAATGCAGCAATGCACAGAGACATCCTTGATCAGAACCTGCTCCAGAGTGCTCTGGACCTCAGACTGGGGCGAAGGTTTATCTTCCAACATGGCAAGGACCCTAAGCACACAGCCAAAATAACAAATGAGTTGCTACGGGACAACTCTGTGAATGTCCTTGATTGGCCCAGCCAGAGCCCAGACTTGAACCCGATTGAACATCTCTGGAGAGATCTGAAAATGGGTGTGCCCTTTTGCTGCCGCACATATGTGTTATGTGGGTGGGAAAAGTTAAGGATGTGAAAGAAAAGAGGTGAAGAAAGAGAAGTGTTCAGCAGAAGTAAGTTGAAAAGAGGGATGGACATGGAAACGCAAGATTGGGAGATGGACTATGGGTGGGGGAGGGAGGAGTAAGGAAGGAAATGGATGTATTCTCCAATCAGATAATAGAGTTCTGTCAGGAAAGGGTTCACCCACTGGTGGCACTGTTGGATCCTTGGACCGTAGTACCGGTGTCCACCAGCGGGTGTATCCCGGCAGTGTGGAGCAGACAGCACCTCCTGCGCTCAGGTGTTACTTGAGGCCAATTGCAGGCATTCACATAAATTCCCGGCTGATGATGTCTCTCATTGCCTTGGTATCGTCCTTGCACCATGACCTGCTTGCCTGTGATCTGATCCTGATCCTGAACCTGTAATCTGTTACCTGATCCTGATGCTGTCTCCCTGTTCTGATCCCCCATCCGGTCCCACCTGTTACCTTGTATCCCTGTCCTGCAGCCTGATCCATCCATCCTCTCCCTGTTTTGTTGTTCCCTACCCCATCTGCTGATCTCCCGTTGATGACCCTGGCCTGGCTATTGTTTACGTTTCTGGTATTTCCCATTTATTGTACATATCTGTCTGTTGTTATTTGTGGGTCGCTGTCTGTTGGTTGGTCATATTAGAGGTGGTTGTATTTATACTATTGTGACAGCAGGAAGGTAAAGTCACCTGGTTGCATCCAGGGGGGTAGATATATTTCGCCCAGATTCAGGCTTTACGCCGACTTATACATCTAGGTGGAGAGTTGTATAAGGCTAGTGGGCTCATGGATGACTCATACCTCTAGGGAGAGTGTGGGGCGTCGTGCAGACAGAGATGAGGAGACCAGCTGAACCTTGTCAGCTCATTTAGGCCTCTATAAGAACTCCCAGCTTCATTAGATGTTAGCTCATGCCTGGAACCAGACCTGTGTGGACTGTCTAGGGAGAGTGAACCCCTGTGCGGTGAGACAAAGCCTGTGTGGCTATTTGCTTGGACATTTAAAACCAGGGACTTAGGGACTAGGACAGCACTAGGCTGATCCCAGTTGTTAGTTAGGAAACCTGTATGTTTAGTCAGAGGTCAAGTTGACCAGGATTTATTTTGTTTATGTTTCTTTTGCTTTGCTGTGTTTTGTCACTGTAAATAGAAAATAAACCGCACCTTTTTGATTTTGAAAACCACAACCTCCGTTTGCTGGGCCTGTTTTTGTGTGGGGAGCCCATCTCGGGGGTCACACACACCCGCTGCCGAGCTAACCCCCTCACAGTTGGTGGAGAACCAGTGGCAGTTTTTTTTTTTAAGCCAGCATGGAGGAGATACTGAAGCAGCTGGCTCTAGCAAATGCCAATCAACAGCAGACAAATGCAGGTTTGCAAAAGAACTTCGCAGCCCAGCAGCAAGCTCATCAACAGAGCCTTGCAGCCCAGCAGCAGACAAACGCAACTTTGCAACAGAGTCTGGAGGCTCAGCAACAAGCCCAGCAGCAATCTGAGGCCCGCTTCATAGACCTGTTGCAGAAGCAAGAGCAGAGACTACAACAACAGATGGAAGCAGTAATGCAGCAACGTCCGCAGACCAGTGAGGAAAGCCGTCCCACTAATACCGCGTCCTTTGGGGTGAGTCGTTTATTGACAAAAATGACTGGAGAGGATGATCCAGAGGTATTTTTGACCACATTTGAAAGGACCGCTGAAAGAGAAAAGTGGCCTGAGGAGCAGTGGGCTGGACTGGTGGCTCCTCTGTTAACTGGTGAATCGCAGAAAGCTTACTATGACCTAGAGCCTAACCAAGCAAAAGACTATGTGATGCTAAAAGCTGAAATATTGGCAAGGCTGGGTGTCACCCAGGCTGTCCGGGCTCAGCGTGTGCATAACTGGACTTTCCAGCTTGGAAAACCCCCCAGGTCTCAAATGTATGATCTCATTCACCTGAGCAGAAAGTGGCTACAGCCAGAGACTTTGTCCGCACCAAAGATTGTGGAACGTGTTGTAATGGATCGGTTTTTGAGAGCTCTTCCTACTGCCATCCAAAAGTGGGTAAGCCATGGAGACCCAGAGACGGCCGATGGTCTTGTGGATCGTGTGGAGAAATACTTGGCTACAGAGAACCTGACGGCCTCTTCCAGAGACACTCGGACTTTCCACCCTAAGACCAGACCATCCCCAGGGGCGGATAAGAGGATTCCAAGGGGTGAGGGTGGAGAGAGTGAGAGGGTGGGAGCTCTACCCCAAGTTTGGCGAGAACAGCCTGGGAAATCAGCGGCTCAAGAGGCCGCAAGAAGGATCGTTTGCTACCGCTGCCGGCAAGCGGGACATATTGCAGCCAATTGCCCGGTTGTGGAGGAACCCATGCAGTGTGACTTTCTGACGGGCAGACGTCAGTCGCTGTGTGCGACAGTCGCATGCACTGCCATTCGAGGAACTGAGAAACATTTATGCAAAATGTGTGTTAATGGTAGAAATGTTGTGGTATTGTTGGATTCAGGTAGCCTTGTGACCCTGATAAAGGCTGAGTTAGTTAAAACAGAGGTCTCTGGGAATAGCAAGGTAGCTGTTATTTGTGTGCATGGGGACACCCGAGAGTATCCAGTGACTACAGTGTGTTTCGAGACCCCCAAAGGTACCCTCTCTCATCCAGTGGGCTTAGTATCTCAGTTACCGCATGACGCCATTGTGGGAAGGGATTTTCCGAAGTTCTGGGAACTGTGGGATGATCCTGAGCCCCCCACTGGTGCCCCTATGTACCAGGAATGTGATAGCCAGAACTCCCCTGAGAGTGGTGAGGACTCTCCGGAATTTCCCTTATCAGTATTGGCAGGGGAGACTCAAGAAACTGGAGAGGAGCCCACCTCCTCAGACGAAAACCTACCGTCTGTGGAGTTTTCTGATCTTGAGGTTCACAGGGAAAACTTTGCCACAGAACAGTTGAAAGACCCCGCCCTAATAAAGGCACGGGAAAACGTAGTGAAAATAGATGGCGAGTTAGTGAACCCAGATAATACCTGCACTTACCCATACTTCAGCGTAGAGAAGGACCTACTGTATCGGGTGGCAAAAAGGGCAGAAGAAACCGTTGAGCAGCTTGTGGTGCCCAAACCTTACAGGAAGTTGGTGTTGGAGTTGGCCCATGGGCACATTCTTGGAGGTCATCTGGGGACAGAGAAAACCCGAGAGAGGGTATTACAGAGATTCTATTGGCCGGGGGTGATGAAGGACATAGAAAATTATTGTTCCTCCTGCCCTGTGTGTCAGAGGTCGGCCCCGATGCCACATTTCCGTAGCCCGCTGGTCCCTCTACCCATCATTGAGGTCCCGTTTGAGAGGATCGCCATGGATTTGGTAGGTCCTATAATCAAGTCCGCTAGGGGGCACCAGTACATATTAGTTATAATGGACTATGCCACCCGTTATCCAGAAGCGATCCCTCTCCGAAATACCTCGGCCAAAACCATAGCCAAAGAGCTATCTCTTGTGTTTAGCCGGGTGGGTATTTGTAAAGAACTGCTTACGGACCAAGGTACACCCTTTATGTCCCGGGTTATGAAGGAGCTGTGTAAATTGTTCAAAGTGACGCAATTACGTACATCTGTGTATCACCCCCAAACCGATGGGCTGGTTGAAAGGTTCAACAAAACCCTAAAACAAATGTTGAAGAAAGTGGTGGATAGAGATGGAAAGGATTGGGACTGTCTACTTCCTTATCTGATGTTTGCTATTAGGGAGGTGCCCCAATCCTCTACGGTATTCTCCCCCTTTGAGTTACTGTATGGGAGACACCCAAGAGGGCTGTTGGATATTGCCAAGGAAACTTGGGAAAGTGAGAGTTCTCCCCACAGGAGTGTGATTGAGCATGTCGCCCTGATGCAAGACCGAATTGCACAGGTAATGCCCATCGTGAAGGAACATTTGGCCCAAGCGCAGTTAGCACAGCAGAGAGTGTACAACCGTGGAGCCAAGACCCGTACCTTTTCCCCGGGGGATAGGATACTGGTACTTGTCCCTACGGTTGAAAGTAAATTCCTTGCCAAATGGCAAGGCCCCTACGAGATAATGGAAAAAGTGAGCGAAGTGAATTACAAGGTCAGACAACCAGGAAGGCGAAAGCCCGAACAGATCTATCACGTTAATCTGTTGAAAGCCTGGAGGGATAGAGAGTCCCTAGTCGCAGACACTTGGTCACCAGCTCAAACTGGTTGCGTGATTCCTGAGGTTGGAATAGCAGCCACCTTGTCACAACCCCAACAACAGGAGGTTAAGGAGTTTGTGCTTCGCAACAAGGAGGTATTCTCTGAGCTGCCGGGACAAACATCTGGGGTAGAGCATGACATCATTACCCCGCCCGGTGAAAGGGTGAAGTTAAAACCCTATCGGATCCCAGAGGCCCGACGGGAGGCAATACGGGAGGAAGTACAGAAAATGCTGAACTTAGGGGTGATAGAGGAGTCCCAAAGTGATTGGTCTAGTCCCATTGTGTTGGTGCCTAAACCGGATGGGAGCTGGCGATTTTGTAACGATTTTCGTCAGTTGAACAAAGTTACAAAATTTGACACCTACCCCATGCCACGTATAGATGAGTTGATCGACCGGCTGGGAACAGCCCGATACATGATGACTCTTGACCTCACAAAAGGGTATTGGCAAATCCCCCTGGCCAAGTCGGCCAAAGAGAAAACCGCATTTGTAACCCCAGACGGGGCGTTCCAATATAAAAGAATGCCGTTCGGGTTACAGAATGCGCCGGCCACATTCCAGCGGAAAATGGACCAGATGCTGAGGCCCCATCGGAAGTATGCTGCGGCTTACCTGGATGACGTAATTGTCCATAGCACAGATTGGGCCTCACATCTGCCAAAAGTGCAAGCAGTCCTGGACTCTGTTCGGGAAGCGGGGTTTACGGCTAACCCCAAGAAGTGTACCATTGGGCAGGAGGAGGCCAAATATCTTGGGTACACCATTGGGAGGGGAGTAATAAAACCCCAACTCAACAAAGTCGAGGCCATCCAGAGTTGGCCACGTCCCAACAGCAAGAAGCAGGTACGAGCCTTTCTGGGAATCGCTGGGTATTATCGGCGATTCATTCCCCACTTTGCTTCTAAGGCTGTGCCCCTAACCAACCTGACGAAGGGGAAAGGGTCGGTCATGATTAAATGGACCCCCGAGGCTGAGGCAGCATTCCAATTCTTGAAACAAGCCTTATGTAGCCAGCCAGTGTTGTACTCACCCGACTTCTCTAAAGACTTTGTCGTACAAAGTGATGCGTCAGATGTGGGGTTAGGAGCAGTATTGTCCCAGGTCTGGAACGGGGAAGAGCACCCAGTCATTTACCTCAGCAGGAAGTTGAAGTCCCATGAGGTAAATTACGCCACCGTTGAAAAGGAGTGTTTAGCGGTGAAGTGGGCTCTAGATTCCCTTCGGTACTACCTGCTAGGTAGGCACTTTGACATGGTTACGGATCACGCTCCGTTAAAGTGGATGGCTCAAAACAAGGAAACAAATAGAAGAGTGAATAGGTGGTTCCTGGCCCTCCAGGAATTCAACTTCACAGTAAAGCATCGCCCTGGCGTTCAAATGGGGAATGTGGATGCTTTGTCTCGAGTACATGAATGCCTGATTGCTGGTGTTCCAACCCCGAGGTTAAAACAAGAGGGGGGGGTATGTGACAGCAGGAAGGTAAAGTCACCTGGTTGCATCCAGGGGGGTAGATATATTTCGCCCAGATTCAGGCTTTACGCCGACTTATACAACTAGGTGGAGAGTTGTATAAGGCTAGTGGGCTCATGGATGACTCATACCTCTAGGGAGAGTGTGGGGCGTCGTGCAGACAGAGATGAGGAGACCAGCTGAACCTTGTCAGCTCATTTAGGCCTCTATAAGAACTCCCAGCTTCATTAGATGTTAGCTCATGCCTGGAACCAGACCTGTGTGGACTGTCTAGGGAGAGTGAACCCCTGTGCGGTGAGACAAAGCCTGTGTGGCTATTTGCTTGGACATTTAAAACCAGGGACTTAGGGACTAGGACAGCACTAGGCTGATCCCAGTTGTTAGTTAGGAAACCTGTATGTTTAGTCAGAGGTCAAGTTGACCAGGATTTATTTTGTTTATGTTTCTTTTGCTTTGCTGTGTTTTGTCACTGTAAATAGAAAATAAACCGCACCTTTTTGATTTTGAAAACCACAACCTCCGTTTGCTGGGCCTGTTTTTGTGTGGGGAGCCCATCTCGGGGGTCACACACACCCGCTGCCGAGCTAACCCCCTCACACTATTCACTTACTTTATTAAATCATTATATTATTCACCTTATATGCGTTTGGTTTCCTCTGCGGCAATCCACACAGCCTGGTCACACCTGGTTTTTGACAGTATACCAAGGCCATCCCTGACCAGAAGTGGCTGCACAGAGGAACCATCTCGGTTCTGTTGCTCTTCTGAGATGAATGTGATTCCTTATTATGCTCTGTTGGCGTCAGAGAGTGGTGAATATCTCCGTCAGACATTGAAAGAGTGGACCAGTGACCAGCTGCTAGAGATCATTCGTTTAGCTCACTCTTTGGTTGATCAGGGCTGTATGCTGTTTGGGGATGCCCCGCCTTTAATTCAAATCTGCACAGAGCTGGCTTTGCCCTGTATCCTAGAGGGCCATGATGATTTTTTTCCCCCTTCTAATGTTAATCAGGTCGTATCACTGGTTTGGCTTCTGGAGGATGACTCCCCATACTTTTTTGAACATTACCCAGCTTGTTCCCAACAGAAGATAATAGAGAGTGTGTTGATTCTGTATAATCCCTTGTCAGACAGGCAGAATGTAAACTGCAGTTTGTGAAACCACTACTTTTCGCATGGTCTGTTATGTTGCAATCAGCCCCAGCTAGCCGACAAAAAAACATCTCTGCTGCCAGACACATACCTGCCCAGGAGTCTTTTTCCCCTTTACCCATGGCAACCTCCGTTTCAGCCCAATATACCCTGCTTCCCAGCAAGTATCAATACCCTGTCTCTACTCGCTGCACTTATCCTGCCTTTAACCCACCTGCCTCTTCTCTGCTCCCTACAACTTCCCCACAAAAACTTCCTCTGGCCGCTGTTCCCTCTTCCTTGCCATATCCCAGCCCTTCTCTTCAGTATGCCTCACCTCCTACCAACAGTCCAGCAGTCACCTACAGATCTCCAGCAGTTAAGCCAAAGAAGAAATGGAAGTTCTTTCCAACCCACACGATCCTGCCAGTAACCCAACCTGCCTCCACACTAACCAACCTGCTCCAGTCTGCTTGCATGCCAGCTGAACCTGATTCTGCCAAACCTCTGCCTGCTGTCCAGTCTGATGCCCCAGTGCCTGCTGTCCAATCTGACGCCCCAGTGCCTGCTGTCCAGTCTTACGACCCAGTGCCTGCTGTCCAGTCTGACATGCCTGTATGCCAGCCTGAAGTTCCTGTGCCTGTATACCAGCTTGAAGTTCCTGCGCCTGTATGCCAGCCTGAAGTTCCTGTGTCTGTATGCCAGCCTGAAGTTCCTGTGCCTGTATTCCAGACTGGTATCCCTATGCCCGTGTCCCAGTCTGAAGATCCGGTGTCCCAGTCTGAAGATCCGGTGTCCCCGCCTGAAGTTCTGGTGCCTGTGTCCCCGCCTAAAGTTCTGGTGCCTGTGTCCCCGCCTGAAGTTCTGGTGCCTGTGTCCCCGCCTGAAGTTCTGGTGCCTGTGTCCCCGCCTGAAGTTTTGGTGCCTGTGTCCCCACCTGGGGTTTCGGTGCACGTGTCTCTGCGTGGAGTTTCGGTGCCCATTACCCAGTCTGCTAAACCGTGCCCGTTACCCAGTCTGCTAAAGCGATGCCTGCTACCCAGCCTGCCGTTACGGAGCCTGCTGCCCGGCCAGATGTCCCGGAGCCCGCTGCCCAGCTTGATGTCCCGAGCCCGCTGCCCAGCTTGATTCCCGGAGCCCGCTGCCCAGCTTGATGACCAGGAGCCCGCTGCCCAGCTCGATGAGCCCACTGCCCAGCTTGATGACCCGGAGCCCGCTGCCCAGCTCGATGACCCGGAGCCCGCTGCCCAGCTCGATGACCCGGAGCCCGCTGCCCAGCTCGATTTGTCCGCTGTCTGTCCTGATGTGCCCGATGTCTGCCCTGATGTGCCTGCTGTCTGCCCTGATGTGCCTGCTGTCCAGTTTGACGTACCCGATGCCCTGCCTGAAGTGCCTGATGCCCTGCCTGAAGTACCTGATGCCCTGCCTGAAGTACCTGATGCCCTGTCTGAAGTGCCTGTTGCCCAGCCTGACGTACCCCCATCCGTGGTTCTGCTTGATGTCATAGACTATGGACAATTACAACTAGTTGGAGCGTCCGGAGGCCACTTCTTTGAGGGGGGGTACTGTCAGGAAAGGGTTCACCCATTGGTGACGCTGTTGGTCTCTTGGATCGCAGTACCAGTGTCCACCAGCGGGTGTCTTCCTACACTCAGGACCAATCGTCACTATATCCACGATTGGAAGGATCGGGTGCAAGAGAAGGGCTGTGTGCTGTTCTCCTGGTGGTTCATCTATTAAAGGCCGCGGCTGGGTCACAGCCGACTGTGTATCAGGGGCTTATCTCTGGTAAGCTGCCATTCTGTGTGGTGGAGGGCACTGTCAGTCTGCGAGATCACTGGGTGTCATTGGAACTGTTTGATGTGCCCATATTGTTTCCTTGGAGATCTTTGACCCACATCTTACTATATACTATATCCTCCTGGCTTTGTTTCCTGTTAAAGCTGAAATTAGTGTGCTGGGTGGGTGCTATATACCAACCAGTCCCTGGACTTTTTTCATGATTAATACTCTTTGAATTTTTTTTTTTCATATACTACTTTTGCTTGATTTATTAATATTCATGTGGGCAACTTCAAAATGATTGTTATTTAACCACACTTATGTTCCTGCATTTGCCGTCTATGTTGGGTCTGGTCTTTCAGTGGACTATACCCTCTATGTTCTAATTTAGTTGGCATAAACTAAGGATTTGTGGATTGTCAGTGCTTTACACAATCCAGCCCCTGCATATATTTTCATGCTTCTGTTCAAATTTGTATTATTGGCGCAAATTTTTTTTCTATTTATGTTGTTTTGTGTTTATACCACCATTTTTGCTGCCTTTAACTTACTTGTATTACCCCTAGCACAGTTTTTTTTTCCCCTTTGTTACAGTGTTTATACCATTACTGCAGCTTTTTAGTTATGGATGTTTTTGATTTTAGGGCTTCAAAGGTATTGAATATTGATGGGGTCTTTGAAACCTATAAAGAGGATGAGGGTGACCTAAATGGGATTTTTACTAGACTAAAAAATCTGATGATTTCAGAGACCCACACCAAATGGGACATCGCTTATCTTGAGACTTACATTGGGCACTCTATGGTCCCCCGGAGCTTGAGGTGGGATGTGGCACCCCAAAAAGGTGATACCGACCTTGAAAATTGGTTTAAGTACTTTAACCAGGCTGGTGTCTCCTTTCTTAAGTTTCTGGTTGAAAGGAAAACTCTGAAACTATCAAAATTGGATGAGGAGATCAGACTTATAAAGGATAAGCTTAATCCTGTGAAGGAAAGTGAGGACTATACAGAAAAATCCTCCAACCTTCTCAAAACTCTTGAAAGGGAGGATAAAGATCAAAGGGCCAAAAAGAAAAATAAGTATAATAGAGACCTAGGTGACTATCATGGTAATATTGTGTTTCTTTGGCAAAAAAAACTATTAGAGGAGCAGGCTAAGTTAAATGGAGGTGGGATGGAGATTACCGTTCCTCCTAGTGGACCCTCTATGTCTACTCTTAACCAACCATCTATTCAGCCAAGTACACATAAACGTACTGCTCCCAGTACTAAATCCAACAAGGGGGGTAGTCAAAACACCTACCAATCACCTAGGAGAGGTCAGAGTGGGAATAGAGGGGGTTCCTTCCAACCAGGACCGTCTCGCTCTTTTGGTCCACCATATTCCAATCAGGGAGGGACCTTAGAGCAAGTTCCCCCCTACTATTTGGGCCCACCTCCCAGTCATAAAGGACAACCTTCTCGTGGGAGAGGATGGGGTTCAACCAATTATCAGGGACGCCCTCCTTACATCCCAGATGGATGGAGACAGGGTCCAGGTACTGATTGGGATCCCCGGACCCCTTTGGGCTACCAACCGGATATGTGGGATGATAGTACCTTAGCTAGTAATCCCTTCTTTCCCCTCCGGGATAGAGAAGGTCTGGGTGAGGACCTATGGTCAGGTGGTTCAAACCACTATCAACAAAGTGAAAGAACTAACTTTTCAACCAATCAGGGGCCAGGTAGGATTCTCCCACCTAGGCCACCTCCTACCTCCTCTAATCTCATGAATCAAGGGAGTTGGGGTTTTCACAGGCCTACCCAAGGCACAAAAAGGTTGGGAGAAAGAGGAGAGGAACCAGAGGGGGGCGGAGGGCACGAGCAGTTAAAGCGACCACGAATGTAAAGGGACAAGGTATTTTTAATCTTAGTAAACAAGTTTTAACGGAAGCTGAATCAGTGGTTCTTGATAAAGGACTTAAGTTTGCGCCTCCTAAGGGTTTGGATAAGTTCCATACCTTTATGGACATTCACAAATTTGTGCGTAAACTTAATATTAAAAGATACATGCTGGGGACCACACCCAGAGTCGAAGTAGGACAAACCAATTTTGTTCATTCAGGATTGGCTAATGCATCCCTTTTTAACCCCCCTGGGGCCCTTGCACCATCCTTGAGGGTATTTAGGGACGTGCTTATTAGGGATTTTGATGCTTTACAAGTCAAAAGGGCCAAAATGAACAAAGTGCTACAAGATGGGGTTGATTCCCTATGTAGCAATAAAAACGTGGTTATCAGGCCAGCTGATAAGGGGGGGGGGGGATAGTGGTTTTGGATAGGGAAGATTATATGACCGAAATGAAGAAAATCGTTGAGGATTCAAACACATATACGTTATTACCATCCGATCCGAAAACCAAATACATTAGAGATTTGGAGTGTTTGGTTGCTAGGGGTTTTTATGAAGGGATACTTACCCCCAGAGAAAGATTATATTTGATCCCTAGAGCACCTCGAACGCCCACTATATACTACCTCCCCAAATTGCATAAAAATCCTATCTGCCCCCCGGGTCGTCCCATAGTTAGTGGGATTGACTCCATAACATCCCGGGTGGGCAGATATATTGATTTTTATTTGCAGCCTTT
Source organism: Rana muscosa (assembly GCA_029206835.1). Classification (NCBI taxonomy): domain Eukaryota; kingdom Metazoa; phylum Chordata; class Amphibia; order Anura; family Ranidae; genus Rana; species Rana muscosa. The sequence continues at coordinate 47,316,569 of JARGYO010000094.1, read as the reverse complement.
GGTATGGAAGATGCCTTCCTTTGTGAAGGATTCCAGGCACATTATCAACTTGTTGTCTGGGATCATCCCAAAGAAAGAAATTTGGATGGTGACAGTGGATGTGGCATCCCTTTACACCATCATCCCACACGAATTAGGCTTTGAAGCAGTCCAGTGGTTTCTTGAAAGGGACTCTGGGCTTCCACTGAAACAGGTGAACTTTATTATGTTACTTTTGCGGTTTGCTGCGTCCTCGAATTATTTCTGGTTTGGCCAGAGGTTCTATCGACAGGACACAGGGGTAGCCATGGGGGCTAAATATGCCCCCAGCTTGGCTAACCTGTTCATGGCCAAATGGGAGGAGGATGTCATCTATGCTGGTAGTGTGCCACAATTGGTCTTTTGGGCTAGGTACATTGATGACATCCTCCTCCTATGGGAAGGCCAATATCAGGACCTTGTTTCATTCATGGATGGCCTTAATTCCAACCGGAGGGGTATTCTTCTTCAGTACGAGGCTAGCCAGACTATGGTCCATTATTTGGACCTACAAATAGCAATCGGGGACGTTTTTGTGACATCCAACTTCTTCAAGGAAACTGACAGGAACTCCTTCATTCTGATAGGGAGCTGGCCCATTTTCCTGGCCCATTTTCATCATTAGAAGCTTTGGTGAAGACCAACAGCCACTTAAATTCCATGCCTTGGGTGCCAGGGGGCACCATAAGAAAAAGCCAACATTTGTGTGAGACCACAGGGAACATTTTTTATAATTTCTGAGATGTTCTATACCACATGTGTCAAACACAAGGCCCATGGGCCGAATTCGGCCTGCCAGGCCCTTTCATATGGCCTCCCTCTTCTCTTTTTAGTAGTTGACAGCAGAGAAGAGATCAGAACTCTTCCTGCAGATCCTGTACCTCTCTGTGCAGCCACAGCAACTCCTCATCTCCACCTTTCCTGGTTTCAGCATTCAGCAGAGCCCAGCAGCTGACTCCAGCCTTCCTCTGGCCCTCCTCCAGACCCTGCAGTTTCTGCTTCACAGCTCCATTCCCAGGTTCTTCCTAGCAACAACACAAGGTAAGGGGGATACACTATGATGTAAGGGAGGGTGGGGGACTCTTGACTTCTGATAGTGGAGTAGGCTTTTGACATCTGATGCAAGGGGGAGATGGGATGTTCTTGACTTCTAGTCTTACAGATACAACTGGCCCTTTGAGGGCAACCATAATGCTGATGCAGCCTGTGATGAAAATGAGTTTGACACCCCTGTTCTATACCATCAGGACAGAAGTTTGCAGGCTGATTCCCGTATTTTGGAGCACACAGAGCATTTGAGGGTCAATACGCAAGGAAAGGTGATTTTTAATCACAATGCCTTAACAAAATGGCTCATATCCCAATTACATGGGGAATGGTCTATCCATTATTTCATGAAAGTGGAATTTTCCTGTAACCCCTGTGAATGCCCATCTCTCCGTGTCTACATAGAGAGCCCGGACAAAGACTCGTCAAATGAGTGCTGTGTTTCTTTCTTCCTAAAGTGCTTTTTCGTCTCCTGCATCCAATAATGGATGTGAGTTGGAGTGCATTAGGCTTTTAAATCTCCAGAGGAAGATGTCTAGTATTAATGACTGTTTACCTAGCCTTGCCATTGGCTGAGCTCTCGGACTGACCGTTGCATGGCCTCACAGCTAAGGAGAGCCTCAGCCTGCAGCACCAGGTTACCAGCAGCCTCTATATATAACTCCATAATGGAATTTATATTGTATTTATCAGCAAATAAACAACAGGAAGCTCAGAGGATGAGTTGTCCACCCATACAGGGAGAAGAGTTGTGTTTGTATTCAGAGAACAAGTCCAGATAATAACTATAGTAAAGTGTGAATGCTACCCAGTAAATAAAAAAAAGCTATTTTGGCTCATTCAAAGTAAGACGTTGCACCTTCCATTCGCTCAAGTCTTGTTATTACTGTTCGATAAGTGCCTGATAAGTGTTCCTGCCAGAAGCTTTTTAGCCAAAAACTTCACCCACTGTATCAGTGACATTGTTCCCAGTTATCTCTGTTGACTACATACCCCCCCCCCATTTTATGTAGAAGAGGTGAAGAGGGTGTTCTGTAGTCCTCGTAGTCACACCCTCTGTAACGTCTTCTCATCCCACCTTAGCATAGGCAGGAGCTGCTGAATTCAGGAGCAGTGCAGCATTGTTGCCACACCATCAAAAGACGGTGCATTAAGTGGACATTCCTGGCAGAATCAACAGGAATTTGTAGGGCTATGCAGGAGAAAACTGTACTGCAGATGTACATTAAGTGCTGCAGCACATATATTTTTAAATGGGAGGCCAATTTATTGCCATGTTTTCAAGAGACAAGTGGGTGGGACAAGAAGAAAGTTAAAATAATGTTGGAAAATGCCTGGCAACAGCCCCGGTCCCATGAGTGTGTGGGAGTAAAGTTAATGACCAGCATCGATTTATCACTATTTATCATTATTAGAAACATAAGAAGCTCACTCCTTTGCTTGACCCTTATTGGGTAAAGGGGCAAATTAAACACTACGCAATCTCGAAAAGGATAAAACTTTGTTAGCAAGTTTTACACAAATTTACGAGATTGTCCGAATTCGGGACAGTCGTGGCCCAGGATCAGAATTCGGCCAGAATGACATAACAGAGTGTCGGACGAAATTGGCAGAAAGTAGAGGACCTTTCTTCATTATGTATACAAATGCAGTTTATCAATCATTTCAGTTCACTTTTTTATTAGTCATATCGTTTAATTTCTATGTTGACAGGCCCCCCGAACTTGAAGTGCCCCGGGCCCCCCAAGGTCTAAAATCGGCACTGCTGTGAAGGATGAGTTGATGGAGGAAAGTTCAGTTGTAAGTTGGAGGCGTGATAGGCCTCTATGACGAGATGGGATTTCAGGGATCAAGGCGAACAGAGTAGGAGGTAGCCAGACAGATTGGGGTAGGGAGTTCCAGAGGATGGGAGATACTCTGGAGAATCCTGGAGGTGAGCATGGGAGAAGATGATGAGGGAGCTAAAGAGTAAGAGGTCTTGGGAGGAGCCGAGTGGAAGGTTTGGGTGATATTTTGAGATGAGATCAGTTTAAAAGTGTGGGACTTTATATGAGGCAATCCCCAGGATTAACCTCCATCCCCGATATTTGGAAACAGTAGGAAGTTGTGGGACTTTAAATGAAGCAACACTGCTAAGTAGTGTAGCGGGGTCTCCTTTAAGGCCCCGGGACTACGTTACCCAGAACCCCGTTCGGCACCCAGAGTGCAGTTAGCCACCGCAGAGACTCATGGGAGGGGTTATTTAAGGAGGAGGCGAGGTGGAGCTCGGCCTCTTTGGACACCGCGCTGCAAGCAAGAGTTTCTTCCTGTGCGGATCTGCTGCAGTGCAAGGCCTGAAGCCTGGGCCTTGCGCAACTTCCAAAGAGCCTTCCACCCCACTGCGGAGCCTGGGTGGCATCTGACTTGTCGAGTGAGGACATCAGTTGGATCGGGGACCCGATCGTTACAGACGCTGTGTACGGAGACACAGCAGGTGGAAGTCCCGGGCTGGGATCGCGCCCGGAGTGGTGAGCGAGCACTTGCTCAATCAAATAGACTTTACAGATTCTAGGCCTATAGACTGCCGTCGCTCACCGATTGTTTGCTTATTGTTTCACTGGGGGACCGGTAGCAGGACAAAGTTGAAGTGTCCCCCCAGCATAGTGTTCTTAGTGATTGCCAGTTTGTGGATTATAAATACTATTCATTAAGTGCACCACCGAAAGTTTGCATGCAAAGAAATCCCTATAGGAAGGACTGAGATTTATTCTGGGTCAGGCCTGGCCAGGGTGGGGAGATAGGATATTGTTTAGTGCACCACAGGGCGTGTATACCATAATAGCTACGCGTGGTGAATTACCGCGCAGCGCCATTATTGTGTGCTATATTAATTGCTGCAGGGCTCTGCAAGCCAGTTGTGTGTATTATATCCTGTTTAAGCCTTTTTACAACCAAAGTAAAACTGTTATACGTAATCTTTAACATTTGTGTGTTGTCTTACTATAAAGAGGGTGCCTTTATAATACCAATTGATTATGATAAAAATATAACCCCTAGACTAACTGTGCCAGGGTGGGTCGAGCAGATTGCCGGGGGTTGGTGGTGCTGTACACAGGGCCCGAAATCAAACCAGCGGCTCTCTTAACTGGGGGTAGCGCTACACGTGTTGGCTCTCGAGTCCGGGATCCTGTTGCAGCAAGTAACGCGCCAAAAGTACCAGCATGGACCCACTAGAAGTAGGACAGTGGTGTAAAGCGGTCGGCACAGATCCAGCCGGGATAGTAGTCATAGAACTCCCAGGGATCTGGCAAGAAAAAGCGGTGAAGCAGCTAGTGATGTCACTGTCACCGTATCAGAAAGCATGGGTGGTGGATGTCAAGACGAATTCCTCACTGACCCACGCATTAATATAGTGGATAGACGGAGTCCCAGAACATTTCAAGAATCCAAGTGTAGTAGCTATAGATGATCAGACTTATAGCCTAATACACGCGCTGCCGCTCAAGCCAGGAGGACGGTTTCAGACACCAAAACTATCTCCATCACCCACCCCAAAAGCAGAAAAACAGAAAAAAAGGGAAAGTCCCGGGTCACCATCTGCCACCCTCAGCGCAGAGTTGTGCGCGGTCCTAGGGGAACTTGTAGCCCAGTGTAAGAAAGATCCTACAGATTACCAAATGTCAGGATACAGAAAACTCAGAATATTCTCAGGAAGGAAACCTGTACCTTCGGGTGAAGAGGGGTTTGAGGAGTGGTTAGACGGTGCCACTCAAGCCCTAGAAGAATGGGAAGTCCCAGATCATAGGAAAAAGCAGAGAATTGCTGAAAGCCTGAAGGGGCTTGCTCTAGAGGCCATACGCAACCTCAAGATGAGTAGGACAGACTGTGATGCACAGGACTATCTGGACATTCTGCAGAATGTGTTCGTTGGAACAGAGAAAATCACTGAGCTCACCTATCAGCTGGAGCACTGCTACCAAAAGACAGGAGAGAAACTGTCAGAGTTCATGAGGTGCCTGGATAAGAAGGGGATTGACCCACGGAAGGTGGATGAGGCCTGTGTTCAACAGGTGATGAGAGGATCTCAGCCCTTGGACCCCATCGCATTGGCGCTACGCACAAGACAGGATGGGAAGAGCCTGGAGTACCCTGACTTGATCCGAGTAGTCAGAGAGGAAGAAGCTATGTTGGAGGAGAAAAGGAAGAACCAAACAGTTGAGTCGGTAAATCCTCCTCCGGTGATGGTCAGGACGGCCATGACCCTGGAAAGAGACTCAGAGGTGGATACCTTGAAGTCGCAGATGTCCCAAGTATTGGGGATACTGACCTTCCTGATGGAAAAGAAGTCAAGGGAACCGGAGAGGGAAAGTCCGAGGAGGGAGCTGTTTCCAAATACCTCCGCACCCGCATCCCTACAAGATTGGGGGGACATGTCTTGTTTCAACTGCGGAGGGGTTGGTCATGCGGCCAAAGTATGTACCAGTCCAAAGAAAAAAAAGATGAATAACCGCAAGCCGCCGGAAAACTTCAGCGGGCCCCGGTGAAGGAGTCAACCGGGTGCCCATCATCTCCAGTGAGCTCCAAACTGAAAAGAGTGGAACAGAAGACCCCTCAGAAGAAATGCAAGGTTCCTCAGAGGGAACACACCCCAAAGTAGTGTCTCTCAGCGGGTAGTTACACCCATCAAAAGGTGGGAGATCAATGCATACCAGGCCCAAGAGAGACTTAAGTCCAAAGAGAAATGGAAGAAAGAAAGTCAAAAGGGCAAATGCAAAGATCAAAAGAAAGAGAACCCCTTGAAGCGATATCCAGAGAAAGCTGGTGAGTCCCTCCCCGATAGTACCAGTTCAAGTGGAGGGAGTCTACACAAGAGCCATATTGGATACTGGGGCGCAAGTGACCCTGTTGTACCGGGACTTTTATGACAAGCATTTAAGTCACCTACCCATCCAGAAGATTGAAGAGTTGGAGATATGGGGAATTGGGACAGAGAGTTTCCCTTATGATGGCTATCTGCCTAAAAAACTGACTTTTGACCCGTCCATAGCCGGGAAGGCTGAAGTGTTTGATACCTTAGCTGTGGTATGCCCCCGACCGCCTGGAGCTAACAAGAGTTCCTTAATAATAGGGACCAACACGGATCTGGTCCGAAGACTTCTGGCCCCTCTGACAAGAAGGAAAGACCTCACAGTCACTAAGATCCACCCAATGTTGAAGACAGCCTACCAACGGCTGATCTTGGAACAGAAGGCCCCGGAAGAGGGGGTAGGGAAGGTCTGGAGGCTGGGGAGAAGGGGAATAGTGCTCTAGCCTGGTGAAGTAACCTGCTTGAAAGCCGCAATGAAACTCACTTGGGAACAGCCTGGCCCTTTTGTCATGTTGGAACCCGACCCAAGGGAAGAACATTCGGGCTTAGAAGTAGTTCCAGAAGTGGTCCCGGTGAGGGCCCTGAAGAAGGCTCATTGTAAAGTGCCTGTGAGCGTCAGAAATACCACTGATGGCCAATGGAGATCCCAGCCAGGCTGTTACTGGGCCGGGTGAGCCCAGCTACCCCAGTTGCTTCATCAGATGTGGAGAAGACAGATGGAGAAAGTACTGTGTGGGAGAAACTTTCCATGGAGAATCCAAACCTGCCCAGGGCTTGGAAAGAGAGAGCCAAGGCCCAGTTGACCAGGTGGGAAAGGATCTTTTCCCAAGATGAATTTGATGTGGGGTGTGCTAGGAGTGCCACCCATCGAATCCGCCTCCAGGAAGACAAGCCCTTCAGGGATAGAGTTAGGCGGGTTCCGTTAGCAGACCTCGAAGACTTGAGGGAGCAGCTCGCCAAGCCCAAGCGAACAGGGGTGATTCGAGAATCTAGAAGTCCCTATGCCTCCCCTATAGTGGTGGTCCGGAAGAAGAATGGGTCACTGAGGCTGTGCATAGACTATAGGACCCTCAACAGGAGAACCATACCGGACCAGTATACCACTCCAAGGATAGAGGATGCCCTACAGAGCTTGTCTGGAGCCAAGTGGTTCAGTGTTATGGACCTCAAGAGTGGGTACTATCAGATCCCGATGCACCCAGAAGACAAAGAGAAGACGGCTTTCATAACCCCAGTTGGGTTCTTTGAATTCGACCGGATGCCTCAGGGTCTGTCTGGAGCTCCAGCCACCTTCCAACGTCTCATGGAGAAGACTGTGGGAGATATGAACCTCATCAAAGTCCTCGTATACTTGGATGACATCATTGTCTTCGGAAGAACCTTGGAAGAGCATGAAGAGAGGCTGGAGAAAGTTTTGAAGAGACTGAGTGAGGAAGGACTCAAGCTCTCACCTGAAAAATGCCAATTCTATCAGTCATCGGTCAACTATCTGGGGCACATAGTGTCTGAAGATGGGGTAGCCACAGACCCCGAAAAATTGGAGGCAGTCACCTCCTGGCCCAGGCCCACCACTGTGACAGAGCTCAGATCCATTCTGGGGTTCTGTTCCTATTACAGGAGGTTTGTGGAGGGGTTTGCTCGGATAGCCAGGCCTCTGAATGAGCTGCTAAAGACGGAGGGGGAAGAGGATGACACAGGCCCCAGAAAGCCAGGGGAGTCAGTCAAGGACCAGTGGAACGAGAAGTGTGAGAATGCCTTCCAGATGTTGAAGAAGACATTAACCACTGCCCCTGTCCTGGCCTACGCAGACCCTAAGAAGCCTTATGAACTTCATGTGGATGCCAGTCATGATGGTTTGGGAGGAGTGCTGTACCAGGAGCATGAAGAGCAACTGAGGCCTGTTGCGTATGTGAGCAGAAGTCTGACTCCCTCCGAAAAGAACTACCCCACCCATAAGTTGGAGTTCCTGGCCCTTAAGTGGGCGGTAGTTGACAAACTTAGAGACTATTTGTATGGGGCGGAATTCACAGTGAAAACAGACAACAACCCCCTCACCTATCTTTTCACCACAGCAAAGTTGGATGCCACAGGACATAGATGGCTGGCGGCGCTGTCTGCCTTCAATTTCGGCCTGAAGTACAGACCTGGGGCTGGAAACCGAGATGCAGACACTTTGTCTAGAAGATCTCATGTCCCCACTTGCAGTACAGAAGACTGGACCCAAGTGGCACCCGACGGGGTGCGGACCCTCTGCCAAGGGGCTGAACTCCAAGCCAGTGGCGGCTCAAGAGCAGAAGAGATAGGGGTTACCATAGTAGGAGTTCCCAAGCAATACTGTGGAGTAACCCAACTGGGGGAAGATAACTTGCCAAAATTGTAAAAAAAAGAGTTAGGATCTGACCAATTGGAAGACCCCATGGGAAGATTGGTCTTGGAGGCCCTAGAGAATCAGGATCGGAATAGACTCTTACGCCACCCTTCAAAGGAGGCTCGCCTATTGAGGAAGGAGTGGGACAGGTTGCAGGTGCATCATGGAGTGGTCTACCGAAGGGGCCCCTCTGATGACCTAGAAGACAAATGGCAATTGTTCTTGCCTGAGAAGCACCGAGAGACAATCATGGTTGCTCTGCACGACAACCATGGCCACCTAGGGGCGGAAAGGACCTTCCAACTCGTTAGCGACCGTTTCTATTGGCCCTGCATGAGGGCTGAAGTTGAAGAATACTGCCACTCATGTGCACGATGCATCCAGAGAAAGACTTTACCTCATCAAGCTGCCCCAATGGACCATCTGCAAAGTCAAAGCCCACTTGATCTGATATGCATTGATTTTCTCTGCCTTGAACCCGACCTGAGTGGACTAGGAAATGTTCTGGTAGTAACCGACCATTTCACCCGGTATGCCCAGGCCTTTCCAACCAAGGACCAGAAGGCTTCCACCGTGGCCAAAGTGCTGATGGAGAAATACTTTGTACATTATGGGCTACCACAACGGCTCCATTCAGATCAGGGAGGGGATTTTGAAAGTCGACTGATCCGGAAGCTCCTGGATTCTTTGGGGATCAAGAAGACAAGAACTACCCCCTATCATCCACAAGGTTATGCTCAGCCGGAGAGGTTCAACTGAACCCTGCTCAACATGCTGGGGACCCTAAGCAGTGAAAAGAAGGAGCATTGGAGCAACCACATAGCAGCAGTTGTGCATGCATACAACAGCACTACCAGTGACGCTACAGGGTACTCACCCTATCGACTTATGTTCGGGAGAGAAACAAGACTACCCGTAGATCTGGCCTTTGGCACTTCCATAGACCATTGTTCTGCTGCTTCCCACAAGGGATATGTCAATAGGCTCAGACGCAATTTGAAATTGGCCTATGAACAGGCCCAGGCGGCCTCGGAGCAAAGGGGGGCCCGCAACAAGAAAAATTTTGACCTGAAAGTTAGGATTCAGGATTTGCAACCAGGAGACAGAGTGTTGCTACGGAACTTGGGGGTCCCTGGAAAACACAAGCTTGCAGACAGATGGAGACCTGAACCTTATGTTGTTTACAAAAGGCTACCGGGCCTGCCCGTTTACAGACTCAAACCAGAAGGGAAGGTGGGACCTTTGAAGACCTGGCATCGGAACCACCTACTCCCACTAGCGGAGGCAGTTCGGATACCCCCTGTGACGGATTCCCCTGAGCCAACTTCCATCCTGGATACTCCCAGACCGAACACTCGGTCCCAGACCCCTCAGATTGGGGATACAGAGACCTCAGAGATGAGTGAAGATGAGGGAGAAGAACTTGACTGGCTTTGGCCTTCACAGGCCCCAGGAACCTCTGCTATTGATCTTTCACCTGAAGAAGACACCATAGATCAGACGCTGAATGCAGAAGCTGCTGAGTTCATTCCGTCCAGTCCTCGGTCAGATTCTTGGGAGAGTGCCTGTGACTTACCCCCAGGAGAAGACCCAAAGGAGTCTCTGTACCTCCCTTCTCCGGAGTCCAGTGCTCCCGAACCAGAGGAAATTCCTGAGTTGGTTCCAGAGGAGGAGTCTGTTCTAACAGAGAGCCCAAGAGGACAGAGGAAGCGAAGAGCCATAAAGCCTACCAGAAGATTAACTTACCCACAGATGGGGAGAAGTGCGGAAGACACTGTGGTTACTGCCAGAAGGAGTACGGAAGAACCTGACCCTCCCACTGTTCATTTAGTGGGGGGCAACCCCAGCTCACTCTCTGGCACAGTTAGGCAGGACACTAGTGATGGTGTGACCTGTGGGCAGGGGAGTTCACTGCCTCGGTTTTGGTGGGAATTTCCTCTGCCAACATCATACGAAACTTTGATTGATGATGTACGTTCTGTGATTTAAGTTTATGTTATCTTTGGGGACCAAAGAGTTTAAGTGGGGGGAATGTGTAGCAGGGTCTCCTTTAAGGCCCCGGGACTACGTTACCCAGAACCCCGTTCGGCACCCAGAGTGCAGTTAGCCACCGCAGAGACTCATGGGAGGGGTTATTTAAGGAGGAGGCGAGGTGGAGCTCGGCCTCTTTGGACACCGCGCTGCAAGTAAGAGTTTCTTCCTGTGCGGATCTGCTGCAGTGCAAGGCCTGAAGCCTGGGCCTTGCACAACTTCCAAAGAGCCTTCCACCCCACTGCGGAGCCTGGGTGGCATCTGACTTGTCGAGTGAGGACATCAGTTGGATCGGGGACCCGATCGTTACAGACGCTGTGTACGGAGACACAGCAGGTGGAAGTCCCGGGCTGGGATCGCGCCCGGAGTGGTGAGCGAGCACTTGCTCAATCAAATAGACTTTACAGATTCTAGGCCTATAGACTGCCATAGCTCACCGATTGTTTGCTTATTGTTTCACTGGGGGACCGGTAGCAGGACAAAGTTGAAGTGTCCCCCCAGTATAGTGTTCTTAGTGATGGCCAGTTTGTGGATTATAAATACTATTCATCAAGTGCACCACCGAAAGTTTGCATGCAAAGAAATCCCTATAGGAAGAACTGAGATTTATTCTGGGTCAGGCCTGGCCAGGGTGGGGAGATAGGATATTGTTTAGTGCGCCACAGGGCGTGTATACCATAATAGCTACGCGTGGTGAATTACCGTGCAGCGCCATTATTGTGTGCTATATTAATTGCTGCAGGGCTCTGCAAGCCAGTTGTGTGTATTATATCCTGTTTAAGCCTTTTTACAACCAAAGTAAAACTGTTATACTTAATCTTTAACATTTGTGTGTTGTCTTACTATAAAGAGGTTGCCTTTATAATACCAATTGATTATGATAAAAATATAACCCCTAGACTAACTGTGCCAGGGTGGGTCGAGCAGATTGCCAGGGGTTGGTGGTGCTGTACACAGGGCCCGAAATCAAACCAGCGGCTCTCTTAACTGGGGGTAGCGCTACAGTAGAATGAATCAATCAATGTAAGCATAGTTTAATGAGTACAAAAGGAATACATACATCATGAGATAGCAAAAAACATTATAATGAATTGTAATAATAATCATCTAGTTAATAATATGATTATCAAACAGTAATAATAAGATGATTATCTCAACATAATACAGATTACTATACATGGGGCAAGCAGACCAAAATTACATAGACAATAGACATATAAAATAGGATTTTATACTCTCCGTAAAATCCTTTTCTCTGAGTTCATGGACGGACACAGCCTTAATCTTGACAAAGTGGGTATTAGCCTTCCTTTAGGAGTGACTAGGCAGAAAGTGTTAACAACTTCAAAGCAGAACAGCCCCACCCAGGGGGTGGTCCTACTGACTATATCCCCTCAGCCTGCACAAAGCAGATCAGTTCGTCAAAAGCAGAGGGGTGGGTGCTGTGTCCGTCCATGAACTCAGAGAAAAGGATTTTACGGTGAGTATAAAATCATATTTTCTCTTTCGTTCATGGACAGACACACAGCCTTAATCTTGACAAAGTGGGACGTCCGAAAGCAGTGTCAAAATGAGGGGTGGGAACAGCATTAAAACAACTTCACCCCAAGCAAAACAGAGCCCCTCAACTGAGGAGTTGTAACTCTAAACAACCGCCTGCAAAACCTTGCGGCCGAAGGAAGCATCCGAAGATGCACTCACATCAACTTGTAAAAATCAGTAAAAGTATGAACGGATGACCCCTTATGGCGTAAGCCTGACTCGCGATCTGTCAGATCCACCTCGAGATGGTGGCCGACGCGACCGCTGGGCCCTTCTTGGGACCAGCCACTGAAAACAAACAGTGAGTCTGAACTCTGGAACGGAGCAATAACAGACAAGTATATTCTCAGAGCTTGGACAACGTCCAAGGAAACAACGTCGTCTCCTTAGGATTCAATGGATGAGGACACAAGGATGGCAGTACAATGTCTTCCTTAAGATGGCAGGTCGAATGACCTTAGGAAGAAAGAAGGCTGCGGGCGCAGCACCACCCTATCCTAGTAGAGGATTAGATAGGGAGCCTTGCCTAACAAGGCTGCCAGCTCAGAAACCCGTCTTAACTGACTTAACAGCCTCCAAAAGTACCACCTTCTGGGAAGGTGTCAACAAGGGAATCTCCCTGATGTTCTCAAAACGGTGGTTTCTGAGGTAGTGGAGGGTGGACTAGAGAGTGAGCCACCAGGGGTCGTTGAAAAAGACAGCCAGGGCAGATATCTGCCTCCAATTGTACTTAGCAACATTTTTGGTCCGCCCCACGCTGTAAGAACCTCATTTCCTCACAATTGATATGTAGGTCTTCCAAATGCGATGGTAAATCTTCCTAGAGGATGATTTCCGAGCACTCGTCATTGTAGAGAACACTGAGTCTGACAAGCCCCAGTCTCTTAGCACCTGGCTCTCAATAGCCATGCCGTTAGCCAGTGATTGTAAAACAGGATGGCGTATGGGACCTTGTGACAGCGGGTCCTTTCTTAGTGGTACTATAGACGCACTAAATTGGCGTACCGGGACACCGAGGCCAATCCAGAGCAATTGGGATTCTTGGAATCCTCTCTGCCTCCAGTCTGTGAAGCAGATGAGGAAGGTCAGAGGAGGGAAGGCATAGATTAGCCGGTACTGACTCCATGGTGCCACTAACGCATCTGTCGTGTCTGCCCCTGGGCCTCTTGACCTGGCCACAAACCTCATACCTTCCGATTGAGTACAGAAGCCAGGAGATCTACGCCTGGCATGCCCTATCTTGGGCAAAGGAGCTGAAACTCATCCGGGTGTAGAGACCATTCTCCTTGGTCCAGCCTCTGGAGACTTCGCCTGCCAGTTATCCACGCCCGGAATGTAAATGGCCGACAGGGCCTGTACGCTCCTTTTTGCCCACCTTAGGATGCGAGCGACCTCTGACGCTGCAGCCGAGGTTTTTGTTCCTCCTTGATGGTTGACATATGCCACTACTGTGGCGTTGTCCGACTGGATCCTGACTGGACGCCCCTGAAGCCTCTGGGACCATGTGGAGAGGCACAGCCTGATCGCCCGGAGTTCCAGGACGTTGGTCGGCAAGTGGGATTCCTCCGGAGTCCAGCGACCCTGGTCGACTGAACCCCCCAGACCCCCCCCCCAACCGATAAGGCTGGCGTACGTCGTGATCACTATCCAGTGAAAGGGAAGACCGACTTCCCAGACAGAAGTGCTGGTGATGTCAGCCACCAAACTAGGGAGGTCCTGACTAGGTGGCTCACCCGGATTTGACAATCCAGGGATGATGGGCACTTGTCCCATCTGGACAGACCTTCCTTCTGTAACACTAGCGTGTGAATTGCGCATATGGTACTGCCTCGAAGGAGGCTACCATGAGGTCCAGGCCTCGCCTGTAAAAGCGGCGTGGCGACCATCCTGGGGATGTCAACTGCCGCACCGCAGCCCGAAGGGTCTACAACCTTCCCCCTAGGGAAAAAACTCCTGCCTCTGAGGAGTCCAAAATCAACCCCAGCTCTACTAGGAGTTGGGTCGGTACCAATACTGAATTCTGAGTGTTCAGCACCCAAGCAAGGTATCGGAGGGTCTGACAGGTTATAGACACGCTCACCTCTAATTCTGAGGTGAAGTGGCCCTCAGAAGAATATCGTCCAAGTAGCCAACGATAGTGAGGCCACGCTGTCTTGGCCCGAATCAGAGCGAGCACCCTGGTGAACACCCTCGGTGCTGATGCCAGGCCAAGGGGGGCGCCACCATTTGGTAGTGGTCTTCCCCAGCCGCAAGTGCAGATATCTCTGATGCCTGGTGCATATGGGGACCTGCAAGTATCGTCCTTGCCAAGGATGCCAGAATCCCCCGGGTGGAGGGCAGTGACAACAGAGCCAACCAACTCCCTCCGGAATCTTTGTACCTTCACAAAGCAATTGAGGACCCTGAGATCCAAGATTGGGCAAACACCCTCCTTGGTAGTACTAACAGATCTGAGTAAAAACCCCTAAAACCGTTCCCTGTACTGAAACAGGAATATCGGCCTGCGTCTCCGCAGGCTTCGAACCAACCCCTATAGGGCTTCCTGACGCGTCGGCAGAAGCTGGCGGTTGGAGGGAATAAATAATCTGTTCGGAGGGCAAGAGAGAACTCTATCTTGTACCCTGAGGAAACTACTTCGCAAACACACCGGTCGGGGATCTGAAATGTCCCCCAGGTCGCGATTTCACGAACACATCCCCCTACCCGAGAGATGGGTGGGGACAGACTTTTATGCGGACGTATGTTTGTTCGCAGGTTTGTTGGGTTTGCGAAACCAGGGATGCTTCTGTCCCTCAACAGGCGTTTTATCGACCTGGGATCGTCTATTTGCCTGGGCAGATAAAAAAAACAAAACCGCTTGTACATGGTGAAGGGGGGCTTTAGCCAACAGCGTGGCTCCTACCCTTCCTTGGATAGTGGGAGCAGCATGCTCCTACCTCCTGTGGCATCTTTAATAATGTCATCCAGGGGTGCTCCAAAAGTCTGTTGCCCTCAAAGGGCAATCCATCAGGGCTTCCTTGGAAGATTGGTCCACAGATCAATCTTAACCCAAGTAGGCAGCGTAACATCACTGCATAGCTTGAAGCTCTGGCCAGCAGAGGAATCGTGTCCACGGCTGATTCGGAGACAAACTTTTTGGCCCTGTACTATTGGTCAGCTAGGGCTGTCCCCTGATGTGCCCTTAACCCGTAGTGCAACCTCCTTGCCCATTCAGTGAGTGTCTGAGACACCAGGGCCCTAACTATCATTAGGCACACAGCCGAGCCCACTACCGTGTACAGGTATGTCCGAAACGGTGGCTAGCTTGCTTAGTCTGGACACAAGAAGGTCCACTCTCGGGGGCGAGGTCCATCTTCTCAAGAGACTCTCCTCAAGAGGGTAATGCACCGCCAATTCCTTGGGGACTGAAAAAACAAAAACAAAAAACCCTTCTGTGGTTTGTCCCACTCCTTGTATACCAGTTGTCTATATAAGACCTACAAGGCAACACGTTAGCAGTGCGGGTCACCTGCAGAACCCAAAGGGGGCCGGTGCTTCTCATTTTAGAGTATCTCGCACTGTGGTGATAAGGTCACTTACCAGAGCCCTTTCGCGTGCTGACCCAGACCAGATCAGTAATCCTCCGGTCGGTCTCGGTCCGCATCCTCAGATACATCAGAGCCAGGGCATAGGTTGTAGCTGGACCCGGCTCCGCATCTGAGTTGTCCCCAGCAGATGGCGGGGGCAGGGGGCACTTTCTAGCCCCCGTTTTCCCACGTGCTGCTTCCACCTTGGCAATAAGGCATCTGGGATTGCCGACCTAGCATCTACCGATACATCGTGTACAGGTATGTCCGAAACGGTGGCTAGCTTGCTTAGTCTGGACACAAGAAGGTCCACTCTCGGGGGCGAGGTCCATCTTCTCAAGAGACTCTCCTCAAGAGGGTAATGCACCGCCAATTCCTTGGGGACTGAAAAAACAAAAACAAAAAACCCTTCTGTGGTTTGTCCCACTCCTTGTATACCAGTTGTCTATATAAGACCTACAAGGCAACACGTTAGCAGTGCGGGTCACCTGCAGAACCCAAAGGGGGCCGGTGCTTCTCATTTTAGAGTATCTCGCACTGTGGTGATAAGGTCACTTACCAGAGCCCTTTCGCGTGCTGACCCAGACCAGATCAGTAATCCTCCGGTCGGTCTCGGTCCGCATCCTCAGATACATCAGAGCCAGGGCATAGGTTGTAGCTGGACCCGGCTCCGCATCTGAGTTGTCCCCAGCAGATGGCGGGGGCAGGGGGCACTTTCTAGCCCCCGTTTTCCCACGTGCTGCTTCCACCTTGGCAATAAGGCATCTGGGATTGCCGACCTAGCATCCACCGATACATCGGGTGCAGGGCATCCTTGCAGGCTCAGGTGTTACAGGGGAAATAGGCATCTGCTTCTGACGCCATGCTGACCCACACGCCTGACACAGGGACTGCAAGGTACAGTAACCCACCCTCCTAGCTGCAGTCAGAGACAAGGGGTTCCCACCCAGAGGACTCACCACCCTGGAACAGTAGTACGCTGTCGTCCGCCACTTAATGGAGCTGCTTCCTTGTCAGCTATACAGTCTGACCCTTCAGCAACGTGTGTCTGTCAGTCTGCGCCGTTTGAATGCTGATTGATAGACGGCAAAATGGCCGCCGAGTGGCCACTAGAGGTCAACAACGCCGCGGGCCACAAGAACATGGCAGCCGAGCGTATAGAGCGTGGGACACCAAGAAAATGGCCGCTGCGGCAGCTAGAAGCCCACACAGTGCTTTAGATTGAGCATGAAGAAAAAAAAAAACATAGCGCGACCACATAACCCTGGCAGCCAAGCCTGGATGTCACAACACCACCTGGATCATAGGAAATATGGCCGCCGAGCGACCGCTAGAGGCCAACACAGCGTGGCCACAAGAACATGGCCGCCAGTGCAGTAGAAAGTAAATACAGCAGTGAATCACCAAAAACATGGCCGCCGAGCAGACTATAGAGGTCAATACAGCGGGGCCACAAGAACATGGCCGCCAATGCAGATAGCAATACAGCATGGATCACAGCAAAAATGGTCGCCGACAGCATGGAGCAGACACACAGGTAAGCAAATTAAGGTAGCTTATAATACATTTTAGCGGATGTACAGCACAGTTCCCCACGAGTGGAGCCCTCCCCAGGTGAACCCCAGCAGCTAGCTTTAGAGAGCCTAAGGAGGGGGAAGGGAGGGGAGGGAAGGATAGAGCCCTTAACTCGCCTCTCCAGGGATGTCCAGCTCTGTCCTCCTGCGAAGCAGGGGATTATACTTAAGTCCGATGCAAGCCCTGGAGCGTAAGCTCACCAGCCAGGCTACTGCGACTCGGCCGTAAAGGTCAGCCGTAGCTGAGCGGTCCGATGCGAGCCCTGGAGCGTAAGCTCACTGGCCAGGCTACTACGACTTGGCTGTAAAGGTCAGCCGTAGCTGAGCGGTCCGATGCAAGCCCTGGAGTGTAAGCTCACCAGCCAGGCTACTGCGACTCGGCCGTTTGAGCGGTCCGATGCAAGCCCTGGAGCGTAAGCTCACTGGCCACCCGTAGCGACGGGTATGTTGTGGACGACCCAGTGCGTGACTAAGGTCGGCACATGCTCGATGGCCGAAACTGGGGGGGACTACAAGGATCACGGATCCAGCCTGTCGCCCAGTCGGCAGTTGATCAAAGATCACCGGAACAAACAAAAATTTAAAAAAACTAAATAAGTATAATATAACACCCAGGCCTATGGGCCCGAAGGGAGCCATGTCTTCTCCTTAGCTAGACAGAAAAAAACTGATCTGCTTTGTGCAGGCTGAGGGGATATAGTCAGTAGGACCACCCCCTGGGTGGGGCTGTTCTGCTTGAAGTTGTTAACACTTTCTGCCTAGTCACTCCTAAAGGAAGGCTAATACCCACTGTGACAGCAGGAAGGTAAAGTCACCTGGTTGCATCCAGGGGGGTAGATATATTTCGCCCAGATTCAGGCTTTACGCTGACTTATACAGCTAGGTGGAGAGTTGTATAAGCCCAGCTGAGACTAGTGGGCTCATTGATGACTCATACCTCTAGGGAGAGGGCTGGGCGTCGTGCAGACAGGGAGTTGATGAGGCCAGCTGAAGCTTGTCAGCTCATTTAGGCCTCTATAAAAAAACTCCCAGATTCATTAGATGTTAGCTCATGCCTGGAAGCAGACCTGTGTGGACTGTCTAGGGAGAGTGAACCCCTGTGCGGTGAGAGAAAGCCTGTGTGGCTATATTTTGCTTGGACATTTAAAACCAGGGACTAGGACAGCACTAGGCTGATCCCAGTCGTTAGTTAGGAAACCTGTAAGTTTAGTCAGAGGTCAAGTTGACCAGGATTTATTTTGTTTATGTTTTTTTTGCCTTGCTGTGTTTTTGTCACTGTAAATAGAAAATAAACCGCACCTTTTTGATTTTGAAAACCACAACCTCCGTCTGCTGGGCCTGTTTTGGGTGGGGAGCCCATCCCGGGGGTCACACATACCCGCTGCCGAGCTAGCCCCCTCACAGTTGGTGGAGAACCAGTGGCAGTTTTTTTTTAAGCCAGCATGGAGGAGATACTGAAACAGCTGGCTCTAGCAAATGCCAATCAACAGCAGACAAATGCAGGTTTGCAAAGGAGCCTTGCAGCCCAGCAGCAAGCTCATCAACAGAGCCTTGCAACTTTACAACAGAGTCTGGAGGCTCAGCAACAAGCCCAACAGCAATCTGAGGCCCGCTTCATAGACCTGTTGCAGAAGCAAGAGCAGAGACTACAACAACAGATGGAAGCAGTAATGCAGCAACGTCCGCAGACCAGTGAGGAAAGCCGTCCCACTAATACCGCGTCCTTTGGGGTGAGTCGTTTATTGACAAAAATGACTGGAGAGGATGATCCAGAGGTATTTTTGACCACATTTGAAAGGACCGCTGAAAGAGAAAAGTGGCCTGAGGAGCAGTGGGCTGGACTAGTGGCTCCTCTGTTAACTGGTGAATCGCAGAAAGCTTACTATGACCTAGAGCCTAACCAAGCAAAAGACTATGTGATGCTAAAAGCTGAAATATTGGCAAGGCTGGGTGTCACCCTGGCTGTCCGGGCTCAGCGTGTGCATAACTGGACTTTCCAGCTTGGAAAACCCCCCAGGTCTCAAATGTATGATCTCATTCACCTGAGCAGAAAGTGGCTACAGCCAGAGACTTTGTCCGCACCAAAGATTGTGGAACGTGTTGTAATGGATCGGTTTTTGAGAGCTCTTCCTACTGCCATCCAAAAGTGGGTAAGCCATGGAGACCCAGAGACGGCCGATGGTCTTGTGGATCGTGTGGAGAAATACTTGGCTACAGAGAACCTGACGGCCTCTTCCAGAGACACTCGGACTTTCCACCCTAAGACCAGACCATCCCCAGGGGCGGATAAGAGGATTCCAAGGGGTGAGGGTGGAGAGAGTGAGAGGGTGGGAGCTCTACCCCAAGTTTGGCGAGAACAGCCTGGGAAATCAGCGGCTCAAGAGGCCGCAAGAAGGATCGTTTGCTACCGCTGCCGGCAAGCGGGACATATTGCAGCAAATTGCCCGGTTGTGGAGGAACCCATGCAGTGTGACTTTCTGACGGGCAGACGTCAGTCGCTGTGTGCGACAGTCGCATGCACTGCCATTCGGGGAACTGAGAAACATTTATGCAAAATGTGTATTAATGGTAGAAATGTTGTGGTATTGCTGGATTCAGGTAGCCTTGTGACCCTGATAAAGGCTGAGTTAGTTAAAACAGAGGTCTCTGGGAATAGCAAGGTAGCCGTTATTTGTGTGCATGGGGACACCCGAGAGTATCCAGTGACTACGGTGTGTTTCGAGACCCCCAAAGGTACCCTCTCTCATCCAGTGGGCTTAGTATCTCAGTTACCGCATGACGCCATTGTGGGAAGGGATTTTCCGAAGTTCTGGGAACTGTGGGATGATCCTGAGCCCCCCACTGGTGCCCCTATGTACCAGGAATGTGATAGCCAGAACTCCCCTGAGAGTGGTGAGGACTCTCCGGAATTTCCCTTGTCAGTATTGGCAGGGGAGACTCAAGAAACTGGAGAGGAGCCCACCTCCTCAGACGAAAACCTACCGTCTGTGGAGTTTTCTGATCTTGAGGTTCACAGGGAAAACTTTGCCACAGAACAGTTGAAAGACCCCGCCCTAATAAAGGCACGGGAAAACGTAGTGAAAATAGATGGCGAGTTAGTGAACCCAGATAATACTGGCACTTACCCATACTTCAGCGTAGAGAAGGACCTACTGTATCGGGTGGCAAAAAGGGCAGAAGAAACCGTTGAGCAGCTTGTGGTGCCCAAACCTTACAGGAAGTTGGTGTTGGAGTTGGCCCATGGGCACATTCTTGGAGGTCATCTGGGGACAGAGAAAACCCGAGAGAGGGTATTACAGAGATTCTATTGGCCTGGGGTGATGAAGGACATAGAAAATTATTGTTCCTCCTGCCCTGTGTGTCAGAGGTCGGCCCCGATGCCACATTTCCGTAGCCCGCTGGTCCCTCTACCCATCATTGAGGTCCCGTTTGAGAGAATCGCAATGGATTTGGTAGGTCCTATAATCAAGTCCGCTAGGGGGCACCAGTACATATTGGTTATAATGGACTATGCCACCCGTTATCCAGAAGCGATCCCTCTCAGAAATACCTCGGCCAAAACCATAGCCAAAGAGCTATCTCTTGTTTTTAGCCGGGTGGGTATTTGTAAAGAACTGCTTACGGACCAAGGTACACCCTTTATGTCCCGGGTTATGAAAGAGCTGTGTAAATTGTTCAAAGTGACGCAATTGCGTACATCTGTGTATCACCCCCAAACCGATGGGCTGGTTGAAAGATTCAACAAAACCCTAAAACAAATGTTGAAGAAAGTGGTGGATAGAGATGGAAGGGATTGGGACTGTCTACTTCCTTATTTGATGTTTGCTATTAGGGAGGTGCCCCAATCCTCTACGGGATTCTCCCCCTTTGAGTTACTGTATGGGAGACACCCAAGAGGGCTGTTGGATATTGCCAAGGAAACTTGGGAAAGTGAGAGTTCTCCCCACAGGAGTGTGATTGAGCATGTCGCCCTGATGCAAGATCGAATTGCACAGGTAATGCCCATCGTGAAGGAACATTTGGCCCAAGCGCAGTTGGCACAGCAGAGAGTGTACAACCGTGGAGCCAAGACCCGTACCTTTTCCCCGGGGGATAGGATATTGGTACTTGTCCCTACGGTTGAAAGTAAATTCCTTGCCAAATGGCAAGGCCCCTACGAGATAATGGAAAAAGTGAGCGAAGTGAATTACAAGGTCAGACAACCAGGAAGGCGAAAGCCCGAACAGATCTATCACGTTAATCTGTTGAAAGCCTGGAGGGATAGAGAGTCCCTAGTCGCAGACACTTGGTCACCAGCTCAAACTGGTTGCGTGATTCCTGAGGTTGGAATCGCAGCCACCTTGTCACAACCCCAACAACAGGAGGTTAAGGAGTTTGTACTTCGCAACAAGGAGGTATTCTCTGAGCTGCCGGGACAAACATCTGGGGTAGAGCATGACATTATTACCCCGCCCGGTGAAAGGGTGAAGTTAAAACCCTATCGGATCCCAGAGGCCCGACGGGAGGCAATACGGGAGGAAGTACAGAGAATGCTGAACTTAGGGGTGATAGAGGAGTCCCAAAGTGATTGGTCTAGTCCCATTGTGTTGGTGCCTAAACCGGATGGGAGCTGGCGATTTTGTAACGATTTTCGTCAGTTGAACAAAGTTACAAAATTTGACACCTACCCCATGCCACGTATAGATGAGTTGATCGACCGGCTGGGAACAGCCCGATACATGACGACTCTTGACCTCACAAAAGGGTATTGGCAAATCCCCCTGGCCAAGTCGGCCAAAGAGAAAACCGCATTTGTAACCCCAGACGGGGCGTTCCAATATAAAAGAATGCCGTTCGGGTTACAGAATGCGCCGGCCACATTCCAGCGGAAAATGGACCAGATGCTGAGGCCCCATCGGAAGTATGCTGCGGCTTACCTGGATGACATAATTGTCCATAGCACAGATTGGGCCTCACATCTGCCAAAAGTGCAAGCAGTCCTGGACTCTGTTCGGGAAGCAGGGTTTACGGCTAACCCCAAGAAGTGTACCATTGGGCAGGAGGAGGCCAAATATCTTGGGTACACCATTGGGAGGGGAGTAATAAAACCCCAACTCAACAAAGTCGAGGCCATCCAGAGTTGGCCACGTCCCAACAGCAAGAAGCAGGTACGAGCCTTTCTGGGAATCGCTGGGTATTATCGGCGATTCATTCCCCACTTTGCTTCTAAGGCTGTGCCCCTAACCAACCTGACGAAGGGGAAAGGGTCGGTCATGATTAAATGGACCCCCGAGGCTGAGGCAGCATTCCAATTCTTGAAACAAGCCTTATGTAGCCAGCCAGTGTTGTACTCACCCGACTTCTCTAGAGACTTTGTCGTACAAAGTGATGCGTCAGATGTGGGGTTAGGAGCAGTATTGTCCCAGGTCTGGAACGGGGAAGAGCACCCAGTCATTTACCTCAGCAGGAAGTTGAAGTCCCATGAGGTAAATTACGCCACCGTTGAAAAGGAGTGTTTAGCGGTGAAGTGGGCTCTAGATTCCCTTCGGTACTACCTGCTAGGTAGGCACTTTGACATGGTTACGGATCACGCTCCGTTAAAGTGGATGGCTCAAAACAAGGAAACAAATAGAAGAGTGAATAGGTGGTTCCTGGCCCTCCAGGAATTCAACTTCACAGTAAAGCATCGCCCTGGCGTTCAAATGGGGAATGTGGATGCTTTGTCTCGAGTACATGAATGCCTGATTGCTGGTGTTCCAACCCCGAGGTTAAAACAAGAGGGGGGGGTATGTGACAGCAGGAAGGTAAAGTCACCTGGTTGCATCCAGGGGGGTAGATATATTTCGCCCAGATTCAGGCTTTACGCTGACTTATACAGCTAGGTGGAGAGTTGTATAAGCCCAGCTGAGACTAGTGGGCTCATTGATGACTCATACCTCTAGGGAGAGGGCTGGGCGTCGTGCAGACAGGGAGTTGATGAGGCCAGCTGAAGCTTGTCAGCTCATTTAGGCCTCTATAAAAAAACTCCCAGATTCATTAGATGTTAGCTCATGCCTGGAAGCAGACCTGTGTGGACTGTCTAGGGAGAGTGAACCCCTGTGCGGTGAGAGAAAGCCTGTGTGGCTATATTTTGCTTGGACATTTAAAACCAGGGACTAGGACAGCACTAGGCTGATCCCAGTCGTTAGTTAGGAAACCTGTAAGTTTAGTCAGAGGTCAAGTTGACCAGGATTTATTTTGTTTATGTTTTTTTTGCCTTGCTGTGTTTTTGTCACTGTAAATAGAAAATAAACCGCACCTTTTTGATTTTGAAAACCACAACCTCCGTCTGCTGGGCCTGTTTTGGGTGGGGAGCCCATCCCGGGGGTCACACATACCCGCTGCCGAGCTAGCCCCCTCACACCACTTTGTCAAGATTAAGGCTATGTCCGTCCATGAACGAAAGAGAAACAATGATGGATTGATACATTATAATAGGCTATAAAAGGGTAGAGATAATAAAGCATGAACACTGTGACATTGCATCGTAAAAAGCTCTACGCGTTTCGTGGTTAATTACCACTCGTCAGGAGCAGATGCTAGATGTATCTATAATAGGATAAAAAGGTCTGATTGGTATATTGGTAAAAATTATATATATAGAATATACAGAAGGAGGAGGAAAACGGATACTCTCACCTCATTGTAGTATGATAGTATATTGTTGATAATATTAAAGATGAAAAGGGTAAGTTGGATATAGATAGCGTCTTCCGCGGGAGCTGAGGTGGTGTTAACCAGAGGCATAACGGCGGCAACAGGTAACCAGCAAATACAAGTATGGATCTCCAATTGTTGGCTGTAATCTGTATGATTGTTGCTGGGTAGCATTTGTATTATATATAGTTCCCAAGGATAACTGTAAGGCCCCTTTCACACGGGACGGATCAGTAATGATCCGCCCCGTGAACCTCCGCTTGCTCAGCGGGGATCGCTCTGTTGATCCCCGCTGAGCCGGCAGATAACAGGGCGGTACCCGCACACTGTGCAGGGAGCGCCCTGTCAGATCTCCGCTCTCCCCTATGGGGGGATTGGATGAACACGGACCGTCTGTCCAGGTTCATCCGAACCGCTCCGCAGACGGATAGAAAAATAGGAATTTTTCTATCCAGAATAACTGAGCATTGCGGACACGGAGGAGATCGGGTGTCAGTGGATGTTTCATCCGCTGACACCCGCGATCTCATAGGGACCAATGTATGTCCCTTTTTCATCCGTAAACGGATGGATGAAAAAGCGGACATACGGTCCGTAGGTGTGAAAGGGGCCTTACAGTAAGTAAATTAACAGTAAGCGGGTCATACAGCCAAAAAACTGAAGAGAGATACCACACCAAGGTGAATATCAAGAAAATAAAGTGGGTGTGAAAGGTATAGGACAAAGTGAAAAAACAGGTTGTGACCAAGATAGTGAACGTTGCAATAAGTGAATAAGGTAGCCCATAGAGTACCTGGAGGGATATGGAAGAGGAATAATCCAAGATATGCAAGGGTAGGTTACGGGTGAATAAGGCCAAGTGTTGGTCCAGTGCTTAATAAGAGTGGATGCCAGCCGTGTGCCAAAGGAACCACCACCGTCACGCAGCGTGAATGAAAGGAGGGCGGCGATATCGCCTGAGCAGCACCTGCCGCTCAGTGTTATGGCGTCCAGTCCTCCTTATGGAACACGCAAGGTGGATATAGGGTGTCGGCGCCGTGACGACAGGATTGACGTCACGCGCACGGCACGTAGGCGTGGCGTCGACCCGTAGCGAGTGACTTCCCCCCCACGCGAAGGAGGGGAAATGGAGGCCCCGGTATGGGTCGCAGCTCCCGGGGATAGAGGGATAAGATCCATCCCCGGTGGCGGACAGTGGCCCCTATTTGATGAGAGATAATTGAGGAAACATATTGGCCAGGATCAGTCACAGATGGTAAAAAACATGAAAAATAGTATAGCAGTGTGCTTCCATCCTCGATAAGATGAGATCAGTTTAAAAGGGTGGGACTTTATATGAGGCAATCCCTACGATTAACCTCCATCCCCGATATTTGAAAACAGAAGGAAGTTGTGGGACTTTGAATGAAGCAACACTGCTAAGTAGAATGAATCAATCAATGTAAGCATAGTTTAAATGAGTACAAAAGGAATACATACATCATGAGAATGCAAAAAACATTATAATGAATTGTAATAATATAATCATCTAGTTATTTTGAGATGGTTCCAACAAACTATTCCCAATGGACAAGTTCCTGAAAAGTGACCACCAGCTGGAACCAACGGTAATAAGAGAAAGAGAATGTCACCAGCACATCATGGATCCTCAGAATGGGTTCAAAGCTTTAGTTCAGCGATCACATCATTATAACAGAAGCAATGTAGGGGTAGAACAGCTTGCACTTGTCCTTGTCCTTATCCCGCACTTGGTAGGACACCGACGGAGACTTTTTACTCCTCTTCACCAGAAAGCCTTTAGGTATGACTGCAGTGGAAGCTGTCCAGCCTTTTTATGGGGCATCACAGAGGCCCGGGGGAGGGGGGGCAATCCCCCCAACCCTCCAGCCCAGTCCGCCCCTAAATGGAAAGGATTGGTAGAGAGGGATGGTGGACACTGAGCCATTGGTAAAGAGAATGAGTCTGGCAGCAGCATTCATGACTGACTGCGGTGGGGATAGCTTGTGTAGAGGTCGCCCAAGAAGGAGGAAGTTGGAGGCAAGATAACAAAGGGGGGTAACAAGTGAATTAGTAGCTTGGTGGTGCCATTGTATAAGGAATGTATTTTGGAAAAGTTATGGAAGTGAAAGCTGCAATATTTGGACAGTCATTAGATGTGGGGTTGAAAGGAGAAGTAAAGGTCTTGGATTACACCTAGCACCCTGGTATGAAGGGAGGAAAGGATAGCTGTGCTATTGATCACATGCATCTTGTAAGGCCATATTGTAATTCTTCTTGGGCTCCTCCATCCATCTTAAGTTCCTTCATGTTCACAAGTCAAAATGATCCCTTCCAGTGGTATAATCATGGCCTCTCTTTCCGCATCACTCAGGGCTAATGTGCCGTTTCTTTCTACGTCTCTGATGTTTCGTAAGTATATTTCTCAAGGTTTTTTTTTTTGTTCATACATTTATGAATGCTATTCATACATCACCCCTGCCCTCTGGGTAGACTGTTCCCAATTGGTGCACTTAAATCTAACCTTTCAAGCAAATGCGTGTGTTGATGTTTTCACACCCATAATCTTCCTTCCATAGATAGTTATAGAGTCATCTGTCCAAATACTGTGCTCTGTGCGTCTGAATATTGGTTCTCCAAAATGTCAAAACAGAGTGTTGTGGTCAATGGAAGAGGATTAGCTTGCTTGCTTATTTAGTTAGCTGTGGTAGAAGAGCAGAGATGTGGTCAGAAAATTTGACTCTTATTTTTCAAAGATGGATGTGAAAATAGGGAGACAGAGAGATACAAAGTAACATTATTTATAAACATTGATCAGACGGGAGATAGATACAAAGTGACATTGTTTATAAACATTGATCAGATGGGAGATAGAGGGATACAAAGTAACATTGTTTATAAACATTGATTAGAAGGAAGATAGAGATACAAAGTAACATTGTTTATAAAAATTGATCAGATGGAAATAGAGAAATACAAAGTAACATTGTTTATAAACATTGATCAGACAGGAGATAGAGAGATACAAAGTAACATGGTTTATAAACATTGATCAGACAGGAGATAGAGAGATACAAACTAACATTGTTTATAAACATTGATCAGACGGGAGATAGAGAGATACAAAGTAACATGGTTTATAAACATTGATCAGACAGGAGATAGAGAGATACAAACTAACATTGTTTATAAACATTGATCAGACGGGAGACAGAGAGATACAAAGAATGGGCTTCCAGTCGTGTGATCATTGTGACAACCAATCACAGTGACCACATAACTGAGAAGCGACGAACGTGGTATTACCATACAAAAGTAAAATATTTGATTTGTATTGTGTTTTGGTAGTATGTCATGGTAGTGGTAAGAAATATACAGATTTAAAAAACAAAAATTCACTCATTTTGGCCAGTTTTCTTTTGATAATGAAACAAAATCAGGAGATATTCAATAACATGCAACTAACATGCAACTAAGTAAAAAAATAAAATAAAAAAAACATACACTACAAAACAAAAGAATAAACAACTCCCCCACCTCTTCTTCTATTGCCTTTTATATGCTGTAATCATTGGAGGAAAACAAAAGGGGAAGCATACGGCATATTAAACCCGGTATAGAATGGAGTGTCAGGCCGCGCTGGGCACAATGGAAGCGTCCCTTGGAGAAAAGTCATCCGTCACTCTGTCAGCAGCATCATTAGGGGGACCTATTCATTACAGCTGTGACCTTTGCTGTTTACATCCCACTTACCTCTCGGATCAATCGGAACATTGAGAATTCATGAATTTCCAATCAAACCGCGGTTAACCCCCCAACCCCCCCCCCCCCAAGTGCAGAAGATGGCTTTGTATATATATATATATATATTTATACAGATATAAAGGTGTCAAGGCAGATTTTATAACACCATAGTGATTAAATTTGAAGATTTAAAGCCAATCACTAAAATATAATAGAATGTAATGGAACACAAAACCCACATGAAAAAGTAACATGTAAATGAAAATTGTGTGCAAAAAATGCATTAAAAAACACATGAGGCTATAAAATGTACTCACACCCACAGATATAACCTAGATGCATGGGCGTCCGCTGAAATTTTTCATGGGGGGGGGCATCCATTTAAGGTCATCCATGCTCGGTCCATTTTTGACAATGTCATGAAGAGGAGGGGCTTAGTCATATTTGCTTTGGGGGGGGGGGGCTGGTAAAAAATCAGGCCTGCTTTAATAAAAAATAAATAAAAAAAGGTAGGTAAAATAATTGTGCCCAATTTATCATGGTGCCCTGTGCATGAACCTTGTTAGCCTGTATGGGAAATGTAAGTGTTTTTTCTTTATATATACACATGTAAGCCACTAATGATTACATCCTTGACCCTAATGAACTTTTTTGTTAAGTAGAGTATTTTTTTTTTTTTATATATGGTATAAAAACACTTAAAGGGGTTGTAAAGGTTCGTTTTTTTATTTTCTAAATAGGTTCCTTTAAGCTAGTGCATTGTTGCTTCACTTACCTTTTCCTTTGATTTCCCTTCTAAATGTTTTTTTTCTTTGTCTGAATTTCTCACTTCCTGTTTCTCCTCAGTAAACTTCACACTATCATCCGAGTGGTGTGGAGTCAGCCAGAACAGCTTACTGAACAGCTTACTGAGGAGGAACAGGAAGTGAGAAATTCAGACAAAGAAAAAAAATATTTAGAAGGGAAATCTAAGGAAAAGGTAAGTGAACCAACAATGCACTAGCTTAAAGGAACCTATTTAGAAAATAAAAAATGAACCTTTACAACCCCTTTAAAGCCCCTTTCACACGGGCGGACCGTATGTCCGTTTTCCATCCATCCATTTTCGGATGAAAAGCGGACATACATGTATCCCTATGGGATAGCGGATGTCAGCGGATGAACATCCGCTGACATCCGATTACATCAGTCTCCGCTATGGTCCGTTTATCATGACTGAGGAAAATCCTATTTTTCCATCCGTCTGCGGATCGGATCGGAATGAAAATGGACAGACGGTCCGTTTTCATCCGATCCCCCCATAGAGGACAGCGGAGATCTGACCGGTCCATTTCTGCACAGTGTGCAGAGACGGACTAGTCAACTGTCGGCTGGGATCAATGGAGTGATGTTCACGGGGCGGATCATCACGGGATCCACCCGTGTGAAAGGGCCCTAAGTCACACATTTCTAAAACCCTGAATTAACAATCTATTTACTTTTATTTATTTATTTTATTTTTTTGCTCTAGGCTCCCAAGAGCCCCCGAACTTTCTTCTTTTTTTTTTTGCGTTGTTTGTCATGCAGTCCTATCTCCATATCATCGGTACAAATGAGCAGGGGGGGGGGGGGGGCCTATTGCTGCATTTTAAACAAATAAAGGAAATTTAACTAGGAAGGAAACAGGCCGGCTTCCCAGTATATCTCTTTGACATTGCATAAGGTCAATTGCAGAACAGTCCTTACCTGTAGTTCCCCAGGGCAGGCACTGGCCAGGCAGCGTATTCTCTCTTGTCACGGCCACTGCACGCCACTCACGTGACCTGTGGGAGGAGCTGGCACCGCGCCGGCTGGATCGGCATAGGCACAAGTTCATTTACACAGACAGAGGCAGGCTGAGGCAGCAGCCAATCACGGAACAGGTGATGTTAAGCAGAGGCCCGAGCGGCAGTCGGCAGAGCCAATTCGATGCTCGGGCCGGGGGTGAGGAGGGAGGGACGGATCAGATGTGTAGTCGGAAAAGACAGAGCTGAACAGCCCCAGCCCCCAGGCCAGCAGCAGACTTAGAAAAAAAAGTCCACGGCTGCCACGGAGCCTGGCGGCCACGGCGGCCGTTACAACACAGGGGACAAGTGTCTTCTTAACTCTGACTTCAACACTTAGTCTCTTACGATTCCAGGGGGGGGGGCAAATGACTCTTCTTGCCCTATGGAGCGGACGCCCATGCCTAGATTAAATATATTTGAAAACATACAAACCCCCCCCCCCCCCAACAGAGTGTCAATACACCGAAATGGTGTTATTATCATCCATCACCTATAAATGTTAGGACCACCAGGATATCCCTCCTTTTGTATTTATACATGGTTATCATATCCCCCCTTATGTATTTATACATGGTTTTCATATCCCCCCTTATGTATTCATACATGGTGATCATATCCCCCCTTATGTATTTATACATGATGATCATATCCCCCCCCCCTTATGTATTTATACATGGTGATCATATCCCCCCCTTCTGTATTTATACATGGATATCATATCCTCCCTTATGTATTTATACATGGAGATCATATCCCCCCCCCCTCATGTATTTATACATGGTGATCATATCCCCCCTTATGTATTTATACATGGTGACCATATCCCCCCCTTATGTATTTATACATGGTGATCATATCCCCCCTTATGTATTTATACATGGGGATCATATCCCCCTTATGTATTTATACATGGTGATCATATCCCCTCTTTATGTATTTATACATGGTGATCATATCCCCCCTTATGTATTTATACATGGTGATCATATCCCCCCTTATGTATTTATACATGGTGATCATATCCCCCCCTTATGTATTTATACATGGTGACCATATCCCCCCCTTATGTATTTATACATGGTGATCATATCCCCCCTTATGTATTTATACATGGTGATCATATCCCCCCTTATGTATTTATACATGGTGACCATATCCCCCCCCTTATGTATTTATACATGGTGATCATATCCCCCCTTATGTATTTATACATGGGGATCATATCCCCCTTATGTATTTATACATGGTGATCATATCCCCTCTTTATGTATTTATACATGGTGATCATATCCCCTCTTTATGTATTTATACATGGGGATCATATCCCCCTTATGTATTTATACATGGTGATCATATCCCCTCTTTATGTATTTATACATGGTGGACAAATCCCCCCTTATGTATTTATACATAGTGATCATATCCCCCCCTTACGTATTTATACATGGGGATCATATCCCCCTTATGTATTTATACATGGTGATAATATCCCCCCCTTATGTATTTATACATGAAGATCATATCCCCCTTATGTATTTATACATGGTGATCATATCCCCCCTTATGTATTTATACATGGTGATCATATCCCCCCTTATGTATTTATACATGGTGATCATATCCCCCTTATGTATTTATACATGGTGATCATATCCCCCCTTATGTATTTATACATGGTGATCAAATACCCCCTTATGTATTTATACATGGTGATCAAATACCCCCTTATGTATTTATACATGGTGATCATATCCCCCTTTATGTATTTATGCATGGTGAGCATATCCCCCCTTATGTATTTATACATGGTGATCATACCCCCTTCTGTATTTATACATGGTGATCATATCCCCCCTTATGTATTTATACATGGTGATCATATCACCTCTTTATGTATTTATACATGGAGATTATATCCCCCTTATGTATTTATGCATGGTGATCAAATCCCCCCTTATGTATTTGTAGCGGCCTCACCCCATCTCCTTTCACTAGGGGTATGTCACATGACAGGGTGAGATGCGCTACGGCCCATGTCCTCCTCATGGCTGTGGGTGAGGTGAAGGCCAGTATCAGTATCTTCCTCGGGCCAATGTGCATTAGTCTTAAAACTCAGTCCTGCTATGCTGGAATCTCCCTTGCTCCCATTAACCAGAGTCCATACACCGATCACAATCCAACCCTTGCTTTATTGTACACTCCACAATAAACAATGTCTTGATAGTCAACTGGTTGGAACATTATATAACTTGATACGATGGGATGAGCAGGCCGAGGCACTATCCTGATTTCAGTCTAAACCCCTGTGCTTTGACCAGGGGTTGTAGCAGCTTTGAATGGCATAGAACATAGAACTTGTGAGTCTCTACCAGCGACTCCATAGAACATAGATGGGAGTACCTTCGCTGCGCTGCGGCCCCTATCAGGGGAAGATGTCCCTCCAAGAGAGTTACCGGAGGCCCATCCGTCACCGGGTTGATGCTGCTTCGGGTCTCCGGATGGGTAACCTCCCCAGCCTCCTCACCTCAGATGCGGGTCCCCTCGCAAGGCGGCACCCTGAGATCACTTCGCCCTTGCGGGACCCAGTCAAAGCTACTGGGCCCCAGGCCTACGATATAGTACCTCACCCCAGGCTGAAGGTGCCTGGGATGGACCCCAACTTCATTCTGGTCAGGCCTAGGGCGCCTGAGCCGGAACCTTGAACCGCCCGCACCCAGGCCTAAGGTGCCTGGGTGCGCGAAGAGACAATCCCCCGAAGACCTCGTGGCGAGGGCGTCTCCCCCTTTTATCTCCTCCCTTCAATACCATGGCGGATTCCCCGCCCCAGCCGTACCATCTCCGGAAAGGGACAAAAAGGGAAGCACTGCGGCAGTGATTCTACCCTGAGCCTGTAGGTACCCCGCCACCCACAGGCCAAGGAGAATAATACACCACCCAATCCTCCACGAATAACAAAAGGGGTCCAGAACCTTCACAATTACACACCTGGGTCACACTACCCCCAGGTGTACCCCAACTAAATTTAAAGCCCCCGCTACACACTCCCCCCTGTGATTTGACGCTGGTCCCCAGCGTCAGGTGCACACCCATGTCTCCCAAGAAGTGGTGACATAAAGCGAGCCCCAGAGGCTGTCCCTCAAAATTTTGAATACTGCGTGTGCCAAGACCTGCTCAAGGGGAAAGGGAACTATAAAACGACAAACTCTTAAAAAAAAACATCTATCATGTACACATATACAATCCCTCCCATCACTGTCTAAGAACCACCCCATACTCAGTAGTCTTGACCGACGAATCTCCTGCAGAAGGGAATATAAAAAAAAACAGCATCCTGACAATCTGTGTTACTTGGAATGAATAGGTCTATCAACCGAGAGACCCATTCGCTCCAACAAGCAAAGTGATGTAAATGCAAAATTTCAACCAGCCGTTGCACAACACTGCCACCTGGTGACAGCGCTGCGGTAATGACACTTGGTGAGATCTTCATTCTTCCTGCTTTCCTTACACTGACTCTACCCCCAAAGTCTCTGCCTTTGGCACATGAAGAAAAGGGAGAATAGGAAAAAAAAACAACAGCTCCCAAGTCTCCAGTGAGTAAAAGAAAAGCCCAAATCCAAACAAAACTAGGGCACAGTTCTGAGCGTCTGGGAATGTTCCTTCCAGAGAGTTCGATAAGCAAACAAATAGGAGTTCTCTTCTCCTAAAAATAGAATCTTGGATCGAGCAAAAACAGGGGTTTTAGGTGCTTGTCAAACACTTCAACTGAATATTCGACATCCTCTCCCTCTTTTCTGCAGATAAGTACTTTATCGTCCTGAATGTGGCGCCCCAACTTCCAATCCGCTCTGCAATCTTTGAATTTCTTGGACACAGGTGGCGAACAGGACAAGTATCGCCGGGCCTGAGGCACTTTGAGCTTCTCCCAAACAAATTCGTCGTACCATCTCTGGCGCAAGACCTCGACTTCATAAAGTAAGTCCCGAGGCAAGTAGGGATATTCCCATCCGTACTCACGGGCGACTCTCTGGGAGAAAAGTCGTTGTAATCTGGCTAAAGGAGGCATGACATCCCGCTCACCTTCTCCTGGTTGCACGATGGCTTCCGGGTGCCGAGGTACCTTCACTACCTTGGATGGCTTGGCTTTTGGCGCCCGCAAGGAAGCGCGCTGCATCCCCATTATCAACACGGGGGATGTTGTGGAATGTGGAAGAATGGTCGGAGGACTAAACTCCCTCTTGAGCTCCGGAGCCTGCGCCCGGGGCGTGCTGTCTCCTATAGACATAGGGGAATCCTGTGGTTCACATAGTACGGGTAACGGGCGTTTGTCCCAGCCCTTCCGGTGAAACAGTTCATCTATTTCCCCGTCCTCCCCACAGTCCGACAGCGATTCCAGGTCGGAGGTATCATACATCTCGGCGGGAAGGTAGTCTTTAGTGGACGGAGAACTACCCTCCCTTGCGGGCTCCACCTCCAGTGGACCCCCGACACCTCCAACCACCACCACAGTCCCAGCCCCTGGCTCACCTGGACCTTTTTCAGCACTGGGATGTCCAGGACTCTTTCAACCGGATCCATCCAGGTCCGGCAAGCGGCGGGGTGAAGCTCGACCACGACCACAGGAGGCCTGCACCAGGCCTATCTTCCTCTTCAGAGGTGGCAGCAGGGAATCTGTGGTGACCGAAGCAGCATCCTCGGATTTTTCTCTCTCAGTCTCTGGTTGGGCAGTCCCGTCGCCCCGGTCAGCGCGTACGGGGACCTCCGCAAAGGCCTGGATCTCTCCCTCCAGAGTGGCGGTACCTGTGATGCAATTGAGACGAAGGGCCCGGGGCCTTACTGTGGATGATTCAACCTCAAACAGAAATTCTTTACACGCTTCACAACGCCCAAATGGCTTTAGTTGGACCACCAGTCCCGAGCATCCGGGACAGATCACACTGAGGGCCTCCGTGTCTCTGCATGAGTACAAAGCCAACTGTCCTCGGGGCCTGAGTCTTATCCCCGTGTCTGTAAGGGGAGCAGCAAAAGTAGTCATCTTCGTGGGGTATGATACCGGCATCCACGGGGAGCTTGAGGCCATCCCGACCACCTGCTGTTCCATCACGCGCTGACCACGCGCCGGAGTCTCCACGTGCATCTCCACACATGGCCAGACTCCTCCCACGACTTGCACATTTTCGCGGGCTTCCCACAGTCCCCGCCCATGAATTGCGCAGTCATGGGGTGCCTCGTGGCGCAGTGCATTAAACACCCCCACATGTAGTTCGTCACACGGCTGGGCTTTTCCCTCTTCCCGCTCTTTCTGCATGGGCCTCTCCCGGTTTTTCAGGGAAACTTCCACGACTTCGAGCACAGGGACGCACTTTGGCCAATCACATGGCCGACCTGCTCGGACCTCCTCCGGGCAGCAAAGTCCAGACACAGCCATTTCAAGTTTCAAAGTCAACACACATTCTATCCCGGACTCACGAGCCCCCACGTGTAGCGGCCTCACCCCATCTCCTTTCACTAGGGGTATGTCACATGACAGGGTGAGATGCGCTACGGCCCATGTCCTCCCCATGGCTGTGGGTGAGGTGAAGGCCAGTATCAGTATCTTCCTCGGGCCGATGTGCATTAGTCTTAAAACTCAGTCCTGCTATGCTGGAATCTCCCTTGCTCCCATTAACCAGAGTCCATACACCGATCACAGTCCAACCCTTACACTCCACAATAAACAATGTCTTGATAGTCAACTGATTGGAACATTATATAACTTGATACGATGGGATGAGCAGGCCGAGGCACTATCCTGATTTCAATCTAAACCCCTGTGCTTTGACCAGGGGTTGTAGCAGCTTTGAATGGCATAGAACATAGAACTTGTGAGTCTCTACCAGCGACTCCATAGAACATAGATGGGAGTACCTTCGCTGCGCTGCGGCCCCTATCAGGGGAAGATGTCCCTCCAAGAGTGTTACCGGAGGCCCATCCGTCACCGGGTTGATGCTGCTTCGGGTCTCCGGACAGGTAACCTCCCCAGCCTCCTCACATCAGATGCGGGTCCCCTCGCAAGGCGGCACCCTGAGATCACTTCGCCCTTGCGGGACCCAGTCAAAGCTACTGGGCCCCAGGCCTACGATATAGTACCTCACCCCAGGCTGAAGGTGCCTGGGATGGACCCCAACTTCATTCCGGTCAGGCCTAGGGCGCCTGAGCCGGAACCTTGAACCGCCCGCACCCAGGCCTAAGGTGCCTGGGTGCGTGAAGAGACAATCCCCCGAAGACCTCGTGGCGAGGGCGTCTCCCCCTTTTATCTCCTCCCTTCAATACCACGGCGAGTTCCCCGCCCCAGCCGTACCATCTCCGGAAAGGGACAAAAAGGGTAGCACTGCGGCAGTGATTCTACCCTGAGCCTGTAGGTACCCCGCCACCCACAGGCCAAGGAGAATAATACACCACCCAATCCTCCACGAATAACAAAAGGGGTCCAGAACCTTCACAATTACACACCTGGGTCACACTACCCCCAGGTGTACCCCAACTAAATTTAAAGACCCCGCTACATATTTATACATGGTGATCAAATCCCCCTTATGTATTTATACATGGTGATCATATCCCCCTTTATGTATTTATGCATGGTGATCAAATCCCCCCTTATGTATTTATGCATGGTGATCATACCCCCCTTCTGTATTTATACATGGTGATCATATCCCCCTTATGTATTTATACATGGTGATCAAATCCCCCCTCATGTATTTATACATGGTGATCGTATCCCCCCTTATGTATTTATACATGGTGATCATATCCCGTCTTTATGTATTTATACAAGGTGATCATATCCCCCCCTTATGTATTTATACATGGAGATCATATCCCCCCCTTATGTATTTATACCTGGTGATCATATCCCCCTTATGTATTTATACATGGTGATCATATCCCCCCTTATGTATTTATACATGGATATCATATCCTCCCTTATGTATTTATACATGGATATCATATCCTCCCTTATGTATTTATACATGGAGATCATATCCCCCCCTTATGTATTTATACATGGTGATCATATCCCCCCTTATGTATTTATACATGGTGATCATATCCTCCCTTATGTATTTATACATGGAGATCATATCCCCCCCTTATGTATTTATACATGGTGATAATATCCCCCCCTTATGTATTTATACATGGATATCATATCCTCCCTTATGTATTTATACATGAAGATCATATCCCCCTTATGTATTTATACATGGTGATCATATCCCCCCATATGTATTTATACATGGTGATCATATCCCCCCTTATGTATTTATACATGGTGATAATATCCCCCCCTTATGTATTTATACATGGATATCATATCCTCCCTTATGTATTTATACATGAAGATCATATCCCCCTTATGTATTTATACATGGTGATCATATCCCCCCATATGTATTTATACATGGTGATCATATCCCCCCTTATGTATTTATACATGGTGATCATATCCCCCCTTATGTATTTATACATGGTGATCATATCCCCCTTTATGTATTTATACATGGGGATCATACCCCCTTCTGTATTTATATATGGTGATCATATCCCCCTTATGTATTTATACATAGTGATAAAATCCCCCCCTTATGTATTTATACATGGTGATAAAATCCCCCCCTTATGTATTAATACATTGTGATCATATCCCCCTTATGTATTTATACATGGTGATCATATCCCCCTTACAAAATTTATCTTTTTGGCCTAAAAACAAAACGTGTGGCGGAAAACTAACACTGAACATCACCCTGAACACACCATCCCCACCGTGAAACATGGTGGTGGCAGCATCATGTTGTGGGGATGCTTTCCTTCAGCAGGGACAGGGAAGATGGTCAGAGTTGAAGGGAAGATGGATGGAGCCAAATACAGGGCAATCTTCTGCCGCGTACACATGATCGGAATTTCCGACAACAAATGTTCGATGTGAGCTTTTGGTCGGATATTCCAAGAGCGTGTAGGCTCGGACATTTGCTGTCGGAATTTCTGACAACAAATGTTTGAGAGCAGGTTCTCTATTTTTCCGACAAGAAAAGTTCTTGTCGGAAATTCCGACTGTGTGTAGCCATTTCCGACGCACAGATGTGCTGTGCATGCTCGGAATCAATTTGGCGCATGCTTGGAATCATTGTACTTAATTTTTCTCGGCTCGTCGTAGTGTTGTACGTCCTCGCGTTCCCAACCATCGGAATTTCCAAGCAACATTTGTGCGACCGTGTGTATCCAAAACAAGTTTGAGCCAACATCCGTAGGAAAAAAAAACAGTTTTGTTGTCGGAAATTCCGATTGTATGTACGCGGCATTAGAAGAAAATCAAAAGACTTGAGACTGGGACGGAGGTTCACCTTCCAGCAGGACAACGACCCTAAACATAAAGCCAGAGCTACAATAAAATGGTTTAGATCAAAGCATATTCATGTGTTAGAATGGCCCAGTCAAAGTCCAGACCTAAATCCAATTGAGAATCTGTGGCAAGACTTGAAAATTGCTGTTCACAGACGCTCTCCATCCAATCTGACAGAGATTGAATTTATTGCAAAGAAGAATGGGCAAAAATGTCCCTCTCTGTCATGATCCGTGTTATGCCTCGGGTCACCTGCTGGTGGCACTATTGCTTTCAGCACCAAAGGGTGTAATTCTGGTGGCCACCAGCGGGTGTCTCCCAGTAGATGGACTTTTCATTAATCAAGCTGCACCTGATGTGAGCTGCTTGGAGTATATAAGCCCGCCCTTCACTGAGGTTCAGGGCTTCAGTATCCTCTCTGCTAGCCTTGTCCCTGCCTGCACTGATCTGTTGCCCAAATCTGTTCCTGATCCGCTTCCTACCCTGTCCTGGACTTTTCTTCCTGTACCCTGTCCCTGAGTCTTGTCCCCTGATTCCTGCTTCCAGCTTCCCCTTGCTACTGCTCCCTCCATCTGGTCGCCTGTTCCCCCTTGTCTCTCGTCCCTGCCTTGCTTATGTATATGTGCTCCTGTGCTTGTATATATTATTTAGATAGTTAGATTAGGTGTTTTGGGGTTTGCTGTGTTTTCTTGTGTTTATTTCTTGTATGCATTGCTTGTTTTTGGCTTGCTGTTGTTTGGTTTGCACGTGTGCCTTATCTTTATTAAATATATATTTTTCACTTAGCCCACTGATCTGTTTACCCTGTGCTGGATGCCTGTGTTAGGCATCCCTGACACTCTCTAGATGAGCAAAGCTGAGACATCCCCAAAAAGACTTGCAGCTGTAATTTCAGAGAAAGGTGATTCTACAAAGTAATGACTGAATACAAATGTACGCCACGCTTTTCACATATTTATTTGTAAAAAATGTATCATTTTCCTTCCACTTCACAATTATGTGCCACTTTGTGTTGGTCTATCACATAAAATCCCAATAAAATACATTTACGTTTTTGGTTGTAACATGACAAAATGTGGAAAATTTCAAGGGGTATGAATAC
Source organism: Rana muscosa (assembly GCA_029206835.1). Taxonomy (NCBI): domain Eukaryota; kingdom Metazoa; phylum Chordata; class Amphibia; order Anura; family Ranidae; genus Rana; species Rana muscosa. The sequence goes on along the minus strand of JARGYO010000094.1, from coordinate 47,277,865 downwards.
TTTTACAAGGCACTGTATGTAGGGGTTTACAATCACTTTAAATCATGGGGTGCATCTTCTAGCAGTATTCTTCTATTGTTAGAATTTACCGCGGCTGTGTGTGGCTCCTCCCACATAGTGGCATCATCAAGATCCAGGATCTTTCAATGACAGTTACTACACCGCGGCAGAGGGATTCAGCAGAGCGGGCCAGAAGCAGGGTTGTGATGTCAAGGCAATTGTAGCCTAGTCATACTTTCTTCCATAGGTGTGCGCAGCCAATTGCATTAGGGTGTGCACCCCAATGCTCAAACACACATGTGTGTGTGTGTGTGTGTGTGCGTCTACATATATATGACTAGTGATGAGCCGAACAGAACCCGCGAACGGACCGAAAGTTCGTACGAACATTAGAACCCTATTAAATACAATGGATGCGAACGTTCGAATTCTAAAGTGCTAATTATAACAACTATTATGCATGTTATTGTCCTAAAAAGGGTTTGGGAACCCGGGTTCTGCACCAGGGGACATGTATCAATGCAAAAAGAAGTTTTAAAAACGGTCGTTTTTCGGGAGCAGTCATTTTAATGATGCATAAAGTGAAAAAAAAAGTCAAATATTCCTTTAAATATCGTACCTGGGGGGTGTCTAAAGTATGCCTGTGAAGTGCCACGTGTTTCCCGTGTTTAGAACTGTCCCTGCACAAAATGACACTTCTAAAGGAAAAAAAAGCCATTTAAAACTGCTTGCGGCTTTAATGTAATGTCTGGTCCCGGTAATATGGATGAAAATCTTTAAGAAAAATGGCATAGCTACCCCATGACCCCCCCCCCCCCCTACCCCAGCCCATTACCAGCCCCTTTGGGTCTTGTATGGATATTAAGGGGAACCCCGCACATAAAATAAAAAAGGCCCTATATACTCTGAACAGCCGTATACAGGCGGTGCATACAAGACAGGGACTGTAGGTTTGTTCTTATGTAGAATCTGTTTGTAATTTTGAACAGGTACATTGTTTAAGTGTAGCTCCAGCCCAAAAATCTATTTTTAAACTTTTTGGAAAACATAGGTAAGGGTTATCACCCCTGTAACATTTGTTTTGCTGTCTGTGCCCCTGTTCAGAACATTTCACCTCACTTTCCGTCCCAATGACAACTGTTTTTGAAATGTGGTGTTTTTCTTGAAACAAGGATTGCTGATAAAGCATCAGTACAGAGGAGACACCTTTCTCCCATATTAATTCTTACAGGAGAGAATTTTCCTTCCAAGGGGTAGATTTCCTCTCACTTCCTGTTGTCTTCTTGCGTTTGCAAGTAGGAGTCGTTTGTAAGTTGGATGTTTGAAAGTAGGGACCTGCCGTATATACTCTGCAGAAATAGGCCCCTTAGTTGTTGGTGTTGGCACAACACTGTAAGCACTCACAGTTACTCTTGGTTGGTGCTGGAACGCCCTGCTGTCAACTATTATATCAGGAATTGTAATTACATATAATTGTTGAACAGTGGTAGTAAAAATTGGGCCTTTGATGGTGGTGCTGGTGCCACAACACTGTAAGCCCTGACAGTTACTCTTGGTGGGTGCAGCAATGGGCCCTGCTGTGAATTATTAGATCAAGAATTGTAATTGCATGCCCCTGTTGAACAGGGGCTGAAAAATTGGGCCTTTCGTGGTGGTGGTGGTGGTGGCGTTTCCACAACACTGTAAGCCCTCAGAGTTACTCTTGGTGGGTGCAGGAATGGGCCCTGCTGTGAATTATTAGATCAAGAATTGTAATTACATGCCCCTTTTGAACAGGGGCTGAAAAATTTGGCCTTTCGTGGTGGTGGTGGTGGTGGCGTTGCCACAACACTGTAAGCCCTCAGAGTTACTCTTGGTGGGTGCAGGAATGGGCCCTGCTGTGAATTATTAGATCAAGAATTGTAATTACATGCCCCTTTTGAACAGGGGCTGAAAAATTGGGCCTTTCGTGGTGGTGGTGGTGGTGGCGTTGCCACAACACTGTAAGCCCTCAGAGTTACTCTTGGTGGGTGCAGCAATGGGCCCTGCTGTGAATTATTAGATCAAGAATTGTAATTACATGCCCCTGTTGAACAGGGGCTGAAAAATTGGGCCTTAGGCACTGGTGCCACAACACTCCAACCCCTCACAGATACTGTACTTGGAGCACAGCAATGAGCCCTATGGCAAATTATTGCTAAAAAAATTGTAATTACACGCCCCTGTAAAACAGGGGCTGAAAAATTGGGCCTTAGCCACTGGTGGCGGCACCCATAAACAAAAATGATCTTCCAAGCTATCATCATCAATCGTATCATTGAGGACTCGGAGGAGGAGGATAGCCAGTCAACATAACAGCACAGGCACTCAGCATCAGCATCAGTCTTGAAGGGATGTGACATGTTAAAATCAATTAGTCTGTTATATCAGCATCAGGTGTGTGGTAGCTGGTGGTGATCCAAGACTGGTTCATCTTGATGAAAGTCAGTCGATCAACCGAGTCGGTGGACAGGCGCACCCTGTGATCCGTGACAAATCCTCCAGCAGCACTGAATGTGCGTTCCGAAAGAACGCTGGATGCAGGACAGGCCAGTAGCTCAATTGCATACTGTGCAAGCTCTGCCCAGTGATCCATCCTCAAGACCCAGTAAGCCAGAGGATTTTCGGTGGGGAAGGTGTCCAAGTCTGACCTTGCCCCTAGATATTCCTGCACCATGTTTATCAGACGCTGGCGATGGTTGCTGGAACCGATCATACTTTGGGGCTGCGGACTAAAGAATTGTCTGAACGCATCGGTCAGACGGCCACCTTCCCCACCGCTCCTTCTTTGACTGGCCGAAGCCTCAGCAACTCGTTGTCCAGGACCAGGAGATTGTAACCTCCCAGTCTCTGGGAACGCGTTGCACAGACCTTTCTGCAAGGCCTCCCGGAGTTGTCTCATCCTCTGCTCCCTCTGCGACGGTAACATAAGGTCCGCAACCTTACCCTTGTACCGTGGATCAAGGAGAGTGGCCAGCCAGTAATGGTCCCTCTCCTTGATCCGAAGAATACGAGGATCCTTCCGCAGACTTTGCAGGATCAGGGAGGCCATGCAGCGTAGGTTTGCTGAGGCATTCGCTCCGGAGTCCTCTGGGTCACTAAGGACGACATGATCCGCAGCCACCTCCTCCCAGCCACGTACAAGTCCACTGGTTTCTTGGGACTGTAAATCATCCCTAAAAGACTGCTGCTGATGATGCTGAGTGCCAGCCTCCACCTCCATGCTGACACAATCCTCCTCCTCCTCCTCCTCCTCTTCCTGTGCGATGGGTGGGACAGAAGGAACACTGTCTGGGTAAAGGGGGCCTTGAGAGGCAAGGAAGTCCTCCTCTTCCTGCCTCTGTCCTGCCTCAAGTGCCCTGTCCATTATTCCACGCAGCGTGTGCTCCAACAGGTGGACAAGAGGTACAGTGTCACTGATGCATGCACTGTCACTGCTCACCATCCTCGTGGCCTCCTCAAATGGTGCCAGGACAGTGCATGCATCCCTGATCATGCCCCACTGGCGTGGAGAAAAAAAACCAAGCTCCCCTGACCCTGTCCTGGTGCCGTAGTCGCACAGGTACTCATTGATGGCCCTCTGCTGCGTGTGCAGCCGCTGCAGCATGGCCAACGTTGAGTTCCACCTGGTGGGCATGTCACATATAAGGCGGTTCTTGGGCAGGTTCAACTCCTTTTGCAGCTCAGCCAGGCGAGCACTGGCATTATAAGATCTGCGGAAATGCACACAGACTTTCCTGGCCTGCCTCAGGACATCCTGTAAGCCCGGGTACCTGCCCAAGAACCGCTGCACCACCAGGTTAAGGACGTGAGCCACACAGGGCACATGGGTCAGTTGTCCCTGTCGGAGGGCGGAGGGGAGGTTGGTGCCATTGTCGCAAACCACCATTCCTGGCTTAAGCTGGCGTGGCGTCAACCACCTCTCGGCCTGGCCCTGCAGAGCAGACAGGACCTCTGCCCCAGTGTGGCTTCTGTCCCCCAAACACACCAGCGCAAGCACGGCATGGCATCTTTTTGCCTGCGTACTTGCGTAGCCCCTTGAACGGCTACGGAGCACCGCTGGTTCAGAGGACAAACCACAGGAAGAGGCCATGGAGGAAGAAGAAGAGGAGGGGGTGGAGGAGAGAGGTGTGTCACAACCAGTAGTAGCATTTTGGAGGCGTGGCGGTGGAACAACCTCCAACACTACTGCACCTTGTCCTGCATCCTTCCCAGCTGCCAAAAGAGTGACCCAATGGGCCGTGAAAGAAAGGTAACGTCCCTGTCCATGCCTGCTGGACCATGAGTCAGCGGTAATATGCACCTTACCGCTGACCGCCCTGTCCAGCGAGGCCAAGACATTGCCTTCCACATGCCGGTAGAGAGCCGGAATAGCCTTCCGTGAGAAAAAGTGGCGTTTGGGAACCTGCCACTGAGGAACCGCACATTGCACAAACTCACGGAAGGGGGCCGAGTCTACCAACTGAAAAGGCAGCAGTTGAAGCGCTAGCAATTTAGCCAAGCTAGCATTCAACCGCTGGGCATGTGGATGGCTGGGAGTGAACTTCTTTCGACGGTCCAGCAGCTGGGGCAGGGAAATTTGCCTGCTAGAATCGGACGTCGGTGTACTGCTAGCAGAGTGGCCGCAAGTACGTGGCTGTGACACACCTAATTCTACACCTTCATTCCTCTCAGTGCATGTTTCAGAGAGGACTGAAGTTATAGTGGGGTTGGAGATCCTAGCTGATGCGGTGCAAGGAGAGGTCCGCTTTGTTCTTTGGTGTGGGTCTTTGAGGTAGGCTTGCCAACGAGCTGCATGGCAGGTCAACATATGTCTGGTCAGGCATGTGGTACCCAAGCGGCTGATGTTTTGGCCACGCGATATACGCTTGAGACATATGTTGCAAACAGCAGCTGTGCGATCTGATGCACTAGCCTCAAAAAAGGCCCACACCAAAGAACTTTTTGAATGACGGGCAGAGGCAGCGCCCTGCACAGGCGGAGCTCTGCGGTGTGATTCCGTCGGTGTACTGCCCTTACGCTGGCCACCAAAGGGCATCCTGCCTCGTTGGAGATGTGCCTCCTCCTCATCCTCCTCCTCCTCCTCTCTCCTATTAGGCACCCACGTGGAGTCAGTGACCTCATCATCCCCTCCCTCCTCATCACTGGAGCCAATCTGGCAGTATGCTGCAGCTGCTGGAACATGACTGCCAGATTGGTGTCCTTCTTGAGCATCCCCTCTGTCTGCTCTCACGCTACTGCCTTCCTGTAGCTGGGTTTCATCATCAGACCCTTCGAAACGCTGGGCATCCTCCTGGAGCATGTACCCAACACTGTGCTCAAACAGTTCGGGGGACTCCTCAGGAGGAGGACATGGTGGGTCTAGGGAAGGAGTGACTGATGATGAGTCTGACATTGATACCAGGGAAGAGGACGCTTTGGCAGCTGCTTTGCCAGTACCCTGAGCCTGGGTGAGAGAGGATGAGGAGGAGGAGGAGGGCTTGGTCATCCACTCTACCAAGTCTTCGGCATGATGTGGCTCAACATGTCCAGCTGCCGAAAAGAAGGACAAGCGTGTCCCATGGCCATGTGCTGATGACAATGCACCGCGTCCACGACCAGCACTGTTGTCCCCAGACACAGAGCCTGCTTGCCCTCTTTTATTGCCTCCTGACTGTCTGCCTCTCCTTGTTTGCCTTCCAGACATTCTAATAGATGGCCTGCAGGGAGATGGGAAAAAGCAATAAGGGCTACCTTCAGGTGTCCTTCTCTGTCCCTTTACTTAAGGATTTCTAAATATGGTTGAGGATGATTGCTTTTGCACAGAATAGCACAACAACAATTTCCCTGACTGTCCAAAAAACAAGGATTTCAAAGATGGTTGATGAGGAATGCTTTAGCACACTATAGCACAAGGAGAATTTCCCTCACTGTCCTTCCCTGTCCCTAGAAACAAGGATTCGTACAGTAAAACACACTGACACTCTCCCTACCTATAGTTTTCTGTCCCTAGAAAAAAGGTTTTTTTAAAGCACACTATAGCACAAGGAGAATTTCCCTCACTGTCCTTCCCTGTCCCTAGAAACAAGGATTCGTACAGTAAAACACACTGACACTCTCCCTACCTATAGTTTTCTGTCCCTAGAAAAAAGGTTTTTTTAAAGCACACTATAGCACAAGGAGAATTTCCCTCACTGTCCTTCCCTGTCCCTAGAAACAAGGATTCGTACAGTAAAACACACTGACACTCTCCCTACCTATAGTTTTCTGTCCCTAGAAAAAAGTTTTTTTTAAAGCACACTATAGCACAAGGAGAATTTCCCTCACTGTCCTTCCCTGTCCCTAGAAACAAGGATTCGTACAGTAAAACACACTGACACTCTCCCTACCTATAGTTTTCTGTCCCTAGAAAAAAGGTTTTTTTAAAGCACACTATAGCACAAGGAGAATTTCCCTCACTGTCCTTCCCTGTCCCTAGAAACAAGGATTCGTACAGTAAAACACACTGACACTCTCCCTACCTATAGTTTTCTGTCCCTAGAAAAAAGGTTTTTTTAAAGCACACTATAGCACAAGGAGAATTTCCCTCACTGTCCTTCCCTGTCCCTAGAAACAAGGATTCGTACAGTAAAACACACTGACACTCTCCCTACCTATAGTTTTCTGTCCCTAGAAAAAAGGTTTTTTTAAAGCACACTATAGCACAAGGAGAATTTCCCTCACTGTCCTTCCCTGTCCCTAGAAACAAGGATTCGTACAGTAAAACACACTGACACTCTCCCTACCTATAGTTTTCTGTCCCTAGAAAAAAGGTTTTTTTAAAGCACACTATAGCACAAGGAGAATTTCCCTCACTGTCCTTCCCTGTCCCTAGAAACAAGGATTCGTACAGTAAAACACACTGACACTCTCCCTACCTATAGTTTTCTGTCCCTAGAAAAAAGGTTTTTTTAAAGCACACTATAGCACAAGGAGAATTTCCCTCACTGTCCTTCCCTGTCCCTAGAAACAAGGATTCGTACAGTAAAACACACTGACACTCTCCCTACCTATAGTTTTCTGTCCCTAGAAAAAAGGTTTTTTTAAAGCACACTATAGCACAAGGAGAATTTCCCTCACTGTCCTTCCCTGTCCCTAGAAACAAGGATTCGTACAGTAAAACACACTGACACTCTCCCTACCTATAGTTTTCTGTCCCTAGAAAAAAGGTTTTTTTAAAGCACATTATAGCACAAGGAGAATTTCCCTCACTGTCCTTCCCTGTCCCTAGAAACAAGGATTCGTACAGTAAAACACACTGACACTCTCCCTACCTATCCTTCTCTTTCCCTAAACTAAAGGAATCCAGGTTAAGCAAGAAAAAATAAATGTCACTGTCCCTGCCTATGCTTCTCTTTCCCTGCTCCGGAACACACTACACTAGGCCGCCGTGCTGGCGGCCTTTTATAGTGTGGGGCGTGTACTAAACCCCCTCAGCAATAATTGGCCACAGGCATCCTGCCTGTGGCCAATCATTGCTCTCCTCGCTGCCGGCGCTGTGATTGGCCAAGCATGCGAGGTCACAGTGCATGCTTGGCCAATCACAGCGCCTGGATGACACTGCGATGGCGTAGTGCATTGTGGGCCGTTCGCGTCACTCGAATTAGGCGCGAACGGCCCAAATCGTTCGATCTTCGTCGAACGATCGAACAGCCGATGTTCGAGTCGAACGTATGTTCGACTCGAACACCGAGCTCATCCCTATATATGACCCTCGGCACATTGATCTCCCTGCCGGCACAGTGAAAGAGAAGTGCGTAAACACTTCTCTTATGGCAGAGCCGGTAAGAGGAAAATCGTTCCCATCTTCCTGCCGGCACACAAAGCGATAATGCTAATGCACATGGAGTGAATAGGGTGTGCCCAGGCACACCCAACACACCCTGTGTGCACGCCTATGCATTCTTCAGTTTCTTAACAGAAAGTGCTATCTCTATGTGAACACTGCAAGAGCCTATGCATTGCGATGCACTGATTATGCGCGTGCAATGCATAGAGACTTAAATGCCAAAAAGTTGTAACTAAACATACAACATAAGATCGACGTTGCTGCATTTATTAGCCAGTTGCCGACCCGTTCCCAGGCTTATCTAACCAATCGGTGAAGCCCAGGAGGGATCCAAAGCTGGCAGTAGCTGGGTATGGAGAAAAGTGAGGCCAAGATGGCCACCACTCGTCTCTATGCCCTTGGAGGACTGGAGCGATGCCATGACGTCACTACCGGTTGGTTCCCGGGCCATAATAAATATATTTGTTTTTGTTTTTTTGTTAAAGCAAAAGTTAAATTTTTTTGGGGATGTTTCGCTTTTAAAGGTAAATCAGAGATTTGGGTTGTTTTTGACCCCAGATCACTCAATAAGAAGGACCTGTCATGCTTTTTTCTATTAAGGGATGTTTACATTCATTGTAACAGGAATAAAAATGATTGAAAAAATAAAAATAAAGGGACAGTGTAAAAAAATAATACAAAAAAAATAAAATAAAGCAACCCATCTCTTCATGCTTGTGTCACATACGTAAGTCATGCAAGCATATATAAATGGTGTTCACCCCACACATTTGATGTAGCGCCGTGCGGGAGAGCAATAATTCTAGCGCAAGACCTCCTCTGTAACTCTAAAGTGGTAACTGACCCAGCACACACCGGTTGGTGACATCACAAGGGGGAATGGCCTCCAGGTTTTGCCACCAGGTGGCCCTGCTCCTTGCCTATTTAAGAACTGTCAGACGGAGGAGCGGGCAGTTGGCGGTTAGCCTTTGTCGAGTGCAGAGCTTCTTTTTTTAAAAAAATTGGTTGTTGCGGTGCGGTAGGAGGGCATGATTGACGATGGATCTACATTGGGGAACACTGTTTTTTTTTATTTTTAGTAAAGGATTTGTCAAAAACTGTGTGTGTTTTGTTTTATTTTTTGATACTTTTTTTGGTGAATGAGTGGGGGTACCCCCTACTCATTCACATGGTGGGGGGCGGTATCTGGGGTTCCCGTTGTTAAAGGGGGCTTCCAGTTTCCGATAAGCCCCCCGCTCGCAGACCCCTACAACCAGAGTTGTGGGGAAGAGGCCCTTGACTTCATCAACATGGAGACAAGGTGCTTTGAGGCAGGGGGGCAAAGCACCCCCCCATGTTGAGGGCATGCGACCTGGCATGGTTCAGGGGGGGCACTGGTTCATCCCCTCCCTTTCCTGACCTGCTGGGCTGCATGCTTGGATAAGGGTCTAGTACTAAATAGCCATTTTTTTTTTACATGGGGTTCCCCTCCAAATCCATACCAGATGGATTTGGGGGGGACCCCACGTGTTTTTTTTCCGAATTTTTGGCGGTAATTCTTTTTTTCACATTCATAATAAATAATAATAAATAAATAATAAATAAATAATAAAAATGCCATGAATCTATTCCCTATTTTGTTGACGCTTTTGCGGTTTTTTTTTACCAAAAATATGTAGAAGAATATTTAAACTGACATTTCTTTTTTTGATATTTATTATAGCAAAAAGTATAAAATATTGTTTTTTTTTTTTTTTTAATTAAAACCGCAGAGCTCTATTTGTGGGAAAAAAAATGTGGTTTGGGTACAGCGTTGCATGACCGCGCAATTGTCAGTTAAAGCGACGCGGTGCCCTTTTGCAAAACATGGCCTGGTCATTAAGGGGAAAATTCTACTGGTCCTTAAGTGGTTAACCTCGCTGGCGGTATGATTCTGTCTGATTTTAGGTGCTGAAAGCGGTACAATTATTTTGCATGAAAATTTGGCGTTTTATATTGTAGGACTGCAATTCTTAGAAATAACTCACTTAAATCTGTCCAAACCGAAGTCTAGTAGACATCCCGGGTATGATAAAGTTTGAAACACAAAATCATCAATTATATCATAATAAATAACTATAAATAATTATAACAAATAATAATATAAAAATAATAAAAATTTGTAATCAAATCAAAAACGCTGAAATTTGCTCAGTTGCAGAATTGTCGCTGTCATTACTTTCAGTGTTTAATGATGAATTTCCTCACAAATCGCTATCGCTCAATTCTGCAAGTGATTCTAATTTATTATCGCTGTTTTCTAGCTGGTCTAAAACCACTTTTGACATAAAGGGACACTTTTTGGTTGCTATGGACCATCTCCAAATTCCAGGCAGAAAAAAATGTATTTATAATATCAAAGTGCACGCAGGGCACTGGACAGACCACTAGGGACAAAGGGGATGTGTAATTATTTTATACAGTAATGTAATCTGTAAGATTACAGTGTACTGCAGTGTTTCTCAACTCCAGTCCTCAAGGCGCCCCAACAGTTCATGTTTTCAGGATTTCCCTCAGATAATACGGCTGTGGTAATTACTAAGGCAGTGTAACTGATCAAATCACCTGTGCAAAATAATGGAAAGCCTGAAAACATGACCTGTTGCGGCGCCTTGAGGACTGGAGTTGAGAAACACTGGTGTACTGTATGTGTATTGTGTTTTTACTTTTTTGAATTTGGCGCCGATCTCCGCCCTCGTGCGCCGAAATGTCGCAGGGAACGGAGCTTGGCGGCACTGTGTGTGAATCGAGCGAGGAGACAGCTCGCACACACTGCAGGGAGACATCGCAGGATCCAGGGGACAAGGTACCGTATATACTCGAGTATAAGCCGACCCGAATATAAGGAGAGGCACCTAATTTTACCACAAAAAAATGGGAAAACGTATTGACTCGAGTATAAGCCTAGGGTGTCCATCTGCATGCCTCACTGTGCCTCACTTTGCCTCATTGTGTCCATGTGCATGCCTCACTGTGTCTATGCCTCACTGTGTCCATGCCTCACTGTGCCCATGCCTCACTGTGCCCATGCCTCACTGTGTCCATGCCTCACTGTGCCCATGCCTCACTGTGCCCATGACTAGACTGACGTTTAACATGGGAGTCTATGGAAGGGGTGCTTTGAAAAATCGGTGCTCCCCGGCCGTAGGTCCCCCAGACAAAAACTTTGCACACTAATAGAGGAGAAATGTGGCTACATGTGTGCCAAGTTTCGGGTCTAGGGGACCTACGACCGGCCAAAACCGGGCCCCCAAATTCATCAGAGAAATTACAGTTTAACATGGGAGTCTATAGAAGGGTTGCCCGGGTTTGGCCCGAGTCTATAGAAGGGTTGCCCGGCCGTAGGTCCCTCGGACAACAAACTTTGCCCACTTGTAGAGGACGAGTGAGGCTACATGTGTGCCAAGGCTTATACTCGAGTATATACGGTAAGTAACTCTCCCTGTATCCTGCGATGCAGCCCGAGTCTGGCTCGGGGTTACTGCTTATGGTACTGAAATTCCACCCCGAGCCAGACTCGGGAATACCGCCAGGGAGGTTAAAGAGAAAAAAAAAACGCAAACTGCATTAAAAAATTGCATGCAAAAACGCTTAAAAAAAAGCACCGCAAAACACGCCAGAAAACTGCATCAACCGCAACTGCATAGATGTGAACCTAGACTTCCTACGCTGCCTATCCTGATTAATTGCTGGTATGTGAGAAATAACATAATGATCACAGGTATTGCTGCTGCTAATCTCATGTGTAGCGGCCTCACCCCGACCTCTTTAGCTAGGGGTATGTCGAGCGACAGAGTGAGGTGCGCTACGGCCCATGTCCTCCCCGTGCATGTGGGTGAGGTGAAGGCCAGTATCAATCTTTTTCCTCGGGCCAAATGTGTGCTGGTTACGAGGGTCAGTCCTTCCGTGCCGGAATCTCCCTTTGTTCCCATCAACAGAGTCCATACACCCATCAAAGTCCAAACTCAGGTTTATTGCGTATCTCCACATACAGTCAAATGCAACGGCATGATACGATGGGGAAGCAGGTCGAGGCACTGTACAGGTTCCTAGTCCCTACACTCCCTGTACTATGACCAGGGGTTGCAGGAATCTTGATGAAAGCTCCCCGCTGCGCTGTAGCCCATATCAGGGGAAGATGTCCTCCGAGGGAGTTACTGAAGGCCCATCCGTCACCGGGTTGACGCTACACCGGGTCTTCGGACGGGTGACCCCCCCCAGCCTCCTCACCTCAGAAGGGGCGCCCTGGAGCAACTTCACCCTCGCGGGACCCAGTCGGAGTCACCGGGTCCCAGGCCTCCTTAATAGTACCTCACCCCGGGCTGAAGGTGCCCGGGATGGACTCCATCTTCGTTCCGGCCAGGCCTTGGGCGCCTAGGCCGGAACCTTGAACCGCCCGCACCCAGGCCTAAGGTGCCTGGGTGCGTGAAGAGATGATCTCTCCCAAAAAAGAACCTCGTGGTGAGGGCGTCTCCCCCTTTTATCTCCTCCCATCGACACCACGGCGGGTTCCCCATCTCCAGGAAGGGACAAAGAAGGGTAGCACTGTGGTAGTGATTCTACCTCGAGCCAGTAGGTACACTGACACCCACTGGTCAAAGAGAATATTACACCACCCAATCCTCCACGAATAAGATAAAGGGGTCTAATCCCTGACATAATTACACACCTGGGTCTCTCTACCCCCAGGTGTATCCCACTAACTTTGAAGACCCCGCTACACACTCCCCCTGGTGATTTGACGCTGTCCCCAGCGTCAGGTGCACACCCATGTCTCCCAAGGAGTGGTGACATGAAGTGGGCCCCAGAGGCTATCCCTCAAATTTTTGGATACTGTATGTGCCAAGACCTGCTCAACAGAAAAAGGAACTATAAAACATTAAAACTTTTGTATAAAACATCTGTCATGTACACATATACAATCCCTCCCGTCACTGTCTAAGAACCACCCCATACTCAGTAGTCTTGACCGACGAATCTCCTGCAGAAGGGAAACAAACAACAAAAAAAAAAAAAAAAACACATCCTAACACTCTGTGTTAACTTGGCATGAGTGAGTCCGTCAGCCGAGAGACCCACTCACTCCAATAAGTAAGTAATGCATGTGTAACATTTTCAAACATTCGTTGCACAACACTGCCACCTGGTGACAGCGCTGCGGTAATGACACTTGGTGAGATCTTCATTCTTCCTGCTTTCCTACTCTAACTCTACCCCAAAAAGTCTCTGCCTTTGGCACATGAAGAAAAGGGAGAAAAAAAAAAACAACAGCTCCCAAATCTCCAGTGAGTAAAAGAAAAGCCCAAATCAAAACAAAAGTAGGGCACAGTTCTAGGCGTCTGGGAATGTCTCTTCCAGAAAGTTTATACAGCAACAAGATAGGAGCTCACTTCTCCTATAAATAGAACCTTGGATCCGGTAGAAACAGGGGCTTCAGGTGCCCGTCAAACACTTCCACCGAATACTCGACATCGTCTCCTTATTTCCGGCTGATGAGCACCTTATCAGCATGAATATGGCGCCCAAGTCTCCAATCAGCTCTGCAGTCCTTGAACTTTTTAGACACAGGCGGCGAACATGACAGGTATCGCCTGGCATGGGGTACTTTAAGTTTTTCCCATACAAACTCGTCATACCACCTTGGTCGCAGGACCTCGACTTCATACAATAAGTCCCGAGGTAAGTAGGGGTACTCCCACCCATATTCACGGGCGACTCTCTGGGAGAAAAGTCTCTGCAACCTGGCTAGAGGTGGCATCACATCTCGCTCACCTTCTCCTGGCTGTACAATGGCCTCCGGGTGCCGAGGTACCTTCACCATCTCGGGTTTCTTTGTCTTTGGTGCCCGCAACGAAGCACGCTGCATCCCCAACATCAGAGCGGGTGATGTAGTTGAATGCGGGAAGTTGGTCGGAGGACTAGATTTCCTCGGGAACTCCGGGGCCTTTACCCGGAGCGTACTGTCTTCTATGGACATGGGGGAATCCTGCGGTTTACTCAGCACAGGTAGTGGGCGTCTGTCCCAGCCCTTCCGGTGAAACAGTTCGTCTATCTCTCCGTCATCCCCACAGTCTGACAATGACTCTAAGTCGGAGGTGTCATACATCTCAGCGGGAAGGTAGTCTCTAGTAGACGGAAGGCTACCCTCCCTTGTGGGCTCCACCGACTGTGGACCCCCGACACCTCCAACCAACACCACAGTCCCAGCCCCTGGCTCACCTGGACCTTCTGAAGAACTGGGATGTCCGGGACTCTCTTCTCTACCGGCGCCATCCAGGCCAGGCAAGCGGCGGGGTGAAGCTCGACCACGACCATAGGATGCCTGTACCAGGCCGACTTTCCTCTTCGGAGGTGGGAGCAGGGAGTCTGTAGTGACCGAAGCAGTGTCCTCGGATTTTTCTCTCTCAGTCTCTGGTTGGGCAGTCACTTCGCCCTGGTCAGCGCGCAAGGGAAACTCCGCAAAGGCTTTGATCTCTCCCTCCGGAGTGGCGGTTCCTGTGATGCAGTTGAGGCGTAGGGCCCGGGGCCTTTCCGTGTGTGGTTCAACCTCAAAAAGAAACTCCTTGCATGCTTCGCATCGCCCCAATGGCTTTAGTTGGACCACCAGTCCCGAGCATCCGGGACAGATCACACCGAGGGCCTCCGTGTCTCTGCATGAATACAGAGCCAACTGTCCTCGGGGCCTGAGCCTTATCCCCGTGTCTGTAATGGGTGCAGCAAATGCAGTCATCTTGAAAGGATAAGGTACCGGCATCCACGGGGAGCCTGAGTTCACTCCGACCACTTGCTGCTCCATCACGCGCTGACCTCGCGCCGGAGTCTCCACGTGTATCTCCACACGTGGCCAGACTCCTCCCACGACTTGCACGTTTTCGCGGGCTTCCTTCAGTCTCCTCCCACGAATTGCGCAGTCATGGGGTGCCTCGTGGCGCAGTGCAGCAAAAGTCCCCACATGTAGTTCGTCACACGGCTGGACTCCTCCCTCTTCCCGCTCTTTCTGCATGGGCTTCTCCCGGTTTTTCAGGGAAATTTCCACGACTTCGAGCACAGGGATGCACTTTGGCCAATCACATGGCCGACCTGCTCGGACCTCCTCCGGGCAGCAAAGTTCAAACACAGCCGTTCCAAACCTCAGGGTCAACACACATTTCATCCCGGACGAGCCCCCACGTGTAGCGGCCTCACCCCGACCTCTTTAGCTAGGGGTATGTCGAGCGACAGAGTGAGGTGCGCTACGGCCCATGTCCTCCCCGTGCATGTGGGTGAAGTGAAGGCCAGTATCAATCTTTTTCCGCGGGCCAAATGTGTGCTGGTTACGAGGGTCAGTCCTTCCGTGCCGGAATCTCCCTTTGTTCCCATCAACAGAGTCCATACACCCATCAAAGTCCAAACTCAGGTTTATTGCGTATCTCCACATACAGTCAAATGCAACGGCATGATACGATGGGGAAGCAGGTCGAGGCACTGTACAGGTTCCTAGTCCCTACACTCCCTGTACTATGACCAGGGGTTGCAGGAATCTTGATGAAAGCTCCTCCGCTGCGCTGTAGCCCATATCAGGGGAAGATGTCCTCCGAGGGAGTTACTGAAGGCCCATCCGTCACCGGGTTGACGCTACACCGGGTCTTCGGACGGGTGACCCCCCCAGCCTCCTCACCTCAGATGCGGGTCCCCTCGCAAGGGGCGCCCTGGAGCAACTTCACCCTCGCGGGACCCAGTCGGAGTCACCGGGTCCCAGGCCTCCTTAATAGTACCTCACCCCGGGCCGAAGGTGCCCGGGATGGACTCCATCTTCGTTCCGGCCAGGCCTTGGGCGCCTATGCCGGAACCTTGAACCGCCCGCACCCAGGCCTAAGGTGCCTGGGTGCGTGAAGAGATGATCTCTCCCAAAAAAGAACCTCGTGGCCAGGGCATCTCCCCCTTTTATCTCCTCCCATCGACACCACGGCGGGTTCCCCGCCCCAGCCGTACCATCTCCAGGAAGGGACAAAGAAGGGTAGCACTGTGGTAGTGATTCTACCTCGAGCCAGTAGGTACACTGACACCCACTGGTCAAAGAGAATATTACACCACCCAATCCTCCACGAATAAGATAAAGGGGTCTAATCCCTGACATAATTACACACCTGGGTCTCTCTACCCCCAGGTGTATCCCACTAACTTTGAAGACCCCGCTACACATGTAATGAAGGCCCTGCTCTTTTTGAACTGGCCAATAAGCAGCAAACGCTGGGAGCAGAACTGTTGCAGCGATTGATAATGTGAAAATCTCGACCCTGTAAAACCTTCATCATGTAATTATTAAGAGGATGTGGGGGTAAACGAACAAGCAAAGCAGAAACCCGTACGCAAAAATGAAAATTCAGCCTGTTAGCTGGTCTTCGGCACCCCCGTCCTGCCCGGTCTCCAGATAATGAAAATGCTGTAGAGCCATGAATCAAGCCACATTGTGATACCGAGTTCATTATTAATCTGTCAGCGTTTACATGGCTGCCGGAAGCCAATTAACGTTGGAAGGGCACAATTTGCTGGAGTCGATAATGAAGCATTGTGGGCTTAACATGCGCTGCAGTTTGTCTTAATCTTTTTTGGATCTGCACACTATTACGGCAACAATAGATGGTGAAAAGGAGAAGTATATCTGGATGTCATAGAAAACACCAGAGCAAGCAGGGGGCAACCATATACAAGCAATCGCTAAAGAATTCTGAGACCGAGCTGCCCTGGGCTTTACAAGAATAATGACCCTCTTTCAAAAAGTAAAAAAAAAAAAAAAAAGGCACATTTCAAAATGCAGACATGACATAACGTGTGTCTGGACAAAGAAACAAATGTAATACATGTCTGCACTTTTCTGCACGTTTAACCTGTAGAGGCCATTGGGTGGCACAAACCCCCCCCCCCCCAAAAAACAACACAATGGCACCCAGGACATGTGTATTATGCCCTGTCCTTCTATTGTGCTGCCACTCCCTCCCTTGCACTTTCTGCCAATTCCCGGCTGTCAAAATTACAGGCAGGAGCTGCTGTGTCAATAAAAAAAACAGAAACAGTGGAGAGTGCAAAATCTGGTGCATAGAAACCAATCAACTTCCAGTTTTTTTTGTCAAAGATTAAAGTGGTTCTAAAGCAGGGGTCTCAAACTGGTGGCCCTCCGGCTGTTACGAAACTACAAGTCCCAGGAGGCATTGCAAGGCTGACAATTACAAGCATGACTCCCACAGGCAAAGGCATGATGGGACTTGTAGTTTAGCAACAGCTGGAGGGCCGCCAGTTTGAGACCCCTGTTCTAAAGGCTCAAGGTTTTTTACCTTCATGCATTCTATGTACGAAGGAAAAAAAATGTGTCGGTGCAGTGCCCCCCTCACCCCAGTACTTACCTGAGCCCCATCTTGATCCAGTGATGAGCACAAGATTTCTTGGCTCTCCAGGGACTCGCACTCCTTATTGGCTGAGGCAGTAGCCGGAGCCAGTCAGTCACAGCCAGTGAGCCAATCAGGTGATGGAGGGTGCAGGGCTGAGCCACAGCTCTGTGTGTGAATGGACACGCAGACCCACGGCTTGGGAACGAGCCTGCTTGGTTACCCCCAGAAAAAACGGCATGCTCTGGGGGCACTTGGCCGCAGGGAGGGGCCAAGAGCACCAGCCGGGGACCGGAGAAGAGGAGGATCCAGGCTGTGCAAAACCAATTCACAGAGCAGATAAGTAGAACATGTTTGTTATGGATGGTTATGGTTGTTATGCAGGTAATGGTTGTGGTTGTTATGAAGGTAAGCATAACATGCTTGCGGAAAAGTGCAAAAAAAAAACAAAAAAAAAAAAAACATGACTTTAATATCACTTTATTAAACAATCTGAAATTATAAGCTGATTATTAAACAATCAATCACCCGCATTACAACTGATACTTAATGTTATGCCTTGTACACACGGTCGGAATTTCCGATGAAAAAAGTCAGACGGAATTTTCTCATCGGATATTCCGACCGTGTGTGTGCCCCATCCGACTTTTTCCTTTGGAAATTCCGACGGAGTTAGAAAGAGAACATGTTCTCTTTTTTTCCGCTGAAAAAAACGGAAATTCCGTCTGTCTGGATGGAACTCAGATGGAGAAAAAAAACACGCATGCTCAGAATTAAGTTGACGCATGCTCGGAAGCATTGAACTTCATTTTTCTCGGCTCGTCGTAGTGTTGTAGGTCACCGCGTTCTTGACGGTCGGAATTTGGTGTGACAGTGTGTATGCAAGACAGCTTGAACGGAATTCCGTCTGAAAAATCCGTCTGAGTTTATCCCAACGGAAAATCCAATCGTGTGGACAAGGCATTAGACTTACCACTGTTGTTCATGACAAGGACAAAAATGTTAAAATTATATACCGCAATGCAAACAAACCTAAAGGAACAGTGATAAAAATAAAAATAAAGTGCTAATACTGTGCATAAAAAAACAATAAAAATAATAAAAAACACAGATGGTAACATGCTCCACACCCCCTCTAAGTGGTTAGACTCACCAGATCCAATGGACCCCTCAAGCAGTACTGCGTTGTTGTGGGTCAAACAGGCTTAAGCCCCGTACACACGACCGGTTTTCCCGGCAGGAAAATTGCCATGGGAGCTTTTGGCCGGGAAAACCGGCCGTGTGTATGCTCCATCGCAGTTTTCCCAACAGGAAAACTGCGGGAAAAAAATAGAGAACCTGCTCTCTATTTTCCCGTCGGGATTCCCGGTGGACTTTTTCCCGTCGTGAAAACCGGTCATGTGTATGCTTTTCCGAGGGCAAAAAAAACGCGCATGCTCAGAATCAAGTATGAGACGGGAGCGCTCGTTCAGGTAAAACTAGCGTTCGTATTGGAGATAGCACATTTATCACGCTGCAAATTATTGCATCGTTTAATGCTGCACATTCTTTTCTTCTTTATAATGCTACAATAATGAACTTGTTTTGCTGCTGATATTCCCACAGAGTTCTGACAAACTTTTTTCTTTATTTTTAGTACGATCTGAAAGCACGAAGACTGAAAAGCGCGAATCGTCTCTCACCAAACTTTTACTAACACGAGATCAGCAAAAGCAGCCCAAAGGGTGGCGCCATTGGAATGGAACCTCCCCTTTATAGTGCCGTTGTACGTGTTGTACGTCACCGCGCTTTGGACCGGCGGGATTTTGTATGACAGTCTGTACGCAAGACAAGCTTGGCAGGAAACCCGTCAAGCTTGGCAGGAATCCTGTCTGGAAAACCGACGTTTTTTTTTCCTGCCAGGAAAAACGGTCGTGTGTACAGGGCTTCAGTCTGGTGAGCAGGGTGATGAGACGCCAACTCCAAGATACGATTCTTCTTGTGATGTTTCAAACTCGGACATGAGGAGAGAAAGACAAGCTGATTGGTTACCATGCAAAGCTACACCAGATTTTGAAATCTCCAGTTTTAGTAAATTAACCCCAGTGTTTATAAACATTGTTAAGACGGGGGAGAGAGAGAGAGACAAAGTACCATTGTTTATAAACATTGATCAGATGGGGGATAGAGAGATACAAAGTAACATTGTTTATAAACATTGATCAGATGGGAGATAGAGAGATACAAAGTAACATTGTTTATAAACATTGATTAGACAGAAGATACAGTGGCTTGAAAAAGTATTCATACTCCTTGAAATTTTCCACATTTTGTCATGTCACAACCGAAAATGTAAATGTATATTATTGGGATTTTATGTGATAGACCAACACAAAGTGGCACAAAATTGTGAAGTGGAAGGAAAATGATAAATGGTTTTCCATTTTTTTTTCAAAATAAATATCTGAAAAGTGTGTCAAAAGTGCATTTGTATTCAGCTCCTTTTACTTGGATACCACTAACTAAACTAGTGTAACCAATTGCCATTGGAAGTCACCTAATTAGTAGATAGAGTCCACCTGTGTGTAATTTAATCACAGTATAAATACAGCTGTTCTGTGAAGCCCTCAGAGGTTTGTTATAGAACCGTAGTGAACCAACAGCATCATGAAGGCCAAGGACCACACCAGACAGGTCAGCGATAAAGTTGTGGAGAAGTTTAAAGCAGGGTGAGGTTACAAAAAACATATCCCAAGCTTTGAACATCTCAAGGAGAGCACTGTTTAATTCATCACCTGAAAATGGAAAGAGTATGGCACAACTGCAAACCTACCAAGACATGGCCGTCCACCTAAACTGACAGGCCGGGCAAGGAGAGCATTAATTAGAGAAGCAGCCAAGAGGCCCATGGGAACTCTGGAGGAGCTGCAGAGATCCACAGCTCAGGTGGGAGAATCTGTCCACAGGACAACTATTAGTTGTGCTCTCCACAAATCTGGCCTTTATGGAAGAGTGGCAAGAAGAAAGACATTGTTGAAAGAAAGCCATAAGAAGTCCCATTTGCAGTTTGCGAGAAGCCATGTGGGGGACACAGCAAACATGTGGAAGAAGGTGCTCTGGTCAGATGAGACAAAAATTTTACTTTTTGTCCTAAAAGCAAAACGCTATGTGTGGCGAGGAACAAAAACTGCACATCATGCTGAACACACCATCTCCACTGTGAAACATGGTGGTGGCAGCATCATGTTGTGGGGATGCTTTTCTTCAGCAGGGATAGGGAAACTGGTCAAAGTTGATGGGAAGATGGATGGAGACAAATACAGAGCAATCTTAGAAGAAAACCTGTTAGATTCTTCAAAAGACTTGAGACTGAGGCGGAGGTTCACCTTCCAGCAGGACAACGTCCCTAAACATACAGCCAGAGCTACAATGGAATGGTTTAGATCAAAGCATATTCATGTGTTAGAATGGCCCAGTCAAAGTCCAGACCTAAATCCAATTGAGAATCTGTGGCAAGACTTGAAAATTGCTGATCACAGATGCTCTCCATCCAATCTGACAGAGCTTGAGTTTTTTGCAAAGAAGAATGGGAAAAAATGTCCCTCTCTAGATGTGCAAAGCTGGTAGAGACATCCCCAAAAAGACTTTCAGCTGTTATTGCAGAGAAAGGTGGTTCTACAAAGTATTGACTCAGGGGGGCGCTATAAAAATGGACGCCACAATTTTAACATATTTATTTGTAAAAAAAAAAATTGAAAACCATTTATCATTTTCCTTCCACGTCACAATTATGTGCCACTTTGTGTTGGTCTATCATATAAAATCCCAATAAAATACATTTACGTTTTTGGTTGTAACATGAAAAAATTTGGAAAATTTCAAGGGTTATAAAATCCTTTTTCAAGACATCTGCAGGCCAAAGGGATGAGCTTCTATGTACTGTACATATGATGTCAGGTAACGTAACCTGACAAGTAAAAAAAAATGTTTTTGTTTATAAAATGTGTTCCTATTTAACCCCCTTAATTCAGCCTAATCACCCTAATTAACTCAATTTTCCCTTTAACTAATATTTTCCATAATGCACACCCCAGCACTGGACTGTAGCTGGCGAGTGTAGTTACGCTTATAGCAGTCCCTGTTCTCTGAGTAGACCTTGGCCAAGTAGCAATAGAGGCAGGGCAAGAGAAGTGAAAGAAAGATCTATGGTAGTCAAGGGTGTCCGACTACCGCAGCAGTTAGCAAAGTCTAGAGCTGAGAGGGTAGCATAGTCCAGAGAGGGACAGGGTCAGGGCTGACAGCAGACAAAGTGTGTTCCAGGGGCAGACTGAGTGTCAGGGCAGGCATCAGACAGAAAGTATTTCAGGGATCAAGTGAGGTCAGGGCAGGCATCAGCCAGAGAGTATTCCAGTGACAGACTAAGTTAAAGTGGAGGTTCCGCTGCATTTTTTTTTAGCATTCAATGTGGTTTTAGCATACTAATGTTTACTCACATTTTTGGTGTCTTCATATAAACCCTCTTGGTTTTCGTAATATAGAACAACTTATATTCTGCTTTACTTGCCGTTTCCATTTTGCTTGTGGGCATTGTGAAGCCCACAAGCAATCACTTCCTGGAAGCGAGCATTGTTCACAGCGAGTAGCGCCGTAAACATATTGGTTGCCATCACAACGGGCGGCGTCATAGAAATAACACGCCCCGTTGTGATGGTATGCAGAAACACATAGAACACAGAACACATCCCAGAACACATTGCAGCAAAGACCCACGCTGCATTGTGGCGCCGAGGAAAGGCTTAGAAACGCCTACTCCCGCGGGAGCCGAATCCCGGAAGTCATGCTAATATACGGTAACTATATATGATTTTAAAAATTTATATGACTTTTAATGAAGTATATAGTGGAACGATTGTGTTGGCATATAGATGATTTTTTGGGTGAACCTCCGCTTTAAGGGCAGGCAGCAGACTTATAGACTATTCCAGGGACAGACTGCATATCCGATTGCCTCTCGGGGGATCAGGAAGGAATTTTTTCCCCTGCTGTAGCAAATTGGATCATGCTCTTCTGGGTTTTTTTTGCCTTCCTCTGGATCAACTGTGGGTATAGAATTGGGTATATGGGATTATACGATATATGTTTATTTTTTTCTTTTTTCTTTTTTTTACGGTTGAACTGGATGGACTTGTGTCTTTTTTCAACCTGACTAACTATGTAACTATGTAACTATGTAACTGAGGTTGAGTCACACAGCAGAGATTATGACAGGGAATGACTGAGGTCAGGGCAGGCAGCAGACATTAAGTATTTCAGGGGCAGACTGAGGTCAGGGTAGACAGATAGTATTCCAGGGACAGGCTAAGGTCAGTGCAGGCAGCAGACAGAGAGTATTTCAGAGACCGACTGAGGTCAGGGTGGGCATCAGATGGAGAGTATTTCAGGGATTGACTGAGGTCAGGGCAGGCATCAGATAGAGAGTATTTTAGGGACCAACTGAGGTCAGGGCAGGAATCAGACAGAGTTTTTCAGAGACCAACTAAAGTCAGGCCAGGCATCAGACAGAAAGTATTTCAGAGACCGACCGGGGTCCGGGCAGGAATCAGACAGAAAGTATTTCAGAGACCCACTAAAGTCAGGGCAGGCATCAGACAGAGAGTATTTCAGAGACCGACTGAGGTCAGGGCAGGCATCATTGATTGCCCCCAAATCTTACTAAACATTGCTATAGTGTCTTGGCAAGTAGCAATAGAGACAAAGCAAGAGAAGTGAAGGAAAAATCTATGGTAGTCAAGGGTGTCTACCGCAGCAGTTAGCAAAGTCTAGAGCTGAGAGGGTAGGATAATCCAGAGAGGGACAGAGTCAGGGCTGGCAGCAGACAGAGCGTGTTCCAGGGCCAGACTGAGTGTCAGGGCAGGCATCAGAAATAGAGTATTTCAGAGACCGACTGAGGTCAGGGCAGGCATCAGACATCAGACAGAGTATTTCAGGGACTGACTGAGGTCAGGGCAGGCATCAGACAGAGAGTATTTCAGGGACCAACTGAGGTCAGGGCAGGCATCAGACAGGGAGTATTTCAGGGACAAACTGAGGTCAGGGCAGGCATCAGACAGAGTGTATTCCAGTGACAGACTAAGTCCAGGGCAGACATAGACTATTCCAGGTACAGACTGAAGTTGAGGCACACTGAAGAGAGTATTGCAGGGATAGACTGAGGTCAGGGCAGGCAGCAGACAGAGAGTATTTCAGAGATGAAAGGGGAGGCTTTCAAAAACAGGCCAAGCAAGATTACAGGAGCCAAATGTCAAATGCTACCCTAGGCTTTCAATGTTCATATAAAGTTCAAGAGCCCAACTAACCAATCCCAAAGCTGGGGAGCATGTAACCAGGCTTGTTAGGCTGCAGCTTACAAAGAAGTCTGGAAAAGGTCTAGTGCAGGGATATGCAATTAGCGGACCTCCAGCTGTTGCCAAATTACAAGTCCCATCATGCCTCTGCCTCTGGGTTACATGCTTAATGCTGTCAGAGTCTCGCTATGCCTTATGGGACTTGTAGTTTGGCAACAGCTGGAGGTCCGCTAATTGCATATCCCTGGTCTAGTGGCTAGGATAGGGTGACCAGACATCCCCAGTTTCTGGGGACAGTCCCCGGATTGAGGACACTGTCCCTGGACCAAGTCTGTCCCCGGTTTTGTTTGGATTGGATTTGAACAGGGGCTGGGGCAATTTCAAAGACAGTCAGTGCAGAATAAAAAAAAAAAAGGGCGTATTTTTTCCATTATCTGTGCCCCTTTCTGATGATCATGTGCTGGTCGGAGTGGAGGGATTATTTCTTCAGTTTATCTGGTCACCTTAGGCTAGGAGTACAACCAGGAGGAGCTGAGAGGCTGCGTCCTGTTGCCAATCAACAAGGACGCAAGCTATGGAAGAAGAGACTAGGCATATGAGTGGCTGTAACAGGTCTATACCATTAGACATGCTCCTAACATTTTTTATTCTGTTTTTGTTCGCTAATTTTTTCAGCAGCACAGATAGACCTAGAAAAGGTCTGTCCACTTAGATAATGTGGCGCATGCCACTCCCGACAGTTTCTTCCACTATTATATTGGTGCAGGAAGTTTGGATAACTCCCTGGATTTTGAATGGAAAACGATTCTTCGTCATACCTAAGATCGTAGCAGACTTTCGTATGTAGCAACCTTGTCTTTGTGCTTAGAGACAGATTGTTCCTCATCGGCTCTTTGTGTCTCAAGAAACTTGGTTTCGTTTCTGACATCATTCTTCAGATTTTCATTCATCCATATTCCAAGGTAATGGTAACACATACCAAGGTTGGTAACCTGCTCTATTCTTTCATTTTCAAGCATTAGTTTCACTTCTTTGTTTCCTTTGTCTTTTGTGTGTTTATTCAGATGGAGGCTTTCGTGCCCCTTTCTGCTACTTCATTAGGTAAGCAGTTAAGGTCGATTCTTACAAGCACAACTATATTGTCGATGTACCCCATTATCTGTATGATTCTGGAATTCAAACACCTTCACAAACACGCTGAAAAGCTTTGTCTGTATAGGTATTGAAGAACAGTTGAGATGGAACACATTCTTGGCGTAGTCCTATTTATAAAAGATTTACATATGCTTATTATTCTTTTTGTCTCAAGGTGACTCGTATAATGTCTAACTGCATTACAGTATGAGCCCCTAAAATGTTTATACCCCTTTAAATTAATTGGGGTCAGTGATTTCAAACTCGCTATGCAACCTCCGGAGAAGGTAGGCAGCATGTGCTTATCAGCATGGGCGTAGCATAAGGGGTTGCAGGGGTCGCCATTGCAACCCCACCCCTAGCTCCAGGGGGCCCCTGCGGCCTCCCTGTCATATTATCATATCCTCCACAAAGTCCAGCTCCGATCTGCCCAAGGGCCCCACAGCTACGCTTCAGTACTGGGCTTCCACTTTGCCTCCCACAGTCCACACCCCTCCATTCTCATCGGCTGAGGGACAAGCTGTGAGCCATTTCCTGAATGGAGGGGAGCACAGGGTGAGAACAGCCCAGGGGCCAGGTCAACTTTTGCATCAGGGCCCACAAGCTTCAAGCTACGCCTCTGCTTATCAGCATGAGGTCAGGCAGTTGACAGGTTAGAGGCTTCAGTGGCTTTCTCTACTCTGACTCTATGGGATATATAAATATGGCCAGTTGTGACTAGTTTTCTTTAACCACTTGCCGACCGCCGCACGAAAACTTATGTAGACAGAATGGCATGGACAGACAAATGGGTGTATATATACGTCCCCTTTAATTTGCCGCTGTGTGGTCATGCGCGCGCCGCCGGCGTCACGCTCGCGACCCTGCCGCAAGCTCCGTGACCGTGCCCACGGGACCCGCGGACTCGATGTCCGCCTGTGTCCCGCGATCGGGTCACGGAGCTGAAGAACGGGGAGATGTTAGTGTAAACACAACATCTCCCCGTTCTGCCTAGTGACATGTCACTGATTGTCTGTTCCCTGTCATCGGGAACAGGGATCAGTGACGTGTCACGGCAAGCCACGCCCCCTAACAGTTAGAAGAACTCCCTAGGTCAATCTTAACCCCTTCAGCGCCCTCTACAGGTTAACCCCTTCACTGCCAGTGTCATTTTTACAGTAATCAGTGCATTTTTATAGCACTGATCGCTGTAAAAATGACAATGGTCCCAAAATGGTGTCAAAAGTGTCCGATGTGTCCGCCACAGTGTCGCAGTCATGATAAAAATCGCTGATCGCAGCCATTACTAGTAAAAAAAAAAAATATTAATAAAAATGACATAAAACTACCCCCCTATTTTGTAGACGCTATAACTTTTGCGCAAACCAATCAATAAATGCTTATTGCGATTTTTTTTTTTCAAAAATATGTAGAAGAATACGTATTGGCCCAAACTGAGGAAAAAAATGTTTTTTATATATATTTTTGGGGGATATTTATTATAGCAAAAAGTAAAAAATATTGAATTTTTTTCAAAATTGTCGCTCTATTATTGTTTATAGCGCAAAAAGTAAAAACCGCAGAGGTGATCAAATACCACCAAAAGAAAGCTCTATTTGTGGGAAAAAAAGGACGTCAATTTTGTTTGGGAGCCACGACCACGCAATTGTCAGTTAAGGCTTCTTTCACACGGGACGGATCAGTCATGATCCGCCCCGTGAACCTCCGCTTGCTCAGCGGGGATTGCTCCGTTGATCCCCGCTGAGCCGGCTGATGACTGGGCGGTCCCCGCACACTGTGCAGGGACCGCCCTGTCAGATCTCCGCTCTCCCCTATGGGGGATCGGATGAACACGGACCGTCTGTCCGTGTTCATCCGATCCGCTCTGCAGACGGATAGAAAAATAGAAATTTTTCTATCCTGAAAAACGGAGCGTAGCGGACACGGGTGAGATCGGGTGTCAGCGGATGTTCATCCGCTGACATACGCTGTCCCATAGGGATACATGTATGTCCGTTTTTCATCCGAAAACGGATGGGTGAAAAACGGACATACGGTCCGCCCGTGTGAAAGGGCCTTAAGCGACGCAGTGCCGAATCGCAAAAAGTGGCCTGGTCTTTGACCAGCCAAATGGTCCGGGGCTTAAGTGGTTAGTGCATCTGTCATTAGTAAATTCGTAGCCTGAGCCTTCTTGCCTTTTTACTGTAGAGTGTGAGGATTCTTCAGATACACACATTGCTGCCCAGTAACATGGACATTTCCAGCTGTGTCCATTTGTGGGGTCATAACACGGTCCTGAAAATGTCAGTGGCAGTGTGGCCATGTAATAATGAAGGGGGCTGCAAAGCCAGTCAGCGATGTACCTGGACTGCAATTGTGGATCACTGGCCTTCACTCCCAGTACAGCTCCTGCAGAGGGTCATGTGTTTTTTTTTGTGTGGATGGGAGTAAGATGAAGGGAAGTAATGTGTGAATTTTTAATTTTGCCCACACTTTCTGGGTCAACTTGAGTTTCTAGGTCACTTCCCAGTTTCTGAGTCAACCTGAGTTTTTGGCTCACTCTTCAGATTCTGGGTCGACCTGAGTTTCTGGGCCACTGTCCAGTTTCTGGGTCAACTTAAGTTTCTGGGTCTATCTTCAATTTCTGAGTCAGCTTGAGTTTCTGGGTAACCCTCCAGTTTTTGAGTCAACGTGAGTTTCTGGGTCACTCTCTAGTTTCTGGATCAACTTGAGTTTCTGGGTCACTCTCTAGTTTCTGGATCAACTTGAGTTTCTGGGCCACTCTCCATTTTCTGGATCACCCTGTAGATTCCGGTTCAATCTCCAGTTTCTAGGTCGACTTGAGTTTATGGGTCTATCTTCAATTTCTTGGTTAGCTTGAGTTTTTGGGTAACCCTCTAGTTTTTGAGTCAACCTGCTTTTCTGGGCCACTCTTCAGTTTCTGGGTCAATCTCTAGCTTCTGGTTTAATCTCCAGTTTCTGGGTCAACTTACGTTTTTGGGTCAAACTCCAATTTCTGGGTCAACTTGAGTTTCTAGGTCACTCTCCTGTTTCTGTCTCAACTTGAGTTTCAGGGCCACTTTCCAGTTTCTGGCTCAACTTGAGTTTCTGGGCCACTCTCTAGTTTTCTGGGTCAACTTGAGTTTCTGGGTCAATCTCTAGCTTCTGGTTCAATCTTCAGTTTCTGGGTCTATCTTCAATTTCTGAGTCAGCTTGAGTTTCTGGGTAACTCTCCAGTTTTTGAATCAACGTGAGTTTTTGGGTCACTCTCTAGTTTCTGGGTCACCCTGTGGATTCCGGTTCAATCTCCAGTTTCTGGGTCAACTTGAGTTTATGGGTCTATCTTCAATTTCTGGATTAGCTTAAGTTTCTAGGTAACCCTCCAGTTTTTGAGTCAACCTGCATTTCTGGGTCACTCTTCAGTTTCTGGGTCAATCTTTAGCTTCTGGTTTATTCTCCAGTTTCTGGGTCAACTTACATTTTTGGGTCTATGCCCAATTTCTGGGTCAACTTGAGTTTCTAGGTCACTCTCCAGTTTCTGGGTCAACTTGAGTTTCTGGGTCAATCTCTAGCTTCTGGTTCAGTCTCCCGTTTCTGGGTCAACTTGTTTTTGGGACAATCTTCAATTTCTAGGTCAACTTGAGTTTCTGGGCCACTCTCCAGTTTCTGGGTTAACTTGAGTTTCTGGGTCAATCTCTAGCTTCTGGTTCAATCTCTAGTTTCTGGGTCAACCTGAGTTTCTGGGCCATGCTCCAGTTTCTGGGTCAACTTGAGTTTCTGGGCCACTCTCTAGTTTTCTGGGTCAATCTCTAGGTTCTGGTTCAATCTCCAGTTTCTGGGTCTATCTTCAACTTAAAGGTCAGTTTGAGTTTCTGGGTAACCCTCCAGTGAGTTTCTGGGTCAGTTTTTGAGTCACTTTCCAGTTTCTGCATCAACTTGAGTTTCTGGGTCACTCTCCAGTTTCTGGGTCAACTTGATTTTCTGGGCCACTCTCCAGTTTCTGGGTCAATCTCTAGCTTCTGGTTCAATCTCTAGTTTCTGGGTCAACTTAGGTTTCTGGATAATCCTCCAGTTTTTGAGTCAATCTGAGTTTCTGGTTCACTCTCCAGATTCTGGGTCAACTTGAGTTTCTGGGTCAACCTGTAGCTTCTGATTCAATCTCCAGTTTCTGGGTCTATCTTCAATTTCTGGGTCAACTTGAGTTTCTGGGTCACTCTTCAGTTTCTGGGTCAATCTCTAGCTTCTGTTTCAGTCTCCGGTTTCTGGGTCAACTTGTTTTTGGGACAATCTACAATTTCTAGGTCAGCTTGAGTTTCTGGGTAACCCTCCATTTTTTCAGTCAACCTAAGTTTCTGGGTCTCTCTCCAGTTTCTGAGTCAACTTGAGTTTCTGGGCCACTCTCCAGTTTCTGGGTCAACTTGATTTTCTGGGCCACTCTCCAGTTTCTGAATCAGTTTGAGTTTATGGGTCAATATCTAGCTTCTGGTTCAATCTCTAGTTTCTGGGTCAGCTTGAGTTTCTGGGTAACCCTCCAGTCTTTGAGTCAACCTGAGTTTCTGGGTCAACTTGAGTTTCTGGGTCAATCTCTAACTTCTGGTTCAATCTTCAGTTTCTGGGTCAACTTAAGTTTCTGGGTCTATCTCCAAGTTCTGGGTCAATTTGAGTTTCTAATTAACCCTCCAGTTTTTGTGTCAGCCTGAGTTTCTGGGTTACTCTCCAGTTTCTGGGTCAACTTGAGTTTCTGAGCCACTCTTCAGTTTCTGGGTCAACTTAAGTTTCTGAGTCTGTCTCCAATTTATTGGTAAACTTGAGTTTCTGGGTCATTCTCCAGTTTATGAGTCTTGGGCTTTTGGCGATGCAAGGTCTCTTTTTTAAGAGCTCATGCATGTGGCCATAGAAATTTCAGCAGGATATAACTGGTACAAAGCTGGCAAACAATGGTCTTGTCTCAGATACACACATCCACTATATTGTCAAAAGTATTATGATGCCTGCTTTTACACGCTCATGAACTTTAATGGCATTCCAGTCTTAGTCCGTAGGGTTCAATATTGAGTTGGCCCACCCTTTGCAGCTATAACAGCTTCAACTCTTCTGGGAAGGCTGTCCACAAAGTTTAGGAGTGTGTATATGGAAATGTTTGACCATTCTTCCAAAAGCACATTTGTGAGGTCAGGCACTGATGTTGGTTGAGAAGGCCTGGCTCGCATTCTCTGCTCTAATTCATCCCAAAGGTGTTCTATCGGGTTGAGGTCAGGACTGTGTGCAGGCCAGTCAGGTCTCTCCACCCCAAACTCGCTCATCCATGTATTTATGGACCTTGCTTTGTGCACTGGTGCGCAGTCATGTTGGAACAGGAAGGGGCCATCCCCAAACTGTTTCCACAAAGTTGGGAGCATGAAATTGTACAAAATGTCTTGGTATGCTGATGCCTTAAGAGTTCCCTTTAGAAACCTATGCAATATTTCAAAGAAAAAGAGCTGCTGCTCCAGGTGTATGATGATAACCTGAGGTGGAATGTCTTGTAGAGTGCCAGCCCTGGCCCGCCTCTGTGGGAAACTTGTAAGAAAAGAAATGGCTGCACATCCAGGAATTCTGATTGCCTTCTATTGTTCAAAGTGATAACACCAAAGACACCAACACGAGGTCACGTAGACGCGTTCCACACAAACATCTTGCTACCATGGTAATGATTAAGCACAAGATGTTTGTGTGAAACGCGTCTATGTGACCTCGTGTTGGTGTCTTTGCCTTTTATTGTTCAAAGTGATAACACCAAAGACACCAACACGAGGTCACATAGACACGTTTCACACAAACATCTTGTGCTTAATCATTACCATGGTACCAAGATGTTTGTGTGGAACGCCTCTAGGTGACCTCGTGTTGGTGTCTTTGGTGTTATCACTTTGAACAATATAAGGCAATCAGAACTTCTGGATGTGCAGCCATTTCTTTTCTTACATATGCAATATTTCAGGTTGTCCCTGTGATAAAACTGGTAGAGTGGAGCTGGATACAAGCTACCGAGCATGTGCGAAGAAACAGCGGCCATCTTTGATGCTGGAATTCCATGTTGCTGTACCATATGATATGCTGTGTTACTTATGGATGTTTGTGAGTGCTTAGACTGGAGTGCGCGCCCTTTCCGTGGAGGAATTTCACTATGCGGATGTGACCACACTTATATGGAGGATCGTATTATGTGGTAAGTTGTGTGTGTGACCAATGACACTTGGGAGACCTTACAAGTGTTTGATGTGACAGCCTGAGGAGCTCATCCTTCTTTCTCATCATGGCTTGTGGGATTTTTTTTAATTCTATCCTAGTGTATTTTCCAGTGTATACGCTTCTATATGAATTGCTGGATTTAATCACTTTGTTGATTTATCTATATCACGGTTTATATAAGCATTTTGGTTATACATATTTCTGTTAATAGACATTGGGAGTAAGATCTTGATAATTCATTGGACTATTTATTATTTATTTTATCATTTTAGTTTCGGATTTGTGACACTTGTTATATACCAATATTTCACAAATACGGCACTGTGTTTATAATCAAGGGAGATTTTGTGTTGGAAGCCAAGAGCAAATATATATTGCCGCTTTGTGCTGCCTTCTTCCCACAATCCCACCTCATCATATCGGCGATTCGCTGGCAGTCAAATTTTGCTCTCTGCATGGGCTACAAAAGCAAGGCATTGGCACGTCTCTCCTACATCTGATCATACCATTGCACAATGGCAATTCCATGCGTCCCACGACTCTCTTGTGTGTCCTCCGGCTACATGTGCATTCAGGTAGTCAGTCTGTTCTCTTCGCTATAAAACCCAGCAAGGCTCCAGCAGATGCAACAAGGGAACACACAACGTTGGCCAACATTTCATTAAAGCCTTGATTCCGCTCTAGAAAAATACAAGCGAAGATACATTCAAGGACAGACGTGGCACAGCTGAGGTTGGGGCTTTAATTAAACTGATTACATCAAAACATTGTCACAATGTATATTTTACCGCTCAGTGGATGAGCTTAATGATATATTTAGGGACAAATTCTAAACCAGAAAAAAATATATTTTTAAGCAGTTGTAAAGGCCAATAAAATATTTTCTCATACAGCCAATGCTTGACATCAGTTTCTTCCTGCACACTATGAAGTGTTTTACCCTAAAGAACAATGAAAACTTTCTCTAAGCCCCTATTCACACCTAAGCAATTTGTCCCGAATTTCCCAAAGTGCGACAATGCTCAATAAGAAAATCCCCATTACATTCAATGGTGCTCAAGTTTGTGAAAAAATAAAGAGTCAAAGACTCTGGGTCGGACTTTGTAGGCAAGATGGACGAGAGTATAATAAAAAAATTGTATTTTATTAATAACGAATCGCTCACAAACAGATCAAGTATAGAAAGAGTTAAAAAAAACATACTGTATATACTCGAGTATAAGCTGACCCGAATATAAGCCAAGGCACCTCATTTTACCACAAAAAATGGGAAAACGTATTGACTCGAGTATAAGCCTAGGGTGTCCATCTGCATGCCTCACTGTGCCTCACTTTGCCTCACTGGGTCCATGTGCATGCCTCACTGTGCCCACGCCTCACTGTGCCCATGCCTCACTGTGTCCATGACTAGACTGACGTTTAACATGGGAGTCTATGGAAGGGGTGCCTGGTTTGAAAAATCGGTGCTCCCCTGCCGTAGGTCCCCCAGACGACAAACTTTGCACACTTGTAGAGGAGAAATGGGGCTACATGTGTGCCAAGTTTCGGGTCCAGGGGACCTACAACCGGCCAATACCGGGTCCCCAAAGTCACCAGAGAAATTACTGTTTACCATGGGAGTCTATGGAAGGGGTGCCCGGATTTGAAAAATCGGTGCTCCCCGGCCGTAGGTCCCTCGGACAAAAAAACGTTATATGTGGGCCAAGTTTGGGGTCCAGAGGACCTACGGCCGGCCGGTACCGGGTCCACAAAGTTCGGGAGATCAGGCGCAAAAAGGTGACTCGAGTATAAGCCGAGGGGGCATTTTCAGCACAAAAAAAGTGCTGAAAAACTCGGCTTATACTCTAGTATATACGGTACATTGAACACAGAAAGATACATAAAACTATGATGTGAACAGAAGGTTGACACCAAATGGACAGCAGTGAGCCCCTGTGAGTCAACGTGTTTCGCTATTTCGCTTCATCAGGACACACTTGGGGATGATCAAAAAGAACAGGTCTAACTATCTTATCAGCACACAATTAACCCATATGGGAGACTCCAGATTGGACCTTAAGGCTCATCATATGAAGAGGAAAGAGAAAAAGATATTCTACCGTTGCTAGCAGCCAAATATTGTGTAGCAAAGGAACGAAAATATTTCTTCCTATAAGGTTTCTTGCAGAGTAACGTATATCAAAATTACATGATAAACACCCTGGTGATTAAAAAGAAAGAAATAGGAAAAGGGGGGGGGGGGGGTATATCCAAGGCCTTTCAAAACTGTGTTTAGTCCGTAGTATCAGACTTGAAAATTCACTCATTTAGACAAATATAGGTCTTTTTACTATGGGTAACATCCAGACCCATCTCTGTCACTGAAAGGTGCGGCTGTATATAGTCCAATAATCTGTAGGACAGGCATGGATAGAGTAGGATTTAGTATACCCCCCAGCGAAGCATCAACCGCCATTTTCAATGGTGCCCATTTCCACCAGAGCATAGTGCCTGTTTTTCCAGGCAGAATTGCTTCTTTTTGGCCTCATTGATCTCAACGGAATTCCATTTAAAACATCTACAAGAACATGGTAAAATACTCTCCACTTAGTGGTTCACCACATGTATAGTTCCAAAGCAACATTTCACATGTAGACTCGATTTGTTCCAGAAAT
This sequence comes from Rana muscosa, assembly GCA_029206835.1. Lineage (NCBI taxonomy): Eukaryota > Metazoa > Chordata > Amphibia > Anura > Ranidae > Rana > Rana muscosa. Next base: position 47,244,339 of record JARGYO010000094.1, on the reverse strand, counting down.
CCTTCTTCAGAAGCACATGTGAAGGGATCTGAAGAGTGTAAATATGTCCATTAGACATATACACCCACCGGCCACTTTATTAGGTACACCTGTTCAATTGTTTGGTAACACAAATTGCTAATCAGCCAATCACATGGCAGCAACTCAATGCATTTAGGCAACTAGACATGGTGAAGACGTCTTGCAGAAGTTCAAACCGAGCCTCAGAATGGGGATGAAAAGGGGATTTAATTGAATTTGAACGTGCCATGGTCGTTGGTGCCAGGGGGGCTGGTCTGAGTAGTTCAAAAACTGCTGATCTACTGGGATTTTCACGAACAACCATCTCTCGGGTTTACAGAGAATGGTCCAAATAAGAGAAAATATCCAGTGAGCGTCAGTTGTGTGAAGGAAAATGCCTTGTTGAGGTCAGAGGAGAATGGGCAGACTGGTTCCAGATGATAGAAAGGCAACAGTAACTCAAATAACCACTCGTTACAATCAAGGTATGCAGAATACCATCTCTGAATACACAATACATTGAACCTTGAAGCAGATGAGCTACAGCAGCAGAAGACCACACCAGGTGCCACTCCTGTTAGCTAAGAACAGGAAACTGAGGCTACAATTTGCACAGGGTCACCAAAATTGCATAATAGATGATTGGAAAAACGTTGCCTGGTCTGATGAGTGTCGATTTCAGCTACGACATTCAGATGCTGGGGTCAGAATTTGGTGAAAACAACATGAAAATATGGATCCATCCTGCCTTGTATCACCGGTTCAGGCTGGTGGTGGTGGTGTAATGGTGTGGGGGATATTTTCTTGGCACACTTTGGGCCCTTTAGTAGCAATTGAGCATTGTTTATACACCACGGCCTACCTGATTATTGTTGCTGATCATGTCCATCCCTTTATGACTACAGTGTTCCCATCTTCTGATGGCTCCTTCCAGCAGGATAATGCACCATGTCACAAAGATCCAATCATCTCACCGCTGGTTTCTTGAACATGACAATGAGGCCACATGACCTCCACAGTCACCAGATCTCATCCAATAGAGCACCTTTGGGATGTAGGGGAACAGGAGATTCCCATCATGGATGTGCAGCCGACAAATCTTCAGCAACTGTGTGATGCCATCATGTCAATATGGACCAAAATCTCTAAGGAATGTTTCCAACACCTTGTTGAATCTGTGCCACGAAGAATGAAGTTCTGAAGGCAAAATCTGAATAAATACATTATGCACATACAGGGCCGCCATCAGGGGGGTACAGCCGTCACAAGTGTAAGGGGCCCTGTGGCCCGAGGGGCCCGCCTGGGCCAGAAGAAGGCAGGACGGGTGGAGGGAGCCGTGCTGTGCATTATAGAAACGTTTTTATAGCTTCTGCTATTCTCGTGTCACTAAGCTCAGACATCGAGCTCTTTACTGCCACCTCTGGCTACTATGTGCATGTGCACCCCTCGTGTGATCTGTACTATGCTTCTCAGCAACAAGTCACCTTCAGGAAAACGACCTGGGATCAGGTAGGAAGTCCTTATTTACAAGTAGAGGCTGTGAGGGAAAGGGAGGGGGCTGTTTGTGTACAGAGAGGGGCCAGAGCCTTGTGTGTGTGTACAGATTTGTGTATGCAGAGGTCCCTGGTGGCTGTGCAGGGTCGCTGGTGGCTGTGCCGGGTCCCTGGTGGCTGTGTGGGGTCCCTGGTGGCTGTGCGGGGTCGCTGGTGGCTGTGCCGGGTCCCTGGTGGCTGTGTGGGGTCCCTGTGCGGGGTCCCTGGTGGCTGTGCGGGGTCCCTTGTTCGGCCTAGGCCAAAACACAGCACTGTGTGTGTTTGGTGTGTGTGGGGGGCTGACATACATACAGGTGTGTGTGTGGGGGGGGGTGACATATATACAGGATTGAGGGGGGGGCTGAGTGTGTACAGGTGAGGTAGCCAGTGTGCGGATTCGGTAGGATGGCCCGTGGGAAAACCTTGGGGAATGTTGGTGGTCAGGCTGGGGGGGGGGGGGGGGGGGCAGGCCTAAAGCTGTGTAAGAGGCCCAAAAATTTCTGATGGCTGCCCTGTGCACATACAACATGCCAATGCAATAGAACCCACTCTGGATCTTTTCAGAAGTATCAAAAGATATGATTAACTGGAATTTATAACATGAACACGTTTCCCAAAGAGGTGCATCCGAAGAAACCAAGATGGAACCACTGCCCTGCAGATAGAGACACCCAGAAGAGGCCAAAAAGCAGGTAGCAGTCATGGCAAACACAATATGTTAAAGAACATGTAGCGGATGGTTGCTACTAGTTACTATCATCCACAATATCACCCTGCTGCCAGACCTCCATATATCACTTTTAGAGAAAATGAACAGTCATTTTGCTTTGGTTTTGTTTTCGTTTATTTGGTGGATATATAACCTGGTTGGGGAAAAGGGGTATGGGATGCCCACAGAACAGATCACTTTGCCATCATTGTTAAAGAATTGTTGAATCTAAAGTTCTGTGAGCAGATGATGGACGCTGACATTTGCAGTCTCTCCTCTGCACCAACTCCTGGAGAGAGTTACTCCTCCTCTGCACCAACTCCTGCAGACTGTTACTCCTCCTCTGCACCAACTCCTGCAGACTGTTAGTCCTCCTCTGCACCAACTCCTGCAGACTGTTACTCCTCCTCTGCACCAACTCCTGGAGAGAGTTACTCCTCCTCTGCACCAAACTCCTGCAGGCTGTTACTCCTCCTCTGCACCAACTCCTGCAGACTGTTACTCCTCCTCTGCACCTAATCCTACACAAAACTTCACTGCAATGTGTCAGTATCTCCGCCCCATCATTGTTACACCGCACCAGGGATCACTCTGAATCATCCCAGGTGGTTATCTGACTTGCTGAATGCTGATAGGCCAGGGGCCTGCAGTACCCCTTCTTGGCGGCCTAGTAGTTTATCAGTTTCAGTTATTTGGTGGACTACTTATCCCAGCTAGCCCGACTTGCAAATCCTGTGCCCGCAGGCCACATCGATTTGACACAAAACCCCACAGTCTCTCCTCTGGCTTCGCACCCAGCTCCCCTGGCATGCCTCCTCCAGATATCCACTGTGCCTCACTTACCGACCTTCTCCTGCCCTGATTCCATGGTGAAGAATTTACCCGGACATGCGTACTGGCTGCTTCTCCAGCTCTTCTGTTCCAGGACACCTCCTCCATGACCGTGTAAGGGGAGGCTCCCTCCCAGCTCCCGAGTTCCTCCGCCGAGGCGCACACCCCCCCCCCCAGATGGGGATGGGCCTCCTGCTGCAGTCTAACACTCCATTCTTCACTTCACCCTGCCAACAATTCCCCTCCAGTGGGCTGGACCTGAGCTTATGAAGGAGGCCTGCCCCCTGCCAAGTCCAGTTGGGGATTGGTCAGTTCTCCTCACATGAGCTCCCTGTCACTCCAATTCCCAGCCCTGCCCCTCTTCCAGAACATTCTCCCTGGAAGAAGGGGAGGCGCCCAAGAACTGAAGGACAGTTGGTCACACAGTGGCTGCGTTTGATGGGCACAGTGGCTGCATTTTATGGCACAGTGGCTGCATTTGATGGGCACAGTGGCTGCGTTCGATGGGCACAATGGCTGCGTTCGATGGGCACAGTGGCTGCGTTTGATGGGCACAGTGGCTGCGTTTGATGGGCACAGTGGCTGCGTTTGATGGGCACAGTGGCTGCATTTGATGGGCACAGTGGCTCTGTTTGATGGCACAGCGGCTGCGTTTGATGGTCATAGGTGCTGCATTTGATGGGCACAGTAGCTGCGTTTAATGGGCACAGTGGCTGCATTTGATGGGCACAGTGGCTGCGTTTGATGGGCATAGTGGCTGCATTTGATGGGCACAGTGGCTGCATTTGATGGGCACAGTGGCTGCAATTGATGTTTTTTTTTTTTCAATTTGTTTGCGGCCCCCCCCCCCCCCCCCCCCCAAAAAAAATTGAGCACCAGCCGCCACTGCTCTTGTTACAATGAGGTATAAGTTTCCTGTGCTCATCAGCTCCATCTAGTGGCCATAATGTGGTATTTTACTATTGCCCATAATAAAAGAGCATTTGTTCAGAAGAGAAAATAGCCTAAAGAACGTTAGTTTTTGCCCAATTTGCACAGAACGAAAGTTCATGCATAGTCACTGGATGAATAGCTATGGGAATTTTCTATAACTAGACCCCTAAGTAGTTGCAATGATATGTACAGTTTTACTGCCCCATGCCAAAGTTGCAAAATCGAGTTCAAACGTTAGGATTTGTTTTACCTTCCCGACGTTAAGGCGTTAATAAACTCTCATTTAGCAATCGGTTCCTCAAATTGGATTGGAATATGGCTGATATAGTCAGACCGGATCCATGTCGGCACCAATAGCTCAGTCTGTGGGTCCGGTGTAGTGGGGGCCGTTGCGTTCAGGTTTGGCTTGCTGGTTTGCGTCAAGCATCTGGCTTGAGGCTGTGCACACTTCGTATATAGACAAAGGTGTCCTTGCAAATCCCCAAACTAAGCAGCGCAGTCCTTCTGCATGAGAATGCGGGGGTCATCCTCTAGGAAGGAGCCAGATTTTTGGAAACTTTCCAAGCCATCTTTCTGGAGAAGAACCAAATAAAACAGATGTTTCCAACACATCCCCTCAGGGTTGAATGAAGTGGTGTGTTCTGTTCCCCCCCCCCCCCCCGTTATGTGCTGGACTTGGGGGGGGCTGTCAGCAGGCACTTCTGCTGCAAGCGCCTTATGCTGCGCTGTGTCGATAATCCCCCCGCGGCTTCGCTCATACCGTTACCTCTTTTCCCAGCTGCAAGAAGTCACCGTATACCGAATGGCTCAGTCAAATAGGAAGCAAACATATGGCACAAACAAGATGTTTGGGGGTGTGTGGGCAGGAACGGCTGGGCTGGGATTTCGCTGCTATCGCTGTCACAAAAAGACTTTAAAGTACAACTCCAGGTAGGTATCCATCACCGGGGGGGTGTTGCTAGGCCAGGTACCCCCGGGTCTCAGGCCTGCAGCCAGGGCCGCTATCAGGAATTTTGGGGCCTCGTTACACAGCTTCAGGCATGGGCCCCCTGGAGCAGAGAGCCGGGGGGTTCTGCCGCCGCAAATTGAGAACCGGGGGGGCGCCGCTAATTGAAAACTGGGGGGTTGCCGCAAGTTGAGTAGCGGGGGGTGTGCTGCGAATATTGAGAAGCAGGGGGGGTGCTGCCATATGCCCCCCCCTAAGAATTAAGGTCGGGGAGGGGGCTTTGGGTGCTGACGAACAAAAAGAAATAATTTTGAAAAAAAAAAAGGGGGTTGCCATCCGGTCCCCTTACAAGAATAAATAAATAAAATAAATAATAAAGGGGGGGTTGCCATCCGGGCCCCTGGGGACCGGAGGGCCCCCAGAGACCTCCGGGCCCCTTACAAGAAAAAAAATAAAAATTAAATTAAATTAAATGGGGGTTGCCATCCGGGCCCCTTACATGTGTACTGCCTGTACCCCTCTGATGGCGGCCCTGCCTGCAGCTAATACTTTGCATCCTTTTCTTTTGTAGCAGACACTCATCCTTGTTATACTGTATTGCCAAAAGTATTGGGACGCCTGCCTTTACACGCACATAAACTTTAATGGCATTCTAGTCTTATGCCTCATACACACGACTGGTTTTCCCGTCGGGAAAACTGCCATGAGAGCTTTTGGCCGTGTGTATGCTCCATCGCAGTTTTCGATGACGAGAAAACTGCGGGGAAAAAAAAAGAGAACCAGCTTTCTTTTTTCCCTTGGGGATTCCCGGCAGACTTTTTCCCGTCGGGAAAACCGGACGTGTGTATGCTTTTCCGAGGGGGAAAAAATGCACATGCTCAGAATCAACTATGAGACGGGAGTGCTCGTTCTTGTAAAACTAGCGTTCGTAATGGAGATATCACATTCGTCATGCTGTAACGGACTGAAAAGCATGAGGCTGAAAAGCGCGAATCGTCTCTCAACAAACTGTTACGAACACGAGGATCAGCAAAAGCAAGCCCAAAGGGTGGCGCCGTTTGAATGGAACTTCCTCTTTATAGTCCCGTCATACGTGTTGTACGTCACCGCGCTTTGGATGGGCAGTATTTGGCCTGAACGTGTGTATGCAAGGCAGGCTTGAGAGGAATCCCGTCGGGAAAAACATCGGGTTTTTTTTCCTGCCGAGAAAAATGGCCGTGTGTACAAGGCAATAGTCCGTAGGGTTCAATATTGAGTTGGCCCACCCTTTGCAGCTATAACAGCTTCAACTCTTTTGGGAAGGCTGTCCACAAGGTTTAGTAGGGTGTCTATGGGAATGTTTGACCATTCTTCCAGAAGTGCATTTGTGAGGTCAGGCACTGATATTGGATGAGAAAGCCTGGCTTGCAGTCCCCGCTCTAATTCATCCCAAAGGTGTTCTATCGGGTTGAGGTCAGGTTTCTGTGCAGGCCAGTCAAGTTCCTCCACCCCAAACGCGCTCATCTATGTCTTTATGGTCCTTGCTTTGTGCACTGGTGCGCAGTCATGTTGGATCAGGAAGGGGCCATCCCCAAAGCATGAAATTGCCCAAAATGTCTTGGTATGCTGATGCCTTAAAGCGGTTGTATACCGCAAAACTAGCATACTAGCTCATTATCAATCACTTACCTTAGATCGAAGCCCCCGCAGCGGTCCTCGGACATGTCCTCCGTCGCCGCCATGATACCCGGCACTGTGATTGGCCGGAGCGGCGATGACTTCACTCCCGCGCATGTGCGAGGAACGGCACGATCCCCGTGCATGTGCGAAATCCGGCAGTGTCCGGCGGGCTGCCATTCAAGAGCGCCTGCGCCATTATTTACGGTGCGCATGCGCCGTAGATATCGGTACAGACTTTTTTGCAAATATCTCAGAGACCGTGTACATTAAGGCTTACCTGTAGGTGCATATCATTATTTTGGGTATACAACCGCTTTAAGAGTTCCCTTCTCTGGAACTAAGGGGACCAAGCCCAACCACTGAAAAACAACCCCCCACCTTAATCCCCCTCCACCAAATGATTTGGGCCAGTGCACAAAGCAAGTCCTGACCTTAACCCGAATGAACACCTTTGGGATGAATTAGAGCGGAGACTGCGGGCCAGGCCTTCCTGTCCAACATCAGTGTCTGACCTCACAAATGCGCTTCTGGAGTACCGCCTATCAGTGCCCCCTATCAGTGAACTTCAGTGAAGGAGAAAAATTACTTATAGTGCCTTGAAAAAGTATTTATACCCCTTGAAATTTCCCACATTTTGTTACAACCAAAAACGTAAATGTATTTTATTGGGATTTTATGTGATAGACCAACACAAAGTGGCACATAATTGTGAAGTGGCTGAATACAAATGTCCCCCCCACACACACACTTTTCACATATTTGAAAAAAAAATATTGAAAACCATTTATCATTTTCCTTCCACTTCACAATTAGGTGCCACTTTGTGTTGGTCTATCACATAAAATCCCAATAAAATACATTTACGTTTTTGGTTGTAACATGACAACATGTGGAAAATTTCAAGGGGTATGAATACTTTTTTAAGGCACTGTAAGTAATTTTTCTCCTTTACTGATAGAGGGCATTGATAGGCGGTACTGTTGGCCACTGATGGGTAGCAATGATGGGCATTAATGGTTGGCACTGAAAGGCAGCACAGATTGGTGTCACTGATGGGCACAGACTGGCGTCATTTGCTGGGCACTGTTGGGGCTGCACTGTAATCAGTGCCCTAATTATCTGTACAAGGCAAGGTATTTACAAAAAAACCTTTAAGAAAAACAAAACAAAACAAAAAAAACAGTATTTTTTCATGTTTTAGCAAAAAATAAAAAACCCCAGTTGTTATTAAATACCACCAAAATGAAAACTCCATTTGTGTGAAAAAAAGAACAATGTAATATGGGTACAGTGTTGCTCGACCGCGCAATTGTCATTCAGAGCCCAGGTTCACACTGACATTGGGAATGAAATCGAGCAAGTTCAGCTGAACTATTGAACGATTTCATACTCACTTGTCAGTCCCAACTTTGGGGTGCGATTTCAGAGACATCTGTGCGGGTTCATGTACAGATGTCTATTGAAATTGTACCCTGAAGTTGCCAAAAGTAGTACAGAAATGACTTTTGGGAATCGGTGCGACACCGCAAATGGAATCAATGCGGTGTTGCACCGATTCGGATAGTGCCATCGCCGGCAATTGCCACCGTTTTGGCATGCGATTTGACATGTCATATCGCATGCCAAATCGCTCCAATGTGAACCTGGGCTCAATGTGAGAGAAGGGAAAGCTGAAACCTGTCCTGGACAGGAAGGGAGTGAAAGTGCCTGGCAGGCAAGAGGTTAAATGATAAGGCTGAGGGAGAGACGGAGTAGGGAGGAAGAGAGGGGGAGGGGAGAGTCTGATCACAGGCAGCTCACTCACTTGCAGTCCCAGCAGGAGGTTCACTGGCTCAGTCACTCAGCATCTTCATGTTTAGGATGGGACACTGCGGCTGCCGACTTCAAAGTTTCCCGCCCGCATATCTCCTTCATACAGCACACAGGCTTGCATCGAGTGTGGGCGGGCACAAGAGAGAGGGGTGGGAGAAGGCAGAGCTGATCGTTCTCCCATTAGTGGAGAGGAGGGGAGGGCTGTACTCTGCAAGACAGAACACACTCTGCCCTGTGACAGGTGAAGCTAACATCCCTGTCACAGGACACAGCGCAGCTGCAGCACAGGATGGAGGGATCCGGATCAGTGTGTTCTTTCAGTGCAATTCGGCTGCCAATTCACGATCCAGCCCTGTAAACCACCCCCCCCCCCCCCCCGCAGTAGCACTCGGCCAGGTCCGGAAACTGCACATGCGCAGCTCTAAACTGGCCGCATAGCGGCCCTTTTACAGAAAATCAAAGCGGCCGGGGGGAAATCTCCACTCTGCCACCTGGCCCAGTCCGCCCCTGTTAATGACGCTATCCCACTGTATAAACCTACTTTTGAACTCCGGAAACGGAACAAAACCTTCCACAAAATTTGGGGTAGATGGCTGGCTAGTCCGCTAACCCTCTCCCAGCACTGATTGTACTACTCTTGCTTGACCATTGATGGACCGCGCCTCGGGGATCTCTAATGTCTGGACCTCCGCTTTTGCTATATCCCGGTATTATACCTGAGCCTTTTACCATTGTGCCTACTTTATATTTTGCACTGATGTCAGTTTATTTTTCTATGTTTGAGTGTATTGCCTAATGTTTATGACCAGGTTGTCTGGTGGTATTGTTGTTTTTTTTGTGTGTTTCTTTCTGTTTGTTGGTTTGTCTTAAACGTAATAAAAATATCTTAAAAAAAAAAAAATGCTGGTGTGGTCTACTGATGCTGGGAGGTCTATTGATGCTTGGGGGGGGGGGGGGTAATGTTGTGTAGCGGGGTCCTCAAATTGATGGGACACACCTGGGGAATAGTGTGACCCAGGTGTATAATTGTGTTAGGGTTCAGACCCCTTTTTGTTTCGTGGAGGATTGGAGGATGTAGTATTCTCCTTTGCCTGTGGGTGGCGGGGTACCCACAGGCTTCAGGTAGAATCATCTCCTGCAGTGCTCCCTGTTTTGTCCCTTCCCGGAGATGGTATGGCTGGGGCGGGGAACCCGCCGGGCCGTTGATGGGAGGAGATAAAAGGGGGAGACGCCCTTACCACGAGGTCTTGCGGAGAAGGAGGTCCTCGGAGGAGGAGGGTTGCGGTCCGCACCCAGGCCCCTTAGGCCTGGGTGCTGGAGATCCAGGAGTCTGGTCCAGGTGCCCATGGCCTGGTCCGGAGTCATGTTGGCGTCCATCCCAGGCACCTTTAGCCTGGGGTGAGGTACTATCGAGGAGGCCTGGGGCCCAGTACCTTCGACTGGGTCCCGCTAGGGTGGACTGTCCGAGGGTCCCTGAGCGGAGGGACTCGTATCTGAGGTGAGGAGGCCAGAGAGGTTACCCACTGGAGACCCGGAGCAGCACCAACCCGGTGACAGTGGGCCTCTGTGAACTCTCCTGGGAGGACACATCCCCCTGATAGGGGCCACAGCGTATCGAAGAGGGCTCCATTGCTGTTCATAGGGGTTGCTGGAAGAGACCCCATCTTTCCTGTTCTGTAACAGCCGGATTGGCTTAGGCGCCGCTGGTCATAGTACAGTGGCATAGAACTTAAACTTTAGGAAGTGCCTCGATCTGCTCGCCCCACCGTTGGCAAGGTTATAGGTCCCAACCAGTTTGCTGCAAAAGAACTGTTTATTGTGCTTTGCTTATTGGAGTGTCAAATAAACAATTGTTGGACCTTTCTCCGGTGTGTGAACTCCAGTTACTGGAAGCAAAGGGGAGGCTGGTGAGCTTGCAATTACAGACTCAGTGCATTCACAGAACACACCGGCCCGAGGAAACATCAGTAAGTGGCCTTCACCTCCCTACTACAATGGGGAGGACATGGGCCGTGGCGCATCTCACTCTCACAACCCAGGAACCCCTAGACATGAGTTGGTGTGTAACCGGTAAAGATGGAGAGAGAGTGAGGCCGCTACACGTGGGGGCTCGTGAGTCCGGGATAGAGTGTGTTCTAAAGATGGACTTGAGAATGTCTACATTTGAACTTTGCTGCCCAGAGGAGTTCCGAGCAGATCGGCCATATTACTGGCCAAAGTGCGTCCCTGCTCGGAGTTGTGGAAATGACCCTAACACGGGAAAGGCCCATGCGGAGGAGCGGAAAAAGGGAGAGGTCCAGCCGTGTGACGTACTGCACGTGGGGACTGTTAACGCACTGCGCCATGAGGCACCCCATGGCGACATCGTTCGTGGGCGGAGTCAAGAGGAAGCCCGCGAAAATGTACAGCTCATGGGAGGAGTCTGGCCAAGTGTGGGGATACACGTGGAGACTCCGGCGCGGGGTCAGTGCATGATGGAGCAGCAGATAGTCGGGATGACCTCAAGTGCCCCGTGGATTATGGTTCCTCACCCCACGAGAATGACTTCCTTTGCTGCCCCCATCACAGACACGGGGATAAGACTTAGGCCCCGAGGGCGGTTGGCTCTGTACACTTGCAGAGACACGGAGGCCCTCGGTGTGATCTGTCCCGGCTGCTCGGGACTGGTGGTCACCCTGAAGCCATTCGGGCGATGTGAGGAGTGCAGAGAATTCCTTTTTGAGGTCGAGTCGTCCACAGCAAGGCCCCGGGCCCTTCACCTCAACCACCTCACGGGTACCGCTACTCCGGAAGGGGAGATCAAGGCCTTTGTCGAGGTTCCCGTGCGCGCTGACCAGGGCGATGGACTGCCCAACAGAGAAAAATCCGAGGATGCTGCCTCGGTCGCCACAAGTTCTCTGCTCCCACCCCCGAAGAGGAAAGTTGGCCTAGTACAGGCATCCTATGGACGTGGTCGAGCTTCACTCCGCTGCTTGCCTGGCCTGGATGGCGCCGGTCGAGAAGGAAGTCCCGGACATCCCAGTCCTCTACAAGGGTCAGGTGAGCCAGGGGCTGGGACTGTGGTGGTGGTTGGAGGTGTCGGGGGCCCATTGGAGGTGGAGCCCCCCAGGGAGGATGATTCTGTGTCCACCGGAAGATATCTGCCTGCGGAGATGTATGACACCTCCGACCTAGAGTCGCTGTCTGACTGCGGAGAAGATGGCGAGATAGACGAACTGTTCAGCCGCAAGGGCTGGGATAGAATGCCACTTCTTGCTTCCCGTGCGGTACGGGATTCACCTATGTACACAGGAGACAGCACACCTCGGGTGGAAGACCCGCAGCTTACGAGGGAACCTACCCCTCCACCGGTGTCCTCATCTACTGTTACCTCACCTGCTTTGGTTGTGGGGACACCCCGCACTTCTCTGAGAGCGCCGAAAGTCAGTTTCAGGGAGCTGGTAAAGGCACCTCGGCATCCGGAAACTATTGTGCTGCCTGGAACTGGAGAGAAAGCCACTATGCCACCTTTGGCCCGCTTGCAGAGACTGTTTTGCCACAAAGTAGCTCGGGAATATGGGTGGGAGTACCCGTATCTGCCCCGGGACTTGCTGTTTGAGGTGGAAGTCTGGAGAGCAAGATGGTATGACGAGTTTGTGTGGGACAAGTTGAAGGTGCCTCATGCTCGCAGGTACCTGGAATGTGTGCCGGCAGTGTCTAAGAGGTTTGAGGACTGCAGAGCTGAATGGAAATTGGGGCGCCATATCCATGCTGACAAGATAGTCATTTGCAGAAGAGAAGGAGAAGATGTCGAGTATTCGATAGAGGCACTTGACAAACACCTGAAACCCCTGTATCTGCCGGATCCAAAGTTTTACTTATAGGAGAAAAGAACTCCTGTTTATTTCCTTTGTGCACTTGAACTTTCTGGAAAGAGCCATTCCCAGACACCCAGGACTGTGCCCTGCTTTTGTTTTTATTTGGGCTTTTCTTTTTCTCATTGGAGACTTGGGGCTGTTGTGTTTTTGTGTTTCCCCTTTTCTTCATGTGCCAAAGGCAAGGACATTTGGGAATAGTGGCAGAGTAGGGAAAAGCTGGAAGAACGAAGATTCGTTGAGTGTCATGACCGCGGCGCTGTCACCAGGTGGCAGTGTTGCGCAACAAATGTTTGAAAATGTTTCACACACACATCACCTTGCTTGTTGGAGTGAGTGGGTCTCTCGGCTGATGGGCCCACTCATGCCAAATGACAAGAAATTATGTTAGGATGTTGGTTTTTTTTCTTTCCCCTGCAGGAGAATCGTCAATCAAGGTCATTGAGAGTGGGTGGCTCTTAGACAGTGTGGGAGAGGGGTTGTGATTATGCAGATGTTTAAAGTGTTTTATGACATAAGTTGTTTTATATGTTCCCCATTCCCTGAGCAGGTCTTGGCACTTGGGAAAAATTTAGAGGAACTGCCTCAGGGGTTTCACTCCATGTCACCACTTTATGGGAGGCATGGGTGTGCACCTGACGCTGGGGACCAGCGTCCAATCACAGGGGGGAATGTGTAGCGGGGTCCTCAAATTGATGGGACACACCTGAGGAATAGTGTGACCCAGGTGTATAATTGTGTTAGGGTTCAGACCCCTTTTTGTTTCGTGGAGGATTGGAGGATGTAGTATTCTCCTTTGCCTGTGGGTGGCGGGGTACCCACAGGCTTCAGGTAGAATCATCTCCTGCAGTGCTCCCTGTTTTGTCCCTTCCCGGAGATGGTATGGCTGGGGCGGGGAACCTGCCGGGCTGTTGATGGGAGGAGATAAAAGGGGGAGACGCCCTTACCACGAGGTCTTGCGGAGAAGGAGGTCCTCGGAGGAGGAGGGTTGCGGTCCGCACCCAGGCCCCTTAGGCCTGGGTGCTGGAGATCCAGGAGTCTGGTCCAGGTGCCCATGGCCTGGTCCGGAGTCATGTTGGCGTCCATCCCAGGCACCTTTAGCCTGGGGTGAGGTACTATCGAGGAGGCCTGGGGCCCAGTACCTTCGACTGGGTCCCGCTAGGGTGGACTGTCCGAGGGTCCCTGAGCGGAGGGACTCGTATCTGAGGTGAGGAGGCCAGAGAGGTTACCCACTGGAGACCCGGAGCAGCACCAACCCGGTGACAGTGGGCCTCTGGGAACTCTCTTGGGAGGACACATCCCCCTGATAGGGGCCACAGCGTATCGAAGAGGGCTCCATTGCTGTTCATAGGGGTTGCTGGAAGAGACCCCATCTTTCCTGTTCTGTAACAGCCGGATTGGCTTAGGCGCCGCTGGTCATAGTACAGTGGCATAGAACTTAAACTTTAGGAAGTGCCTCGATCTGCTCGCCCCACCGTTGGCAAGGTTATAGGTCCCAACCAGTTTGCTGCAAAAGAACTGTTTATTGTGCTTTGCTTATTGGAGTGTCAAATAAACAAGTGTTGGACCTTTCTCCGGTGTGTGAACTCCAGTTACTGGAAGCAAAGGGGAGGCTGGTGAGCTTGCAATTACAGACTCAGTGCATTCACAGAACACACCAGCCCGAGGAAACATCAGTAAGTGGCCTTCACCTCCCTACTACAATGGGGAGGACATGGGCCGTGGCACATCTCACTCTCACAACCCAGGAACCCCTAGACATGAGTTGGTGTGTAACCGGTAAAGATGGAGAGAGAGTGAGGCCGCTACAGTTGCATGGTGGTCTATTGATGCTGGGTGGTCTACTGATGCTGGGTGGTCTATTGATGTTGGGTGGTCTATTGATGTTGGGTGGTCTGTTTATACTTGGTATTCTGCTGATGCTGAGTGGTCCATTGATGCTGGGTGGTTTACTGATGTTGGGTGGTCTATTAATGCTGGTGTGGTTAAATGATGCTGGGAGGTCTATTGATGCTTGGGAGGGGGGGGTAATGTTGCATGGTGGTCTATTGATGCTGGGTGGTCTATTGATGCTGAGGGGGTCTAATAATACTTGGTGGTCTACTGATGCTGGGTGGTCTATTGATGCTGGGGGTCTATTGTTGCTATAGGGCAGTGATGGCGAACCTTGGCACCACAGATGTTTTGGAACTACATTTCCCATGATGCTCAACTACACTGCAGAGTGCATGAGCATCATGGGAAATGTAGTTCCAAAACATCTGGGGTGCCAAGGTCCGCCATCACTGCTAAAGGGGGTCCACTATAAATGCTTGGTAGTCTACTGAAGCTGGGCGGTCTATTGATGTGAGGGGATTTATTGTTTCTGGGTGGTTTATTGATGGTAGGGGGTCTAATATTTCTGGGTGGTCTATTGATGCTGTGTGGTCTATTGATACTTGGTGGTCTAATGATGCTGGGTGGTCTACTAATGCTGGATGGTCTATTGATGGTGGGGGGGTCTATTGTTGCTGGGTGAACAAACAATACCCACGCTCAACCGCAAATTGTACTTCTTGTGGCTGAGGTTCGGTGCTCTGGCTGGAATGTCTCGGCACTCATATGGCAAAACTTGTAGTAAACGTGAACCAGCCATCCGTTATCATCCATAGAAATGCAAATCTTTATTGGCTACATGTTAAAACACAAGTGTACCACTTGGGCTGTAAATATGTTTTTTTAGCATGTAGCCAATAAAGATTTGCATTTCTACAGATGATGGCCAGCTTATGTTTACTACAATTGTTGCTGGGTGGTCTATTGTTGCTGAAGAGGGTCCACTATTGTTGTTAGGTGGTCTATTGATGCTGGATGGTCTACTGATGCTAGGTGGTCTGTTGATGTTAAAGGATCTATTGTTGCTGGGTGGTCTATTGAGGGTGGGGGGTCTATGGATGCCTGGTGGTCTACTGATGCCGGGTGGTCTACTGATGCTGGGGGGTCTATTGATGCTGGGTGGTCTATTGATGGTGGGAGGTCTATTGATGTTTGGAGGTCTGTTGATGTTTGGAGGTCTGTTGCTGTTGGAAGGGGTCTATTGTTACTGCAATTGTGCACTACTGTTGCAGAGTGGTCTGTGGTTGTTGCGTGGTCTATTGATGATGGGGATCCAGGGCCAGGACAACGGCTGGGCAGAAGGTGCAGCATGAATTGGAAGGATGGGGGTGACAGAAGTTCCTTCTACTATAAGGCTGAGAGGAGTAACGACAGCAGAATCCATTCAGTGCTGGAAGGGACAAGGAGAGCAGGAAAAAGCAAGGAGGAGGTACAGGCTGTGCTCTCTCTCCCCCTCCTCCTCATAAGCTCACACATAATGAAGGGGGGGGGGCAATTTGACATCTTTGCCCTGGGCACTGGATGATCTTGTCCTAGCACTATGGCTGTCTATTGTTGCAGGGTAGTCTATTGTATATAGCACTACAAAATGGAACTCGACTCCATGTTCTAAAAAAGGAGCAGTGCTGGGAGGAGATTAGGATGCGGACACAAGTGGTGATGGAAGCCCCGGAAATAAGTACATTCAAATCCTGCATTTACAGAACCCTAAACCCCCAGATGACCCAGAGGAAGGCAAAAACCTGTAGTGGTGTGTTAGTCCACTTTAGTTTACGTCTGACTCTATTTGCTGCCAGTCACTTTTGGCTGCCCATCTTGTTGGGTGTATGTAGGGAGGGGAGAGTATAAAAGAGAGGAGGAGAGCAGTGCAGAGGTTTTCCTTGTGCAGGTGTCCCCCCGCCATCAGGGGACCCAAACTCACCCCAATTTTTGGGAATCGGAATGCAGACAACCTTGAGTATTGGGACCAAGTTGTTTATCTAGGAAGCAAATGACGAAACACCTAACCATTGGTGAGCCCTTGATCCTAAACTGTAAGACTGCCAAAAGAGAAGCAGCAGACTGCAGCAGAAGCTGCCTCTTAAAGTGGAGTTCCGGCTGAAATATGATTTTTAAGATAAAAATACCCTTAGAATACTCATGTCTCGTGCAATGTAACAAAGGTATGCTGTAAACTACAGTGGGGATCGAAAGTTTGGGCATCCCAGGTAAAAATGTGTATTAATGTGCATAACGAAGCCAAGGAAAGATGGAAAAATCTCCAAATGGCATCAAATTACAGATTAGACATTCTTATAATATGTCAAAAAAAGTTAGATTTTATTTCCATCATTTACACTTTCAAAATTACAGAAAACAAAAAAATGGCGTCTGCAAAAGTTTGGGCACCCTGCAGAGTTAATATCTTGTACTGCCCCCTTTGGCAAGTATCACAGCTTGTAAACGCTTTTTGTAGCCAGCCAAGAGTCTTTCTTTTCTTGTTTGAGGTATCTTTGCCCATTCTTTCTTACAAAAGTCTTTCAGTTCTTTGAGATTTCTGGGCTGTCTGTCACGCACTGCTCTTTTAAGGTCTATCCATAGGTTTTCAATAATGTTGAGGTCAGGAGATTGTGAAGGCCATGGCAAAACCTTCAGTTTACGCCTCTTGATGTAATCCCCCGTGGATTTTGAGGTGTGTTTAGGATCATTATCCATTTATAGAAGCCATCCTCTCTTTAACTTCAGCTTTTTCACAGATGGCATCAAGTTACCATCCAAAATTTGCTGAAATTTTATTGAATCCTATTTTCCTTCTACTCGTGAAATGTTCCCTGTGCCACTGGCTGCAATACAACCCCAAAGCATGATTGATCCACCCCCATGCTTAACAGTTGGACAGGGGTTCTTTTCATTAAATTCTGTGCCCTTTCTTCTCCAAACGTACCTTTGCTCATTCCGGCCAAAAAGTTCTATTTTAACCTCATCGGTCCACAGAACTTGTTTCCAAAATGCCTCAGGCTTGTCTATATGTTCATTTGCAAAGTTCAAACGCAGATTTTTGTGGTGAGGACGTAGAAGAGGTTTTCTTCTGATGACTCTTCCATGAAGACCATATTTGTACAAGTATCTCTTTATAGTGGAATAATAGGATTTTTATAACAGCTTACCTGTAAAATCCTTTTCTTGGAGTACATCACGGGACGCAGAGCGGCATAGTCATTACTATGTGGGTTATATAGTTTACCTTCAGGTGCTGGCACTGGCAACTTCCAAACCGGAAGTACCCTCCCCTATATAAGCCCCTCCCATCCGGGAGCACCTCAGTTTTGTAGCAAAGCAATAAGTGTCCCCAAAAAGAGGGGTGGGAGCTCTGTGTCCCGTGATGTACTCCAAGAAAAGGATTTTACAGGTAAGCTGTTATAAAAATCCTATTTTCTTTCTCGTACATCACGGGACACAGAGCGGCATAGTCATTACTATGTGGGACGTCCCAAAGCAATGCCCAATGAGGGGGGGGATACACCATACGTAAGCTGAGCGCTATCAGACATGAGGATCTTTTGCGGCCTGCAACACACTGCGCCCAAAGGCGACATCCTCCTGACTTCTAACGTCCACCTGGTAGAACCTAGTAAACGTGTGTACTGAAGACCATGTTGCGGCCTTACAGATTTGAGCCAGGGAGGCCTGGTGATGCACTGCCCATGAAGTTCCAACTGCTCTCGTGGAGTGCGCCCTAACTTTGAACGGAGGCGGTCTCCTTCTCAAGCCATAGGCTTGCATAATGACCTGTCGAATCCACTTGGCTAAAGTAGATTTTGACGCTGCCTGACCCTTTCTGGGGCCTTCCGGCAGAATAAACAAAGTATCCGTTCTGCGAATCTGAGCAGTGGCTTTTAGATAAGCTTTAACTGCTCTTACTACATCCAAAGAATGTAATAACTTTTCCTCTACCGAACTAGGTTTGGGGAAAAAGGAAGGAAGAACCACATCTTGGTTCAAATAAAACCTCGATAAAACCTTAGGAAGAAAGGCTGGATGAGGACGTAACACTACTCTATCCTTATGGATAACCAGATATGGCTCCTTACAGGACATAGCTGCTAATTCCGACACTCTTTTAGCCGAACAAATGGCTACTAGAAAAATCAATTTCCTGCTGAGAAGCACTAAGGAAATGTGCTGTAATGGTTCAAATGGTTGTTTCTGTAGAACCGACAGAACCAGGTTTAAGTCCCATGGACATATGGGAATATTAACCGGAGGGCTAATACGCATCACTCCTTGTATAAAAGCTTTGAATAGTGAATGCAAAGCCAAGGGCCTTTGAAAAAATATTGACAAGGCCGAAATCTGACCCTTGATAGTACTCAAGGCAAGCTTCCTATCTACAGCCCACTGTAGGAAGTCCAGAATCCTACCTATTACGTACTTACGTGGATGCCATTTCCTGGCCTCACACCAAGTGATGTACGCCTTCCAGATTCTATAGTAGATCTGCCTGGATACCGGCTTCCTGGCATTGATCATGGTAGCTACCACAGGATTAGAGAGAACTCTCTTTTTTAGAATGTGGGCTTCAATAGCCAGGCCGTCAAACCTAGGGCTGGCAAGGAAGGGTGGTATATCGGTCCTTGCGAAAGCAGGTCCGGACGATGTGGGAGGGTCCAAGGACTCCCCACAGACATTTTTACAATCTCCACGTACCATGCTCTTCGGGGCCACGCTGGAGCCACCAGAATCACTGGTTTCTTTTCTACCCTGATTCTGCGGAGTAATCGAGGTAACAATTGTGGCGGTGGGAATGCATATATCAGCTTGAACTGATCCCAAGGGAACACTAGGGCATCCGAGCCGCAAGCTAGGGGATCCCTTGTCCGAGAGACAAACCTGTCCACCTTTGCGTTGAATCTGGATGCTAGAAGATCTACATCCGGTGTTCCCCACCGCTGACATATTGTCCGGAAAACCTCGGGGTGAAGGGACCATTCCCCTGGGCATAATTGTTGGCGACTTAGAAAGTCCGCCTTCTAATTCTCCACTCCTGGAATGAATACCGCGGATATGGCTGGGACATATCTTTCTGCCCATTTCAGGATGCAATTTACTTCCCTCTGGGCTGCACGACTCCTGGTGCCACCCTGATGATTGATATATGCCACTGCTGTGGCACTGTCTGATTGAATTCTGACAGGGGACCCTTGGAGTTTGGATGTCCATGCTACTAGGTCATACCGGGCTGCTCGTATCTCTAAGAGATTGATGGGCAGGGCCTTTTCTGTATCCGACCATCTGCCCTGGAGAGACCATTGCTCCAGTACTGCTCCCCAGCCTATAAGGCTGGCATCTGTAGTGACCACCTTCCAAGAAATCGGACTGAAGGATTTCCCTTTTTCCAGATTCTAGGGAACCAACCACCAACGGAGGCTCTTGCGAACGGAAGGGGACATTGGTAAGTCTAGGGCCTGAACTTTTTTGTTCCAGGCTGACAGTATGGCCCTTTGCAAATTCCTTGAATGGAATTGACCGTAGGGTACTGCTTCGAATGATGCCACCATTTTTCCCATCAGCCTCATGCACAGGCGTATGGACGGCTGTCTTTTTGTACCCACTAAGTGGATCAAATCTCTCAAAGACGACACCTTTTCTTGAGGCAGAAAATTTTTCTCTGAATCCAGCCTTAGCCCCAAGTATTCCAGACTTTTGACTGGTTTTAGGGCTGACTTGTCTCGGTTGATAATCCAACCGTGAGATTCCAGATACTTGACTGTCTCGTGAACAACCACTTCTAGTTTTTCCACTGAGTGGTCTATCAGCAACAAGTCGTCTAGATATGCCATTATCGTTACACCTCGTGTTCTTAGATTGGCCAATAATGGGGCCAGAATTTTTGTGAACACTCGTGGTGCTGTGGCCAGACCGAAGGGTAAGGCTCTGAACTGAAAATGGCGCCCTTCTACTGCAAAGCGTAGAAATTTTTGGTGGACTGGAAAGATGGGAATGTGCAAATAAGCATCTTTGATGTCGATCGAGGCTAACCATTCCTCCCCTTGTAGGGCAGTGGCCACCGATCGGATCGACTCCATCCGGAAAGTCCTGATATGTAGGAATTTGTTTAGCCCTTTTAGATTAATTATGGGCCTCACGTCCCCGTTTGGCTTCGGGACTGTAAAGAGGTTTGAGTAAAACCCAAACCCCTATTCAGGGGAACCTCCATAATTACTCCTTGGAGCAATAGTTGTTCTAGTGCCAACAGGAGGGATCCTCTCTTCCGGGGATCCCTTGGCACGTTTGACCTCATAAAATGGGAAAGAGGAGAGTCTTTTAACTCCAATCTCTTCCCAGACTTACTGCCGAGAGCACCCATCTGTCTCTGATCGTGTCCCGCCAGGTCTCTGCGAACAACTGGAGTCTTCCCCCCACCCGATTGAGTGGGGGCAACCCTTCATGAATTTGACTTGGGGGGAGGTTTTGTACCTCTCCTGACCCAGGGTTTCTTGTTACCCTGCGATTGTCCCTGATTTTTTACCCCCGGGATTTGACCGAGGAGGCCGTCGGAACTGTTTCACAACCGATGTCCCAGGGACTGGAGAAGCAGGCCTCTTAAAAGAGGGACCTCTAACTCTGTTTTTAACCGGCAAGAGTGTACTTTTACCGCTGGAAATTTTCTGGATATATCTGTCCAGGTCTTCCCCGAATAAGCGTTCACCATGAAATGGGAAGCTAACCAGGAATTTTTTACAGGGAGCTTCAGCAGACCAGTTTTTGAGCCATAGAAGCCTGCGCATATGTACTACAGACAGCGTAAGGCGGGAGGCCTGGTGGATTGAATCCTTTATGGCGTCAACCGCAAATCATAAGGCTCTAGGTAGATCAGCTAGGGCAAGAGCCTGCTGATCTGGCAAGTCCCTTAAGACCTGTTTCAACTGATCCTTCCCTGCTTGGCAGACCCCAATAGCTGCCACTGCTGGTTGTGTCACCAAGCCTGCTGTAGAGAAAGCAGATTTTAATAAGGACTCCAATTTTTTATCTATTGGGTCCTTGAACATTTGGACATTATCTACTGGACATGTCAGTGATTTATTCACACAAGAGATGGCTGCGTCCCCTGTAATGACCCTCCATTTTTTTGATGAACTTATCCTCCATGGGATAGACCACCGGAAATCTCTTGGGAGGAGTAAATATTTTATCAGGATGCTCCTAATCCTGGTAAATGAGCCCTTCCAGTAAAGGATGGATTGGAAAGGAACAAACAGTCTGGGGGACTTTTAGCGACCCCAACGAGGAGACAGAAGTGGATGATGGCTCCGCAAGGGGCATTTTAATGCTGATCGGACCATGTTAGTCAGGGACTGAACCCATAATCTTTCAGAATGTGATGCTGATCTTCCACTGTTGATTCCTCTACAACAGAATCAACCTCATCCTGATCCCCTTCAGGTAGGTCGATCCCTGTATGGGACTGTTGCTCTGCTAACAGGCACTCTGAGGGAGGAGACGGAGATCGGGCACGTTTTCCCTTTGACAGGGAAGCAGCGATCAATGTTGTCAATCTCTCTTCCAGTCCTCCCAGAGCTGAGGAAAAAACCTCCTCTGTTATATACACAGGAGCAGGTGAACTGAGGACAGCCACAGTACCAGGTACTCCTGAGGGTGCTCTATGGTCACTAACCTCTGATTTTTCAGGGGAGATTGGTGCAGCCGAAGCATGCCCAAGATCTTCAGAGCCCGATGGAGACCCCCTATGCTTCCTGGGATTCTTAGTCCCGGAGACTTTAGACGGCATATTCCTAAGCCCAAAGCTGAGGTATTCCAGCCGAAATACACCACTTACTGACAATAGTCTAGCACAATTGCTGCTATATAAACAGCTGGTGTCTACTAATGTGCCTTTCTATGGGGATGCCTGCATCAACCGCCTGCTGTATGCCTTTCTAAATGTTGCCAGCTCTGTTTCTGCCTTCCATAACCAGCTGACAACACCTGATTGTGCTTTTTATCATGCTGGGACGCCCGCACATGCGCAGAAGCGCTGCGGCGCGCACAGAGCGTCATCCACCAAGCTCCGCCCCTTTTTCCAGCTCACCTCTATAAATAGAGGCGCGTGCACGCGCCTTCGGCGCTCTTTCTGAAAAGTAACTAGGGACAGAAGCCAGGGCCCTGTTTGCCACAGGGCCGGGGGATGGACGAGCATTGCAACATGGCAGAGGAAACAGTTTCCCATCCAGAGAACTCACCATCTGCCTGGATTTTGACTTGGAAAGAAAAAATCCACATGACAAGAAAACAACGTTCCACAGCGGCCTCTAGTGGTTTAACACAGGTACCGCGGTTTAACCATTTTTTTTTTCTTGACCACTCTTAAAATTATTACATTTTTTAGTAGTTACAGGCATGCACAGATATTTAGCGGGAATACCGTTAGGTAACAGGCAGAAAGACATATTAGGCTTGGGGGTTCCCTAATAGAACCAAGTTCCTGAGGGGCCCCCACTTACCTTTTCCCCGCCGCAGGACTCTGTTTGGTCCACAGAAGCCCAAACTTCACCTATCATGGCAGGCATTGTAATTAAACCTTCAGGGACCGGGTTCCCAAGGATTCCACTCCCCTGGACCTGTATAGCACCCTGCACAGAAAACATCTTGGTCGTGGGTATGACCAGAGCTCTGGATCCCAGGGTCCAGCCCTCCTAAGAGAAGCATTACAGGCAAAACCTTGCTCTTCTCTGCAAGGCCCGGGTACCGACCGTTTAGCTATGAAGCTTTTTTGGTCGGATCCGGAATAGCTTACTGAGGCCCAAAAGAACCTGTACGCAAGCTCAGTGAAAAACACATGTTACTTCTTGGCCAACACCTTAGACACTGGCAAAAAAACTGAGGTGCAGTTTGGAAGTTGCCAGTGCCAGCACCTGAAGGTAAACTATATAACCCACATAGTAATGACTATGCCGCTCTGTGTCCCGTGATGTACGAGAAAGAAAGTGTACCACAACTCCAGTGTCTTCCAGATCTTTCTGGAGGGATCGTGCAGTCAAATGTGGGTTTTGAATTGCTTTTCTCACAATCCTGCGAGCTGTTCTGTCTGATATTTTTCTTGGTCTTCCAGATCTTGCTTTAACTTCCACTGTTCCTGATGACGGCCATTTCTTAATTACATTCCGAACAGAGGATATTGACATCTGAAAACGCTTTGCTATCTTCTTATAGCCTTCTCCAGCTTTGTGAGCGTCAACTATTTTCAGTTTCAGTTTTCTAGACAACTGCTTAGAAGAACCCATGGTGTTGATTGTTGGGGCAAGGTCAGATGAGTCTGGCCATTTAAAACCTTTGAGATTGACATCACCTGGTCTTTCCAGACGATGATTGAGAACAATCCATGACACTGGCAGGTCTCAGCTTTGCAAAGGGGGCAGTGCATGCTATAAATTCTGCAGGGTGCCCAAACTTTTGCAGACGCCATTTTTTTGTTTTCTGTAATTTTGTAGGTGTAAATTATGGAAATAAAATCTAACTTTTTTTTACATATTATAAGAATGTCTAATCTGTAATTTGATGCCATTTGGAGGTTTTTCCATCTTTCCTTGGCTTCGTTATGCACATTAATACACATTTTTACCTGGGGTGCCCAAACTTTCGATCCCCACTGTATGCCCAGTTTTCTATTTGTGCAGCATCGTTTTCTTACTTTCTTTTGCACAGAGGTGGCCATCTTCAGCCGCAGTGTCCTTCTTCCTGGATTCCGTGCATGCTGGCTATCCAGCATGAACCTGCTGATCTCGTGCATGTGCAGTGCAATCTTGGTCAGCTTGACATGGCATGGCTCCAGTAACATTTAACATTGGCTTCTATGTTAAATATTGGTCAGCTTGACATGGCACTGGAGCAGTGCCATGTCAAGCTGACCAAGATTTTCCATAGATGTCAATGTTAAATGTTACTGGAGCCGTGTCATGCCAAGCTGACCGAGATTTTCCATAGACGCCAATGTTAAGTGTTACAGGAGCAGTGCCATGTGAAGTTGATCAAGATCTCCCAGGAGCCAATGCAAAACCGGAAATGAAGTACGGCACCACGGCCCCTAAAGGAGGAGGTGGAATTAGATATAGGCATAAATGAGGTAAGTGAACAGAAAAAAAAATAATCAATTGCCAATTGATTTTAAGGATGCACATTAGTGCTGCATGGTGAGGAGTGGAAAATGTGGGTGACACTCTGCTTCAAATCTGCCTGTAGTTCAGCTTTAAAAAGACGACTTTGGCTCTGCAGTCCAAAAACCAATAGAAGTCTGAAGCATGGGTTTATTTAATTAAATGTCCAGAATGCCTTTTCCTTTGGGCAAGTGTGTTCATGACAAACTAGCGTGTTTTCAGGCTGTAAACCTATATGTACAAACCTCTTCATTAGAGTCATTGTGGTGGAGTAGGGGGAAACCTGTGCCTGGGGACAGCAGGCTTTTTGTCATGGCATTTCTAATGCCTTTCTTTCGAGCCACTTGAATTTTGAAGAGCAATGGTTAGGTAAATATTTATGATCATATGGAGTTTAGATGTAATTATCATCTTCTATTTAAGTGTAGATGTTCCCTCTGAATGGAGATTTCTGAAAATAGCTATTTAAGTGACTGTCAGGGACAGGGGTCTGAAACCACTGAACAAAGAACAGTCCAGGTCATAGCAGAAATGTACCTGGAGCAGTGTGATGACACAGGGATCACTGAGGTGCATAGGGGCACTGAGGTGCACAGGGGCACTGAGATGCACAGGGATCACTGAGGTGCACAGGGGTCACTGAGGTGCACAGGGGACACTGAGATGCACAGGGGTCACTGAGATGCACAGGGGTCACTGAGATGCACAGGGGTCACTGAGATGCACAGGGGTCACTGAGATGCACAGGGGTCACTGAGGTGCACATTACCCATATTTATTTTCCCATATAACACTGCATATAATGGCAATAGTACTGCCATTAACTATCAAGCAACTAGAATAATAGATGTCCTTGGTATCAATGGACACAATAAAAAAAAACCTGCATTTGTGTCGATGGACGCAATAATAAGCCCCTGAATTGGTGTCAATGGAGGCAATAATAAACCCTGCATTGGTGTCAATGGATGCAAAAATAAGCCCCTGCATTGGTCTCATTGGACGCAATAATAAGCCCCTGAATTGGTTTCAATGGACGCAATAATAAACCCCTGCGTTGGTGTCAATGGGTGCAATATTAAACCCCTGCATTGGTGTCAATAAACATAATAATAAACCCCTGCATTGGTGTCAATGGACGCAATAATAAACCCTTAAATTGGTGTTAATGTACGCAATAATAAACTCCTGCATTGGTGTCAATGGACGCAATAAAACAAACCTGCATTGGTGTCAATGGACGCAATAATAAACCCTTAAATTGGTGTTAATGGACGCAATAATAAACTCCTGCATTGGTGTCAATAGATGCAATAATAAACCCTTGAATTGGTGTTAATGAACGCAATAACATACCCCTGCATTGGTGTCAATGGACGCAATAATAAACCCTTGAACTGGTGTCAAAGGACGCAATAATAAACCCCTACATTGGTGTCAATGGACGCAATAATAAACCCCTGAATTGGTGTCAATGGATTGAATAATAAACCCCTGCATTGGTGTCATCCCTTGTGAGATGGGGGTTGTTAGCTCTCGTGGTTTTAGTGATTCAACCCAGTCAGGAACTATATCTAAGGGCATGGTAGCCCATTTTTATTAAAAAAAATAAAAGTCCAAACAAAGGTTTCCTGCACAGGGGGTTCTTCTCCATCAAATACACATAACAGAAAATGCTAGCCCACCTGGCTCTCTGTAGCAGTATCTGTAGCAGTACTTCTGCACTTTATCCTGGTCACCCAGACCACCTGACTCCTCAAAGTAGACGGCTTCCCTTTAGCGTCCACAGCTCTGCCTCTTGCAGTCACCAACATTCTGGCTGTCACCTACAGCCTCTCTGACTCCCGAAGGCCTCCTATCTCTTGGTGTGGAGCCGTCTCCAACTGGGAGCCATGAGGTCTTCCCATACATTCTTTATAAGGGCTGTACTCACCTGAGCACACACCCTGCTGGTAATCAGCAAAGTCTGGATACAGGGTTGGAGATCCCATCCCTCCCAAGACACTGTGGAATCTCCAAACTACAAAGCCCCATTCCATCCAGAATACCAAAACTTGGAGAAAGCTGTGAAAGCAGTCTTCTCCAGTCCACATCTATGCCTCTGTAGTCTTGCACCTCGCATTTGTGAATACCCTGTGTCCAGCAAACTGTCCATTTTACCGTAACAGTAGCTCCTACTGTCACACCCTGCATTGGTGTCAATGGACGCAATAATAAACCCCTGCATTGGTGTCAATGGATGCAATAATAAACCCCTGAATTGGTGTCAATGGATGCAATAATAAACCCCTGCATTGGTGTCAATGGATGCAATATTAAACCCCTGAATTGGTGTCAATGGACGCAATAATAAACCCCTGCATTGGTGTCAATGGATGCAATAATAAACCCCTGAATTGGTGTCAATGGATGCAATAATAAACCCCTGAATTGGTGTCAATGGACGCAATAATAAACCCCTGCATTGGTGTCAATGGATTGAATAATAAACCCCTGCATTGGTGTCAATGGACGCAGTAATAAACCCTTGAATCAGTGTCAATAGACGCAATAATAAACCTCTGAATTGATGTCAATGGACGCAATAATAAGCCCCTGAATTGGTGTCAATGGAGGCAATATTAAACCCCTGCATTGGTGTCAATGGATGCAATAAGAAACCCTTAAATTGGTGTTAATGGACGCAATAATAAACATTGGTGTCAATGAACACAATAATAAGCCCCTGAATTGGTTTCAATGGACGCAATAATAAACCCCTGAATTGGTGTCAATGGATTGAATAATAAACCCCTGCATTGGTGTCAATAAACACAATAATAAGCCCCTGAATTCATTTCAATGGACGCAATAATAAACCCCTGCATTGGTGTTAATGGACGCAATAATAAATTCTTGAATTGATGTTAATGAACGCAATAATATACCCCTGCATTGGTGTCAATGGACGCAATAATTAACCCTTAAACTGGTGTCAATGGACGCAATAATAAACCCCTGCATTCCAATGGCCACTCCAATGGCCTCCACAGTCACCAGATCTCAATCCAGTAGAGCACCTTTGGGATGTGGTGGAACGGGGAGATTCACATCATGGATGTGCAGCTGACAAATCTGCAGCAACTGCGTGATGCCATTATGTCAATATGGACCAAAAAAATCTATGCCATGAAGAATTAAGGCAGTTCTGAAGGAAAAAGGGGGTCCAACCCGGTACTAGCAAGGTGTACCTAATAAAGTGTCCGGTGAGTGTAAATACCTGTACTACAAAAAAATATAACAAGCTACACTGATTGCTTGTAAGAACCTATGTGGTTATAAAACACAGGTATATAAGGGCCTGATGGAACCCAAAACTGGCTTGCATCTTCTTGGGAAAAAAAAAAAAATTTTGAGGGCCATTCCCCAATAAACAAAGGGAATGAACATGGTCCACAGCACAATGCTAATAAAAAAATAAAGAGAATTTTATGCGGTTGTATCAAGGGGACAGGAAATAAAAAAAAAGGCTCTTTTCATTCCCTCCCTGTATTAGTTCAAAATCAATTACGACCACTTTTAATAATGACTAATTCAGGGTAGCACACACTTTGTGCAGGCCGGCAGGGATGGTTGATTACAGTTCAAACATAATTGATGGTCTCTAATATTGAAAATGAAGAAAAAAAAATTAAGAGAGTAATGGGAGTCATTCCTGCTTAGCAGAAATTCAAATCAGCGTCTCACAAAAGGAGCCTTTGTGGCCCGGCCTGCCTTCTTTTTTTCGGGGGGCCCGAATTTTTAGTCTTATTTGTGTTTGCTGTATATGCAATTTTCAGCTGCTTTTGTGCCAGCCAGGAGCGGAGGTGTAAAATATGCGCAACCTGTGGTCATATTTTTCTACCTTTATGTCTTTTTTAATCAAGGGTGATATTATGGCACAAAGGCACTGCGACAAGGCGAGAGACGGCAATTGTAAATCTCCACCGAAACCGTCCAAAGTTACATGGAGAAAATGACTCGGAGGCGGCGAATAATGAAGTATTTTGCCCTGATGAAGAAATTGGAGAAGGGGAATGCTGAACAAATTTCACCAATTTATTGTCCTCGAAATGTTGTTTCTTTTTGTAACTTTGTTCTTTCAGTGAAAAGTAGCAGGTTCTCTTGGAAGAACGCCCCACCTATTGGTACTCACCTTTTTCCCACCTGCTCAGAGCCTTCAATAATTACCTGGTTCTTCTGAATATGGGGAGCATGTGACTTCTTCCTAGGATGGAGAACTTGGGTTTGGCTGGCCAAACACGGTCATGTGATAAGGTGGTGGAAATCAACCCTGTGTAAGCTCTAATGCCTTGTACACACGGTCGGAATTTCCGATGAAAAAAGTCCAACGGAATTTTTTTAATCGGATATTCCGACCGTGTGGGTGCCCCATCTGACTTTTTCCGTCGGAAATTCCGACGGAGTAAGAAAGAGAAAAAGAGAAAAAAATTCTAGCGGAAATTCCGTTCGTCTGTATGGAACTCCGACGGAGAAAAAAAACACGCATGCTCAGAATCAAGTCGACGCATGCTCGAAAGCATTGAACTTCATTTTTCTCGGCTCGTCGTAGTGTTGTACGTCACCGCGTTCTTGACAGTCGGAATTTGGTGTGACAGTGTGTATGAAAGACAGCTTGAATGGAATTCCGTCGGAAAAACCCGTCAGAGTTTATCCCGACGGAAAATCAGATCGTGTGTACAAGGCATTAGACCATCTGATACAGAGCTTAAGCAAGGTTAGGACTCCCCTCTTAAAGGGTGCAATGGAGTGGCGGTGGGTGGAGGGTGGGGATTCGTTGCATGAGATCGGGAAATGTGACAGCAGACCTGGATTTAAAAAAATTTACCTTATAGGTAACATCTAGAATTGTTAATTGCGTCTAAACACTATCCTAAAAGATTTACATTTTGTCTTAAATTCCTATAAAAATAGCAGTGCACTTCCTGTGCCTAAGCACTCATATTCTGTTGCTGTATATCTTATCTGTGAGATCATCTTAGACAGGGGCCTCCAAACTTTCTAAACAAAGGGCCAGTTTAATATTCTCCTGACTTTAGGAGAGCCGGACTGTGGCCAGTGGGAGTAGAAATTGTCCTGGCATCAGTGGGAGTAAACAATGCAAAAATTCCTCCCCCTGGTATATGTAAACTATTGTTGATGTCAGTGGGAGTAAACAATGCACCATGATTGGTATCAGTGGTAGGAATACTGCCCCATCATTGGTTTCAATGGGAGGAATAGTACCCCATCATTGGTATCAATGGGAGGAATAGTACCCCATCATTGACATTAGTGGGGAAAATAGTACTCTATCATTGGTATCAGTGAGAGGAATAGTACCCCATCACTGACATTAGTGGACGGAATAGTACTCTATCATTGGTATCAGTGGGAGAAATAGTTCCCTATCATCAATATCAGTGAGAAGAATAGTACCCCATCACTGGCATTAGTGGGGGGGATAGTACTCCATCATTGGTATAAATGGGAGAAATAGTAACCCATCATTAGTGTAGCACCCTGATGTTTAGGCAGGGTTGTTCCTAAATTTACCTGCCAGATGTCGTTACCTTGGCTCATTGTTAGAGATCAATTGCGTTTACCCTGAGGCCGGGTTCACACTTGTCCGACAAACGCTCCGACATTGGGAGCTCATGTCGCATGACGTGTGAAAATCAATGTTTCCCTATGAGAGCCATCTTAACTGGTCTGAAGATGCTCCCTGTACTACTTTGGTCTGACTTTGATCCTACTTCAGCCCATTGACTATCATTGAAGTCGGATCAAAGTCGGACCGCGGTCTTGCATGACCCCGAAAAAACAGTGTGTGGGTCCCCCTCAAAATCCAGACCCTTATCCGAGCACGCAACCTGGCAGGCCGCAGGAAAAGAGGGGGGGACGAGAGAGCGCCCCCCTCCTTCCTGAACCGTACCAGGACGCATGCCCTCAACATGGGGGGTTTGGTGCTTTGGGGCAGGGGGCGACCTGCGCCCCCCCACCCCAAAGCACCCTGCCCCATGTTGATGTGGACAAGAGCCTCTTCCCGACAACCCTGGCCATTGGTTGTCGGGGTCTGCGGGCTGGGGGCTTATTGGAATCCAGGAGCCCCCTATGTGAATGAGTATGGGGTACATCGTACCCCTACCCATTCACCTGGTGGAAATTTTTTAAAAAAAAAACACTACACAGGTTTTTCAAGTAATTTATTACACAGCTCCGGGGGTCTTCTTCCGACTTCAGGGGTGTTCTCCCGACTCCAGGGGTCTCTTCTGACTTCGGGGGTCTTCTTCCAACTTCGGGGGTCTCTTCCGACTTCGGGGGTCTCCGGTGTCGTCTCTGCGCTCTCCGGTTCTTCTCTCGCTCTCCGGTTCTTTCTTCCTTCTGCCGGGCCTCCGCTATCTTCTTCCAGCTCTTTTGCTAGCGGGGACCCGGTCTTCTTCGTCGCCTTCTTCCCTCTTCTCTTCGATGTTGACACGTCGCTTCCTCCCGCTGTAATGCCGGGTGTGTGGTGCGCAACGATTTATATAGGCCTCTCATGACGTCACAGTCACATGCTCCGGGTGGCCCCGGAGCATGTGACTGTGACGTCATGGGAGCATGTGGCCACCCGGAGCATGTGACTGTGACGTCATGAGAGGCCTATATAAATCGTTGCAGACCGCACATCCAGTATTACAGAGGGAGGAAGCATTACAGCTTGTCGTGTCGCACAAGTGTGAACCCGGCCTAATGCCGCGTACACACAACCGTTTTTCATGACAAGAAAAATGCCATTTTTTTAATTGGTCATTAAAAACGATTGTGTGTAGGCTCCAGAGCATTTTTCTCGACGAGAAAAATGTCCATTAAAATTTTACAACCTGCTCTATTTTTTCTCGTAATTTTTCACGTCGTTGTTTTTCTCGTCGTGAAAAATGGCCGTATGTACGCTTTAATGACGGAAAAAACGTGCATGCTCAGAAGCAAGTTATGAGATGGGAGCGCTCATTCTGGTAAAACTAGCGTTCGTAATGGAGATAGCACATTCGTCATGCTGTAACGGACTGAAAAGCACGGAGACTGAAAAGCACGAATCGTCTCTCACCAAACTTTTACTAACACGCGGTAACACGAAATCAGCAAAAGCAGCCTAAAGGGTGGCGCCATCCGAATGGAACTTCCCCTTTATAGTGCCATCATACGTGTTGCCGTACGCGTTGTACGTCACCGCACTTTGCTCGAGCATTTTTTTCACGATAGTGTGTATGCAAGGCAGGCTTGAGAAGAATCACGCGAGAAAAACGTTGTTTTTTTTCCATGACGTGTGTACGCGGCATAAGTCTGGAATTGCTGCACTTTTCTCTTCTGCCGCAAGGTGGCCGGCTACATGGTGACATTAGATAAGACAAGGGCAAAGCAAGGACAGATTAGGAGTATATAGGGCATCCAATGGGCAGGGGTTTTCTTGAATCCCTTGGCCTGCTGGGAGAGAATATATATTTGGGTGGAGTCAGGTGATCAGTGTTTTGTACCACCTGGATGGCTGTCTGGGTGGACGTGTGTTGTATTGCCCGGGCTGCTAGGCCGGAGTTCGGGCCTATCCCGGGCACATCTGGCTGCTAGGCTGTCCGAGGGCCTATCCAGAAGCAAGAAAGCAGCCTAGGCTTGGGATTGCGGCTTGCAGTCCAACCAGAAGTGACAATTCTGCCGGCAGGAGAACCTGACGTGGTGGGAGGTAGAGGGGAATCTGTCGCCACTAAGGGACCAACCACCTTATTACCAGGGACCACTGTGAGTATCTGAAGCAAGTACCGGAGCAGTATTCTCAAAAACCGGGGACGGTGAAGAATTGGGAAACTTCAGCCGGTGTCAAGCCCGGGACCCAGCCAGCGGAGGTGATTCTTGCAGAGCAGCCTTGTGTGTCAAGCCAGGGACCGAGCAGGCCAGTGGGGTGAAGCTTGAGAAGTATCTGGAGTGCCAAGCTAGGGACCCAGCAGAGAACCCGGGGTGATGCTTGAGGAAGATACTTAAGTGAAGATTGGAAGAGCTCAAGGGATTCAGTGACAGTGAATCAGCAAGTCTAGTGAGAGAGACTGGGAGCTCAGTGGGTTGAGAACCTGCAAGAAGTGACTGTAGAGAAAGTAAAGGAGTTTGTTACAATCTGTGTTAGGAACTGTTCTAAGAATGCTGCCATATGAGACAGCATTCCTACACATGCAGATGTGGTGTAAGAGAACCATCCATTTTCATCCAATGCGCATGCGCACGAGCACACCAATGCGCACGGGCGCACCAATGCACATGCGCGCGCAACGGATTGCGTGCACGCACAGGAGCGCGTCCCTAGAGCCAATTGGCGCCAGACGGCCTATTTAAGGAAGTGCCCTGACCCCAGACCCTTGCTGATTGGTCTTCAGCTGTTACCCGATATCCTGAACCTTGTTGTGATCCTGCTTGATACCTGTTGCTGAACCTGGCTTGCCTTGACCCTGCTTCTGGACTCTGCTCTGTTCTGATTACTGGCTCCTGATCCTGGCTACCCATTTGACCCTGCGTTTGCCTGTTGCCTTGTACTTCTCTGCCTGCCTGTTACCTGACCCGGCTACCCTTGTGACCTTGCATCTGCTTCCTGTGTCGCTCCTCTTCAACCTCCGAGTGTCTGCGACTTCAGTCCTGCGACTCTCTGCAACTTCCTGCTGCAAGTCTTCCAGGGACTTAACATCATCTGACGTTCCAGTGCCACTGTTCCAGCGGAGTGCCTCTTTAACCCCGGCTGATCCTTGGTGCACAGCGGCCTCCCGTGATCTGATGATCCTCCTGCTCTTCCTGGGTCGCACCCCCTGCTACTGGTTTCCAGGTCTACATCTGCAGGCACTCGTGTTCCTCCTGTCCCTCGGTTCCTTCTGTTCCACCTCCAGCGGGACCAGGGCTGGAGATACAAGAGAGGCCGACCTCGTCACTTCAGTCTCCCTTCAGGTACGTGACATGTGGTGTCTTGCTGGATGCCTTTTCCTGCATGGCTGTCTACCTGTAGAAGTCGCCGGAGTCTGCTATTTAACATTGCAACTACCTAACGGTGTCCTGGCCCTAACCCTCTCTCCCAAAGTTCTGTTAAAGAGAAATAAAATCTCTTTGCATTGAAGAAGTGTCTGGCGCCCATGAATCTAGCTTGCATTCCACCCACTATGCCTTACAACCTACTCTATACTGAAGGATGTCAGCAGCTCTTGGCTCTGGAGATTTTCATTAGACCAAAGGAGGCCTGGGATCTTGCTACATTAGTAAAAGTGGGAACAATAGGGCCCCATCCTTGGTGTCACTGGGAGGAATAGTGCCCCATCATTGGTATCAGTGGGAGGAATAGTACCCCATCATTGGTATTAGTGGGTGGAACTTGCCTCATCATTGGTATCAGTGGGAGGAATAGTGCCCCATGGTTGGTGTCAGTGGAATGAATAGTGTCTCAAATCATTGGGAGGCATAGTGCCCTAAGGGCTGGATAATGGGGTGGGAAAAGGTCACATCCGGCCCTCGGGCTGCAGTTTGGAGACCATTGGTCAAGAACAGGGATCTCCAAACTACGGCACTACAGCTGTTGCGGAACTACACATCCCATGAAGCATTGCAAAACTCTGACATTCACAGACATAACGAGGCATGATGGGAATGGTGGAGCTATAGTTCCTGAACAACTGGAGGGCCATAGTTTGGAGACCCCTGGTCTAGAATATGAGATTGACTACACCATGCCAGTTTTGTGTCTTTAGTTCAAGTATATGTAGCGGCCTCACTCTCCCTCTCTTTAATGCGGTTGTTGTCTAGGGGTACCTGAGAGAGAGGGTGCAGGAACACTACGCCAAGCTCTCACCTCGTATGCGTATGAGGGTTGAGCAAAGTCACTTCATTTACCTTCGGGTCTGTTCGTTGCGTACGGAGCCTCTGCTTCCTTCGTGGAGATGTGTCTACCAGTAAAAGAGCCCCACACCATTAAAAGTCCAACACTCTTTTATTTCTCCATTTGCCAGGATGAACATAATCAGTTGAACTCTTGTAACAGACAGACAGGGGTGTGGATACGAGTAGGCCCAGGCACAAATGAACTCTCCTATTCCTTTTGCGTGCGAATAGGCTTGGCGCACGGTCTCTGCCACCGACAGTGAGGTTGGTAGCTGCCACCTACCGAGTGAACTGTTGAGGCCCCTGCCACAGGCCTGAATGTAACGGTCTCTGCCACCGACCTTAGAACATGGACCACCTTCCGTATGAATACAGCCCCTGTTTGGAAAGGACATCCATCCCGACGGTCTCCGGAGGCCCTGTCCCGGCACTGGCAATATGCTGCACCAGATCTGCGGGAAGGTCACCTGCACGGTCCATTACGCCTGGATTCAGGTACCCGATACTGTGGGCACCTTAGGACGATTCCTCCCGGGCGGGACCCAGTGAAAGAAGCTGGGCCCCAGGCCTGAATGATGCACCTCACCCCAGACTGAGTATGTCTGGGGTGACTCCCGAACTCCTCGTGTCCAGGCCTAGGCTGCCTGGACACCGACCGCAGACAGCAGCCCCCAGGCTGAAGGTGCCTGGGGCTCGGACCTCGTGGCGAAGATGTCCGCCCCCTTTATACCCTCTCCCAGCAAGCACGGCGGGTTCCCCGCCCCGCCGTACAACCGCTGCGAGAGGTCACAAAGGGTACGGCACTGCAGTGATGGTTCAACCCTGGCCCAAAGTGACAGCGCCACCTACTGGGCCGCAGGGAACAAGACATCACTGATGTCTTCACCTGAATTGAACACTCACAAAAGTACATACCCGCTACATATATATTCTGAATCTGTAGGCACTGTTTAAACGAAGATCTAATGTTTACCATAGGGCGTCGTTTTTATTTTTTTACATGACTGTATCAATCAGCCAACCAACTAGCATATTGAGGAGCATCAGTAGCGGCAATACAGTATTTTCTCAGGATTTGTTGTATTCAAACATGATAAACTTATTTTAATCCTGGTGGCTCCAAAAGTGTGGAGTTTGCTTGGGTTATGTCGCTACAAATTAACTCAGCCGTTAACGAGTTAAAGATTCAATCAGGGAAGAAAAGAGACCCTCAGACACAGACGCAGCAAAATCAGCCACGTGCATTAACTTAATTAACTCAAACATTTTGCAGACAATTTAAAAAAAAAAGTATTGTCAGGGCATAAAACCCAGTCCTCGGAGGAAACAGAATAGAAGTACTTTGCGAGGGATGCAAATTACGTGCTGTTAATGTGTCAGAGTTGTTCTATTTAAATGGATACATTCAGTCTCTTCATTTGAGTCATTAAGATGTTAAGTATTTAGTTTAATCATCTGTTCTGTTTCTCTTGTGGACAAGAGCAATGTTTTCCAAACGAAGTCTCTTCAACTTTAATACATATAATAGGCCCCAATTTATAGCCGATTAGTTGCCGTGAATACTGGAGGCTCCGGCAATCTTTTATAGAGGTGGTCATCTCTTTTGCCTTGCATTGTGGAACATTTTTGAAAAAAAAATAAGAAGTTTATTTCATAGGAACCTGTCGGGATACAAATGTAGATGTTGTCACACTCAGCATCGGGTCTGCACTCCAGCACACAGTTGCTGGCACATCTGGGTTTCACCTGGAGCGCTGGCACTGCTTTCTGGAGACAGCTTTCTGGATTGCCACCAGCTTTAAAGGGTGGAGTGATGTGTAGCACAGTATTCAAGGAACGCCTAAGCCAAGTCCCCGCTGCCGTGTCTCCTATGTATTACTGTGATTCCCTGTGTTTTCTGGTGACTTCTGAAATTTTCAAGCACCCTGAACATCCTGTGTCACCCCATGACCTCAGTGACTCCTTAACACCGTGAGCATCCTGTGTCACCCCTTTACCTCAGTGACTCCCAAGCACCCTGAGAATCCTGTGTCACCCCATGCCCTCAGTGACTCCTGAGCACCCTGTGCATCTGGTGTCTCCCCATGACCTCAGTGACTCCTGAGCACCCTGAGAATCCTGTGTCACCCCATGACCTCGGTGACTCCTGAGCACCCTGTGCATCTTGTGTCACCCCGTGACCTCAATGACTCCCAAGTACCCTGAGAATCCTGTTTCACCTCATGACCATAATGACTCCTGAGCACCCTGTGCATCTGGTGTCTCCCCATGACCTCAGTGACTCCTGAGCACCCTGAGAATCCTGTGTCACCCCATGACCTCGGTGACTCCTGAGCACCCTGTGCATCTTGTGTTACCCCGTGACCTCAATGACTCCCAAGTACCCTGAGAATCCTGTTTCACCTCATAACCATAATGACTCCTGAGCACCCTGTGCATCTGGTGTCTCCCCATGACCTCAGTGACTCCTGAGCACCCTGAGAATCCTGTGTCACCCCATGACCTCAGTCACTCCTGAGCACCCTGTGCATCTTGTGTCACCCCGTGACCTCAATGACTCCCAAGTACCCTGAGAATCCTGTTTCACCTCATGACCATAATGACTCCTGAGCACCCTGTGCATCTGGTGTCTCCCCATGACCTCAGTGACTCCTGAGCACCCTGAGAATCCTGTGTCACCCCATGACCTCAGTGACTCCTGAGCACCCTGTGCATCTTGTGTCACCCCGTGACCTCAATGACTCCCAAGTACCCTGAGAATCCTGTTTCACCTCATGACCTTATCCGCTTGCCTACCGCCTCCTGTACATATACGTCGGCAGAATGGCACGGACAGGCACATCAACGTACCTGTACGTCCCCTTTAAGTGCCTGTCCGTGTGGTCGCGCACGCGCCACCGGCGGCACGCTCACGATCCTGCCACCATCCCCGCGATCGTCTCACGGAGGTATAGAGCGGGGAGATGCTTGTGTAAACAAGCATCTACCTACTCTGACTAGTGACAATGACACTGATCTCTGCTCAGTGTACTCGGAGTGGAGATCGGTGTCATGTGACACACAGCCCATCCCCCCTACAGTAAGAAACACTATGCAGGGAACACTTAACCCCTACAGCATCACCTAGTGGTTAACCCCTTTACTGCCACTGTCATTGTCATGACCTTGCAGTAATACTTTCATGACCTGTCTGTCTCTTACCTGGTCTGTGTATCAGCCTAGGGCTTGCTCTCTCACACCTGCATGGTTAAGTAATCTTCCCTCAGTGTGGCTCCACCCTAGCCTCAACAGGAACCACTATTTAACACTGTGTGCTCCAAGCCTGCCTTGCCGTGCAAATTTTGTCCGTTTGGTTTCCTGTTTGCCGTGTGCTCTACGTTTGTCTCTGTTACCGATCTTGGCGTGTTCCCGACCATCCCCGCCTGCTTGTGACCCTGACCTCTGGCACGTTTCTCGACCATCCCTGCCTGCTTGTGACCCTTGACCTTTGGCTTGTTCTCCGTTTATCCTTGTCTGCTAGTCGCCCCGACCTGTAGCTTCCTCCTATAGCCTACCGTGTGCGTGAGCTGGGAGACCTTGGGGGCCGCGACCTGGAGTCAGCTGCAGTGTAGTCCATCCTCACCACTAGAGGCTCTGGTGAACACCTGCTGGCTCTTAGACTCCGCGCCCTGAGGAATCTTATGTTCTAGCTCCCTGTGGGATCCGTGTTGGTGCCCCAGTGGACCTGCTTTCCTGTACCACCCAGGGTTCCATCCGCAGCAGTCAGCCGTAGGGTCCACTATCATAGCGGTGCACTCCTGACCCCAACGGTGTGCATCTGTCACCTGGCCTCAGGTGACCTGACAGTCATTTTCACAGTAATCAGTGCATTTTTATAGCAATGATCGCTGTGAAAAGGACAATGGTCCCAAAAATGTGTCAAAAGTGTCTGATGTGTCCGCCATAATGTCGCAGTCACAAAAAAAATCACAGATCGCCGTCATTACTAGTAAAAAAAAAAAAATAATAATAAAAATGCCATAAAACTATCCCCTATATTGTAAACGCTATAACTTTTGCACAAAGCAATCAATAAACGCTGATTGCAATTTTTTTTACCAAAAATATGTAGAAGAATACGTATCGATCTAAACTGAGGAAAACAAATATTTTTTTATATATTTTTGGGGGAAATTTATTATAGCAAAAAGTTAAAAAATATAGTTTTTTTTTTTCAAAATTGTCGCTCTATTTTTGCTTATAGCGCAAAAAATAAAAACCGCAGAGGTGATCAAATACCACCAAAAGAAAGCTATATTTGTGGAAAAAAAAAAGGACGTCAATTTTGTGTGGGAGCCACGTCGCACGACCGCGCAATTGTTAGTCAAAGCGACGCAGTGCCGAAACGCAAAAAGTGGCCTGGTCTTTAACCAGCCAAAATGGCCCGGGGCTGAAGTGGTTAATGACTCCTGAGCACCCTGTGCATCTGGTTCCCCCCATGACCTCAGTGACTCCCGAGCACCCTGAGCATCTTGTGTCAGCCCATGACCTCAATGACTCCCAAGCACCCTAAGAATCCTGTTTCACCCCATGACCATAATGACTCCTGAGCACCCTGAACATCCTGTGTTACCCCATAACCTCTGTCACTCTCAAGCACCCTGAACATCCTGTGTTACCCCATGACTTTTGTGACTCCAGAGCACCTTGAGCATCCTGTGTCACCTTATGACCTAAGTGACTCCCAAACAACCTGAGCATTCTGTGTCACCCTGTAACTCCTGTGACTCTAGAGCACTCTGAGCATCCTATGTTACCTGTGACTTCTGTGACTCCAGAGCACCCTAAGCATCCTGGGTCACCCTGTGACCTCTGTTACTTTAGAACACCCTGAGCATCCTGTTTCACCCTATAATTGCTGTGTCCCTTGAGCATCCTGTGTCCCTCCAGGAGTCCTGTGACTCCAGGGAACCCTTAACATCCTGTCATCCCATGATGCTTGTGACTCCAGAGCACCTTGAGAATTCTTGTTACCCTGTGACCTCTGTGACTTCAGAGCACCCTAAGCATTTTGTGTGACCCCATGACTGCTGTGACTCTGGAGCACCTTGAGCATCCTGTGTTACCATGTGACCTCTGTG
Source organism: Rana muscosa (assembly GCA_029206835.1). Lineage (NCBI taxonomy): Eukaryota > Metazoa > Chordata > Amphibia > Anura > Ranidae > Rana > Rana muscosa. Next base: position 47,205,041 of record JARGYO010000094.1, on the reverse strand, counting down.
ACTTCTGTGACTCCAGAGCATCCTGTGTTTCCCTGTGACCTCTGTGACTTCTGTGACTCCAGAGCATCCTGTGTTTCCCTGTGACCTCTGTGACTTCTGTGACTCCAGAGTATCCTGTTTTCCCCCTTGATCTCTGTGACTTCTGTGACTCCAGAGTATCCTGTTTTCCCCCTTGATCTCTGTGACTTCTGTGACTCCAGAGCATCCTGTGTTACCCTGTGACTTATGTGACTGCAGAGCATCCTGTGTTACCCTGTGACCTCTTTGACTCCTGTGTTACCCTGTGACTTATGTGACTGCAGAGCATCCTGTGTTTCCCCCTTGACCTCTGTGACTTCTGTGACTCCAGAGCATCCTGTGTTTCCCTGTGACCTCTGTGACTTCTGTGACTCCAGAGCATCCTGTGTTTCCCCCTTGACCTCTGTGACTTCTGTGACTCCAGAGCATCCTGTGTTTCCCTGTGACCTCTGTGACTTCTGTGACTCCAGAGTATCCTGTTTTCCCCCTTGATCTCTGTGACTTCTGTGACTCCAGAGTATCCTGTTTTCCCCCTTGATCTCTGTGACTTCTGTGACTCCAGAGCATCCTGTGTTACCCTGTGACTTATGTGACTGCAGAGCATCCTGTGTTACCCTGTGACCTCTTTGACTCCAGAGCACCTTGAGTATCCTGTGTCACCCCATGACTCCTGTCACTCCGAAGCTCCCTGAGCATCCTGTGTCACCCCATGATTCCTATGACTCTGCAGCACCTTGAGCATCCTGTGTCACCCAATGACTGCTGTTTGTCCAAAGCACCCAGAGCATCCTGTGTTACCCTGTGACCTCTGTGACTCCAGAGCATCCTGAGCATCCTGTGTCACCCCATTACTATTGTAACTCGGGAGCACCTTGAACATCCTGTGTCACCCCACTACCTCAGTGACTCTCGAGCACCCAGAGCATCCTTTGTCACCCTGTGACCTCTGTGACTCCAGAGCATCCTGTGTCACCCCAATACCTCAGTGACTCCCGAGCACCCTGAGCATCCTTTGTCACCTTGTGACCTCTGTGACTCCAGAGCATCTTGAGCATCCTGTGTCCATTCATGAGTCCTGTGACCCCAGAGTACCCTGAGCATCCCATGCCACCCTGTGACCTCAGTGACTCCACATCACCTTGAATATCCTGTTTTACCCCATGAGCCCCATGACTCCTAAGCACCCTGAGCATCCTGTGTTACCCCACAACCTATGACTCCAGAGCACTCTGAGCATCTTGTCTCAACCCATAAGTTCTGTGACTCCAGAGCACTCTGAACATCCTGTTTAATCTCATGACTCTTTTGACTCCAGAGCACCCTGAGTCACCCTGTGACCTCTGTAACCTGAGTATCCTATGTCTGTCCATAACCCCTGTGATGAACACCCTGTGTATAATTTGTTATCTTGTGACATTTACAAATAAAAAAAATAAAAAATTCTGAAAGCATTATGGAATTACGAAAAGTTGGACACACTTGCTCAATCACTTGGCCCTACCAGTCGTTTCTTTGCACGGTGCCAACTTTTCATAGAGCGAACTCTCTAACTCAGAAATCACACAACTTATGTCCTCATTTCAATATACGAATTGGTACCACACGGCAGTACTCATTAACTCATTGGGCAGAATAAAATTTCTCTAAACGAATTTTCCCATTGAATTCATAAATAACCTTATATAAAAAGGTAATAATTATAGAATTCTACTAAAAGGACTTTCTACATATTCCTTCCCCTGGGTTAACCATTTCTATTTAGACTTATTTGTTATATTTTATATTTCTGTCAATGTCTGACTGTATTTTCTATTTTTTGTTCACAAGAGCATCTAAATACACATGCTTAATGGACAGAATCTTATGAGTATAGTGTTATCATCTGGGCATATTGTTCATCCATGCTTTGAGTGTAACACAGTTAGTAATTCTTCTAATAGAAACATTATAAGGGATTTACTGGCAGAAAAAAAAATGTTTTACTATCCAAAGTTAAAACAACAAGAGCAGAAGATTTAATAGATGGAAAGATGAAAAAATGACTGAAGGTCTGCTTTAAGATATTTTGTATTGGCATTTATTCTTATTATTCTGATCTCTCTTGTGTACCTTTATTTTATTTTGTGTTTGGTTACAATTTTTCATCATTTAATTTTCTAATTTTCTTCGAAAATAATAAAAATGTATTAATAAAAAAAGAAAGAATTGCCAGTTAAGCCTCGTACACACGGTTGGACTTCCATTGGACTTTTCCGTGGTTTTTTGTCCGAACGGAGTTGGTCGGGAACACCCATAGCATACATACGCTCAGACTTTTCTGCAAACTTTCCCCAAACTTTTGGCAACATCACGTGGTTTTTCTGCTCTTTTCTGCTCTTTACAGCCACCCTTTGGTCAACTTCTGCTATTGTTGGTTGATTTCAACATTAGTTGTTTTGTCCATCGGACAAAAGTCCGATGGTTTTTTGTACACACGGTCGGACTTTGCTCCATCTGACTTTTTTTGGGCAAAAGTTTGTCCGTTTGCAGACCCAACTTTTGTCCGATGAAAACAAGAAAAAAGCGAAAAAAGTTTGTCCGATGAAGCGTACACACGGTCGGATTGTTGGTCCAACTTGCTCAAAGTTAAGTTTGTTGGCCAAAAGTCAGACCGTGTGTACGGGGCTTAAATGACAGCTTCCAGCTGCTTTGTTCTATTTGTAAACAAAGCAGCGGGAGATTGCCTTCATCTATACCAGATTCTTATGCCGCGTACACACGACCGTTTTTCATGACGAGAAAAATGCCATTTTTTAATTTGGTCATTAGAAACGATCGTGTGTGGGCTCCAGAGCATTTTTCGCAACGTGAAAATGGCCATTAAAAATTTGGAACATGCTCTATTTTTTCTCGTCATTTTTCACATTGTCGTTTTTCTCGTCGTGAAACAGTCACCAGGATCAGATCTAGTCAGTGATTGATGGGTTTTTTCCTTCGGAGAGTTGGCAAACTTGGCAGGAATCATTTTTATTTTTAATGAAGACCTTGTCCAAGTGTGTCATTGTGTTCTATTTACTAATTCAATTTTTTATGAATGACTAAGGATGCCACTGTCCAAAGACCCCAATAACCACCAGGCCGGGGTTGTAGGCAAGAGACCCCTGTCCTCATCAACAAGGTCTGACAAGTTACCCTCCCAAATGTTGAAGAAATGTGTTCTGGTATGGTTCAGGAGGAGGGAGGACTTCCTTCTCCCCTGTTTCTAGGCCTCCTGGACTGCATGCTCAAATAGCGTCCTGGTGTGGATTGTGAAGGGGAACCCATGCTTTTTATTTCAGTGCTGTCTTCTCGTGACTAGTTCTTCTTACTGCTTTGGTTTTCCTGTGCCACCATTTTTGATATGGGAGCTAGTTGTGGATTCCTGAGATCCCACAGCTGGCTCCCCACTGTGCATGTGGGAGCTCATGTGGCACTCTGTAAATGATCCTGCAGCCTCCTCCAACATGTGACGTGTCCCAGGAGGCTGAGGGAAGTAATGTACCTGGGCAAGGGGCGTCATACTCGCCTATAGGGATGAGCTCGGTGTTCGAGTCGAACATACGTTCGACTCGAACATTGGCTGTTCGATCGTTCGACGAAGATCGAACGATTTGGGCCGTTCGCGCCTAATTCGAGTGACGCGAACGGCCCACAATGCACTACGCCATCGCAGTGTCATCCAGGCGCTGTGATTGGCCAAGCATGCACTGTGACCCGGCATGCTTGGCCAATCACAGCGCCGGCAGCGAGGAGAGCAATGATTGGCCACAGGCAGGATGCCTGTGGCCAATTATTGCTGAGGGTGTTTAGTACACGCCCCACACTATAAAAGGCCGCCAGCACGGCGGCCTAGTGTAGTGTGTTCCGGAGCAGGGAAAGAGAAGCATAGGCAGGGACAGTGACATTTTTTTTTTCTTGCTTAGCCTGGATTCCTTTAGTTTAGGGAAAGAGAAGGATAGGTAGGGAGAGTGTCAGTGTGTTTTACTGTGCGAATCCTTGTTTCTAGGGACAGGGAAGGACAGTGAGGGAAATTCTCCTTGTGCTATAGTGTGCTAAAGCATTGATCATCAACCATCTTTAAAAAATCATTTTTTCTAGGGACAGAAAACTATAGGTAGGGAGAGTGTCAGTGTGTTTTACTGTGATAATCCTTGTTTCTAGGGACAGGGAAGGACAGTGAGGGAAATTCTCCTTGTGCTATAGTGTGCTAAAGCATTGATCATCAACCATCTTTAAAAAAACATTTTTTCTAGGGACAGAAAACTATAGGTAGGAAGAGTGTCAGTTTCTTTCACTGTGATAATCCTTGTTTCTAGGGACAGGGAAGGACAGTGAGGGAAATTCTCCTTGTGCTATAGTGTGCTAAAGCATTGATCATCAATCAGCTTTAAAAAAACATTTTTTCTAGGGACAGAAAACTATAGGTAGGAAGAGTGTCAGTTTCTTTCACTGTGATAATCCTTGTTTCTAGGGACAGGGAAGGACAGTGAGGGAAATTCTCCTTGTGCTATAGTGTGCTAAAGCATTGATCATCAACCGTCTTTAAAAAAACATTTTTTCTAGGGACAGAAAACTATAGGTAGGAAGAGTGTCAGTTTCTTTCACTGTGATAATCCTTGTTTCTAGGGACAGGGAAGGACAGTGAAGGAAATTCTCCTTGTGCTATAGTGTGCTAAAGCATTGATCATCAACCATCTTTAAAAAAACATTTTTTCTAGGGACAGAAAACTATAGGTAGGAAGAGTGTCAGTTTCTTTCACTGTGATAATCCTTGTTTCTAGGGACAGGGAAGGACAGTGAGGGAAATTCTACTTGTGCTATAGTGTGCTAAAGCATTGATCATCAATCAGCTTTAAAAAAACATTTTTTCTAGGGACAGAAAACTATAGGTAGGGAGAGTGTCAGTTTCTTTCACTGTGATAATCCTTGTTTCTAGGGACAGGGAAGGACAGTGAGGGAAATTCTCCTTGTGCTATAGTGTGCTAAAGCATTGATCATCAACCGTCTTTAAAAAAAACATTTTTTCTAGGGACAGAAAACTATAGGTAGGAAGAGTGTCAGTTTCTTTCACTGTGATAATCCTTGTTTCTAGGGACAGGGAAGGACAGTGAGGGAAATTCTACTTGTGCTATAGTGTGCTAAAGCATTGATCATCAATCAGCTTTAAAAAAACATTTTTTCTAGGGACAGAAAACTATAGGTAGGAAGAGTGTCAGTTTCTTTCACTGTGATAATCCTTGTTTCTAGGGACAGGTAAGGACAGTGAGGGAAATTCTCCTTGTGCTATAGTGTGCTAAAGCATTGATCATCAACCGTCTTTAAAAAAACATTTTTTCTAGGGACAGAAAACTATAGGTAGGAAGAGTGTCAGTTTCTTTCACTGTGATAATCCTTGTTTCTAGGGACAGGGAAGGACAGTGAGGGAAATTCTCCTTGTGCTATAGTGTGCTAAAGCATTGATCATCAACCATCTTTAAAAAAACATTTATTCTAGGGACAGAAAACTATAGGTAGGAAGAGTGTCAGTTTCTTTCACTGTGATAATCCTTGTTTCTAGGGACAGGGAAGGACAGTGAGGGAAATTCTCCTTGTGCTATACTGTGCTAAAGCATTGATCATCAACCGTCTTTAAAAAAACATTTTTTCTAGGGACAGAAAACTATAGGTAGGAAGAGTGTCAGTTTCTTTCACTGTGATAATCCTTGTTTCTAGGGACAGGGAAGGACAGTGAGGGAAATTCTCCTTGTGCTATAGTGTGCTAAAGCATTGATCATCAACCGTCTTTAAAAAAACATTTATTCTAGGGACAGAAAACTATAGGTAGGAAGAGTGTCAGTTTCTTTCACTGTGATAATCCTTGTTTCTAGGGACAGGGAAGGACAGTGAGGGAAATTCTCCTTGTGCTATAGTGTGCTAAAGCATTGATCATCAATCAGCTTTAAAAAAACATTTTTTCTAGGGACAGAAAACTATAGGTAGGAAGAGTGTCAGTTTCTTTCACTGTGATAATCCTTGTTTCTAGGGACAGGGAAGGACAGTGAGGGAAATTCTCCTTGTGCTATAGTGTGCTAAAGCATTGATCATCAACCGTCTTTAAAAAAACATTTTTTCTAGGGACAGAAAACTATAGGTAGGAAGAGTGTCAGTTTCTTTCACTGTGATAATCCTTGTTTCTAGGGACAGGGAAGGACAGTGAGGGAAATTCTCCTTGTGCTATAGTGTGCTAAAGCATTGATCATCAACCGTCTTTAAAAAAACATTTTTTCTAGGGACAGAAAACTATAGGTAGGAAGAGTGTCAGTTTCTTTCACTGTGATAATCCTTGTTTCTAGGGACAGGGAAGGACAGTGAGGGAAATTCTACTTGTGCTATAGTGTGCTAAAGCATTGATCATCAATCAGCTTTAAAAAAACATTTTTTCTAGGGACAGAAAACTATAGGTAGGAAGAGTGTCAGTTTCTTTCACTGTGATAATCCTTGTTTCTAGGGACAGGGAAGGACAGTGAGGGAAATTCTCCTTGTGCTATAGTGTGCTAAAGCATTGATCATCAACCGTCTTTAAAAAAACATTTTTTCTAGGGACAGAAAACTATAGGTAGGAAGAGTGTCAGTTTCTTTCACTGTGATAATCCTTGTTTCTAGGGACAGGGAAGGACAGTGAGGGAAATTCTCCTTGTGCTATAGTGTGCTAAAGCATTGATCATCAATCAGCTTTAAAAAAACATTTTTTCTAGGGACAGAAAACTATAGGTAGGAAGAGTGTCAGTTTCTTTCACTGTGATAATCCTTGTTTCTAGGGACAGGGAAGGACAGTGAGGGAAATTCTCCTTGTGCTATACTGTGCTAAAGCATTCCTCATCAACCATCTTTGAAATCCTTGTTTTTTGGACAGTCAGGGAAATTGTCGTTGTGCTATTCTGTGCGAAAGCAATCATCCTCAACCATATTTAGAAATCCTTAAGTAAAGGGACAGAGAAGGACACCTGAAGGTAGCCCTTATTGCTTTTTTCCCATCTCCCTGCAGGCCATCTATTAGAATGTCTGGAAGGCAAACAAGGAGAGGCAGACAGTCAGGAGGCAATAAAAGAGGGCAAGCAGGCTCTGTGTCTGGGGGCAACAGTGCTGGTCGTGGACGCGGTGCATTGTCATCAGCACATGGCCATGGGACACGCTTGTCCTTCTTTTCGGCAGCTGGACATGTTGAGCCACATCATGCCGAAGACTTGGTAGAGTGGATGACCAAGCCCTCCTCCTCCTCCTCATCCTCTCTCACCCAGGCTCAGGGTACTGGCAAAGCAGCTGCCAAAGCGTCCTCTTCCCTGGTATCAATGTCAGACTCATCATCAGTCACTCCTTCCCTAGACCCACCATGTCCTCCTCCTGAGGAGTCCCCCGAACTGTTTGAGCACAGTGTTGGGTACATGCTCCAGGAGGATGCCCAGCGTTTCGAAGGGTCTGATGATGAAACCCAGCTACAGGAAGGCAGTAGCGTGAGAGCAGACAGAGGGGATGCTCAAGAAGGACACCAATCTGGCAGTCATGTTCCAGCAGCTGCAGCATACTGCCAGATTGGCTCCAGTGATGAGGAGGGAGGGGATGATGAGGTCACTGACTCCACGTGGGTGCCTAATAGGAGAGAGGAGGAGGAGGAGGATGAGGAGGAGGCACATCTCCAACGAGGCAGGATGCCCTTTGGTGGCCAGCGTAAGGGCAGTACACCGACGGAATCACACCGCAGAGCTCCGCCTGTGCAGGGCGCTGCCTCTGCCCGTCATTCAAAAAGTTCTTTGGTGTGGGCCTTTTTTGAGGCTAGTGCATCAGATCGCACAGCTGCTGTTTGCAACATATGTCTCAAGCGTATATCGCGTGGCCAAAACATCAGCCGCTTGGGTACCACATGCCTGACCAGACATATGTTGACCTGCCATGCAGCTCGTTGGCAAGCCTACCTCAAAGACCCACACCAAAGAACAAAGCGGACCTCTCCTTGCACCGCATCAGCTGGGATCTCCAACCCCACTATAACTTCAGTCCTCTCTGAAACATGCACTGAGAGGAATGAAGGTGTAGAATTAGGTGTGTCACAGCCAAGTACTTGCGGCCACTCTGCTAGCAGTACACCGACGTCCGATTCTAGCAGGCAAATTTCCCTGCCCCAGCTGCTGGACCGTCGAAAGAAGTTCACTCCCAGCCATCCACATGCCCAGCGGTTGAATGCTAGCTTGGCTAAATTGCTAGCGCTTCAACTGCTGCCTTTTCAGTTGGTAGACTCGGCCCCCTTCCGTGAGTTTGTGCAATGTGCGGTTCCTCAGTGGCAGGTTCCCAAACGCCACTTTTTCTCACGGAAGGCTATTCCGGCTCTCTACCGGCATGTGGAAGGCAATGTCTTGGCCTCGCTGGACAGGGCGGTCAGCGGTAAGGTGCATATTACCGCTGACTCATGGTCCAGCAGGCATGGACAGGGACGTTACCTTTCTTTCACGGCCCATTGGGTCACTCTTTTGGCAGCTGGGAAGGATGCAGGACAAGGTGCAGTAGTGTTGGAGGTTGTTCCACCGCCACGCCTCCAAAATGCTACTACTGGTTGTGACACACCTCTCTCCTCCACCCCCTCCTCTTCTTCTTCCTCCATGGCCTCTTCCTGTGGTTTGTCCTCTGAACCAGCGGTGCTCCGTAGCCGTTCAAGGGGCTACGCAAGTACGCAGGCAAAAAGATGCCATGCCGTGCTTGCGCTGGTGTGTTTGGGGGACAGAAGCCACACTGGGGCAGAGGTCCTGTCTGCTCTGCAGGGCCAGGCCGAGAGGTGGTTGACGCCACGCCAGCTTAAGCCAGGAATGGTGGTTTGCGACAATGGCACCAACCTCCTCTCCGCCCTCCGACAGGGACAACTGACCCATGTGCCCTGTGTGGCTCACGTCCTTAACCTGGTGGTGCAGCGGTTCTTGGGCAGGTACCCGGGCTTACAGGATGTCCTGAGGCAGGCCAGGAAAGTCTGTGTGCATTTCCGCAGATCTTATAATGCCAGTGCTCGCCTGGCTGAGCTGCAAAAGGAGTTGAACCTGCCCAAGAACCGCCTTATATGTGACATGCCCACCAGGTGGAACTCAACGTTGGCCATGCTGCAGCGGCTGCACACGCAGCAGAGGGCCATCAATGAGTACCTGTGCGACTACGGCACCAGGACAGGGTCAGGGGAGCTTGTTTTTTTTTCTCCACGCCAGTGGGGCATGATCAGGGATGCATGCACTGTCCTGGCACCATTTGAGGAGGCCACGAGGATGGTGAGCAGTGACAGTGCATGCATCAGTGACACTGTACCTCTTGTCCACCTGTTGGAGCACACGCTGCGTGGAATAATGGACAGGGCACTTGAGGCAGAACAGAGGCAGGAAGAGGAGGACTTCCTTGCCTCTCAAGGCCCCCTTTACCCAGACAGTGTTCCTTCTGTCCCACCCATCGCACAGGAAGAGGAGGAGGAGGAGGAGGAGGATTGTGTCAGCATGGAGGTGGAGGCTGGCACTCAGCATCATCAGCAGCAGTCTTTTAGGGATGATTTACAGTCCCAAGAAACCAGTGGACTTGTACGTGGCTGGGAGGAGGTGGCTGCAGATCATGTCGTCCTTAGTGACCCAGAGGACTCCGGACCGAATGCCTCAGCAAACCTACGCTGCATGGCCTCCCTGATCCTGCAAAGTCTGCGGAAGGATCCTCGTATTCTTCGGATCAAGGAGAGGGACCATTACTGGCTGGCCACTCTCCTTGATCCACGGTACAAGGGTAAGGTTGCGGACCTTATGTTACCGTCGCAGAGGGAGCAGAGGATGAGACAACTCCGGGAGGCCTTGCAGAAAGGTCTGTGCAACGCGTTCCCAGAGACTGGGAGGTTACAAACTCCTGGTCCTGGACAACGAGTTGCTGAGGCTTCGGCCAGTCAAAGAAGGAGCGGTGGGGAAGGTGGCCGTCTGACCGATGCGTTCAGACAATTCTTTAGTCCGCAGCCCCAAAGTATGATCGGTTCCAGCAACCATCGCCAGCGTCTGATAAACATGGTGCAGGAATATCTAGGGGCAAGGTCAGACTTGGACACCTTCCCCACCGAAAATCCTCTGGCTTACTGGGTCTTGAGGATGGATCACTGGCCAGAGCTTGCACAGTATGCAATTGAGCTACTGGCCTGTCCTGCATCCAGCGTTCTTTCGGAACGCACATTCAGTGCTGCTGGAGGATTTGTCACGGATCACAGGGTGCGCCTGTCCACCGACTCGGTTGATCGACTGACTTTCATCAAGATGAACCAGTCTTGGATCACCACCAGCTACCACACACCTGATGCTGATATAACAGACTAATTGATTTTAACATGTCACATCCCTTCAAGACTGATGCTGATGCTGAGTGCCTGTGCTGTTATGTTGACTGGCTATCCTCCTCCTCCGAGTCCTCAATGATACGATTGATGATGATAGCTTGGAAGATCATTTTTGTTTATGGGTGCCGCCACCAGTGGCTAAGGCCCAATTTTTCAGCCCCTGTTTTACAGGGGCGTGTAATTACAATTTTTTTAGCAATAATTTGCCATAGGGCTCATTGCTGTGCTCCAAGTACAGTATCTGTGAGGGGTTGGAGTGTTGTGCCACCAGTGCCTAAGGCCCAATTTTTCAGCCCCTGTTTAACAGGGGCGTGTCATTACAATTTTTGAAGCAATACTTTGCAACAGGGCTCATTGCTGTGCTCCAAGTACAGTATCTGTGAGGGGTTGTAGTGTTGTGCCACCAGTGCCTAAGGCCCAATTTTTCAGCCCCTGTTCAACAGGGGCATGTAATTACAATTCTTGATCTAATAATTCACAGCAGGGCCCATTGCTGCACCCACCAAGAGTAACTCTGAGGGCTTACAGTGTTGTGGCAACGCCACCACCACCACCACCACGAAAGGCCCAATTTTTCAGCCCCTGTTCAAAAGGGGCATGTAATTACAATTCTTGATCTAATAATTCACAGCAGGGCCCATTCCTGCACCCACCAAGAGTAACTCTGAGGGCTTACAGTGTTGTGGCAACACCACCACCACCACCACGAAAGGCCCAATTTTTCAGCCCCTGTTCAACAGGGGCATGCAATTACAATTCTTGATCTAATAATTCACAGCAGGGCCCATTGCTGCACCCACCAAGAGTAACTGTCAGGGCTTACAGTGTTGTGGCACCAGCACCACCATCAAAGGCCCAATTTTTACTACCACTGTTCAACAATTATATGTAATTAAAATTCCTGATATAATAGTTGACAGCAGGGTGTTCCAGCACCAACCAAGAGTAACTGTGAGTGCTTACAGTGTTGTGCCAACACCAACAACTAAGGGGCCTATTTCTGCAGAGTATATACGGCAGGTCCCTACTTTCAAACATCCAACTTACAAACGACTCCTACTTGCAAACGCAAGAAGACAACAGGAAGTGAGAGGAAATCTACCCCTTGGAAGGAAAATTCTCTCCTGTAAGAATTAATATGGGAGAAAGGTGTCTCCTCTGTACTGATGCTTTATCAGCAATCCTTGTTTCAAGAAAAACACCACATTTCAAAAACAGTTGTCATTGGGACGGAAAGTGAGGTGAAATGTTCTGAACAGGGGCACAGACAGCAAAACAAATGTTACAGGGGTGATAACCCTTACCTATGTTTTCCAAAGAGTTTAAAAATAGATTTTTGGGCTGGAGCTACACTTAAACAATGTACCTGTTCAAAATTACAAACAGATTCTACATAAGAACAAACCTACAGTCCCTGTCTTGTATGCACCGCCTGTATACGGCTGTTCAGAGTATATAGGGCCTTTTTTATTTTATGTGCGGGGTTCCCCTTAATATCCATACAAGACCCAAAGGGGCTGGTAATGGGCTGGGGTAGGGGGGGGGGTTCATGGGGTAGCTATGCCATTTTTCTTAAAGATTTTCATCCATATTACCGGGACCAGACATTACATTAAAGCCGCAAGCAGTTTTAAATGGCTTTTTTTTCCTTTAGAAGTGTCATTTTGTGCAGGGACAGTTCTAAACACGGGAAACACGTGGCACTTCACAGGCATACTTTAGACACCCCCCAGGTACGATATTTAAAGGAATATTTGACTTTTTTTTTTCACTTTATGCATCATTAAAATGTATGCTCCCGAAAAACGTCCGTTTTTAAAACTTCTTTTTGCATTGATACATGTCCCCTGGTGCAGAACCCGGGTTCCCAAACCCTTTTTAGGACAATAACATGCATAATAGTCGTTATAATTAGCACTTTAGAATTCGAACGTTCGCATCCATTGTATTTAATAGGGTTCTAATGTTCGTACGAACTTTCGGTCCGTTCGCGGGTTCTGGTGCGAACCGAACCCGGGGGTGTTCGGCTCATCACTACTCGCCTAGGAGAGGATTGTGGGAGCAGGTATCGGTGAGAAATTGGTATTTTCTCCCCCCCCCCCCCCCAAAAAACAAAAAACAAAAACATGAAACTCAGTTACAGGCTGGGATGAGGGAGCAAACCAGCGATACCTACACTTTTTGCCCCTGGACCCCTAGCCTAACTACAAGCGTAACTTTTTTCCCATTCCCAGGGTTCAGCTTTAACTAATTTAGAACAGTGGGCATGCTACACACACCCCAAATAAATCAACCCCCTCTACTCCCAAGCTATTTTTGGCTCTAATTAAAGGAACACTAAAGGCACAATTTTTTTTTTTTTTAAATAACAAACATGTTATACTTAGCTCCACTGTGCAGCTCGTTTTGCACAGAATGGCCCCGAACCTGGTCTTCTGGGGTCCCTCGGCGGCTGTATCGGCTCCACCCCGCAAGAACTTTCCTCCTTCATGCAAGCTCTCTCGCATAGTGGTGAGTTCTTGCGGGCGCGCTCCTGTGATACAGCTGGCGGCCATAGCCGCTCACTGTATCATTCGGCCCCGCCCCCCGGCGCGCCGCGTCATTGGATGTGATTGACAGCAGCGCGAGCCAATGGCTGCTCTGCTTTCAATCAACCAATGAATGACCCGAGAAGCCTGCGCGTTCACGGCGCGGGACTTTCGAGGGGTCAGGTAAGTAAATGGGGGCTCGGGGGGGCCGCATATACTCAGATGTTTTTTCACCTTAATGCATAGAATGCATTAAGGTGAAAAAACATGTACCTTTACAACCCCTTTAATCAAAGCAAGGAGTTGCTGTGTGCACAGAGCAACTCTAGCAGCTGCTGCTGTCAAAAAAACAACGGATGACTCATTAGCTGACAGCTGAATGTAAAAAAAAAAACATTGCCGGCAACAAAAAATTGTGAAAAAAACATCATGGGGGTCCCCCCAATCCATACCAGGCCCTTTCAGGGAACCCAACGCCAAGCGTCGGAGCAGGCAGATGGCAGCAGGCAGATGGCGTGGAGGTGGGCGTTGTGATTGATAATGGATCCACACCGGGTTTTTTAATAAAGGAATAGACACGAAGTGTGTCTGTGTTTTCTTTCTTCTTGACACTTTTTTTGGTAAATGAGTAGGGGTACAATGTACCCCATACTCATTCAGATGGGTGGGCGGGATCTGGGTGTCTAGATTCTGATAAACCCCTTTCACGCAGACTCCCAAAACCACCGGCCAGGGTTGTGGGGAGGAGGCCCTTGTCCCCACCAATGTGGGGACAAGGTGCATTGGGGTGGGGGGCCTGGCATGGTTGAGGGGGGGGGCGCTCGCTCATCCCCTACTCTCCTGGCCTGCCAGGCTGCATGCTTGGATACGGATCTCAGATGGACCCCACGTCATTTTTTTTTCTTTTGGCGTGGGACTGCCCCTCAAAATTCATACCAGACCTAACGGTCTGGCGTGGATTTGGGGGGGGGGCATGCCAATTTTTTTTTTTTTAAATGGCATGGGGCCCTCTCAAAATCTATACCAGACCCTGCGCTGCACAAATTTGTGTTCAAAACTGATCAGATGTGCCATTCAGCTGCGTTCCTATAGAAGGCAATGAGCCTGGGACCCACATCTGAACCACACAACAGTGCTCAGAAAACACACAGGACTCTTTTTAAATTTGCAGCGAATTCGCACGGCCGCTGCACCGCACATATGTGAACCGGGAAAAGGCTGCTGGTTCACAAGTCATACAACTTGGATGTGGTTCAAAACGCATTAAATTTGCATATATGTGAACGGAGCCTTATGCCGCGTACACACGATCGATTTTCTCGATGGTGAAAACACTGTCGAGAAAATCGACGGGAAAAACGAGGACCGGCTTGGTCCCCTACACACGCCCGTTTTTCCCGACATTTTTTCTCTTGGTCAAGAAAAACGACCGTGTGTAGGCTCCCCGGCAGTGTGTCCCTATGGGAAAACTGCCGCGAAAAAAAATGCCGTGAATCACGACAAGAAAAATTAGAGCATGTTCTAATTTTTCTCGTTGTGATTAATGCCGTTTTTCTCGTCGGGAAAAATGATCAAAAGCCCACACACGGTCGTTTTTCTCGTCAAAGAGAAAAAATTAAATTTTCCAGACGAGAAAAATGGTCGTGTGTACGCGGCATTAGTGTTTATCATCACAGTTCAGACAAGAAAGAGAAATACAATGTAATATTGTTACTTTTGTATCTACTCTGTTTCATTTATCTGCAGATCAAAGGGTTGAGCTCCCATCTGCAGATGCTGTCAGTTAACCCTTTTGTTGCCACTTTGGTGGCGGCAGGGCGTGTTACACACACAGTTTATACACAACGTGTATAAATCTGACGAGCCGATTGTCTGCTGTCAGATGGATGCGATAATTTCCACATTCCCCATAAGTCCCAGTTCTCCCCTCACACCTCACTACCGTGTTTCCTGAGCTTTGCATGCCCATTGGTGGACCCAGGACTGCCATGGAAGAGGGGGGAGATCGGGGAACATCCATTCCACATCACTTTCGTGTCCTGGTGTCACTCTCCCCAGCCAGTATGGCCATGGAAGAAGCTAGTGGAGCGCAATCTGTGCTCGATTAGCTTCATTGGAAAGCAGGTGAGACATCTCATTAGATGTAGTCCATTCACACCTCCTATAGCTCTGAAACGTACCGCCTGTACAGAGGTAGGGGCACAGAGCTGTAGGCAGTGTCTGCATGTCCCTGACTGATTGCGGAGCCATTGGCTCCATTCTGCTGTCAGTCAAATCCTATGACCAGAGAGTGGGGGACAGGCCTGAGCCACGCTATGTGTGTCTATGGAGGCACACAGACCAGCTCGGGAGCACGCCCACACGCCTGCCCCCATAACAAGCAGCTTGCTATGGGGGCACATGGAGGAGCCAGGAGCGCCAGTGGGGTACCCCAGTAGAGGTCCTAAGGGGCTACTCTGTGCAATACAATTGCACAGAGAAGGAAGGTATAAACCTTTTTTATTTTACAATCACTTTAACACCTTCACTTCTAACTCCTATAGGCTGGGTGGGCCTTTTGTCCTTTGGAGTGGATGTCATATGATGTCATCCCAGAAGGTGCCACTTGCGCCGTCGTGGTGCGTGCAGCAGTATAATTTGTCACTGGTGTGATTTTTCACTGGCTGTCAATGACTAATCAGTGTATTGGCTCGCTGCCGGTACCATATGACTACTGTGACCAATCACAGCAGGTCACATGACAGTTGTATACAATAGATGGCTTCCCTTCATACCATCCATTCTACATAATTGTGTTGCTAGCTGTGATTGGTCAATGTGATCACTTGGTACAGACAGGACCAATCACAGACCATCTGTACCAAGTGATTGGCTGTGGCCAATCACAGCTAATCACAAAAAACAAAAAAAAGAATCGATTTCATTCAGTAAAATGCTTGCTTATAGCAATGAAATTCACTGCTATGAGCAATCATAATGTGTAAAAAAATATATATGAATAACTTTGAGAGGAACCCGTGCTATGGAAACACAATATATAATAATGCAATTTCGGCTGCTGCTGTAGTGCAAGGTGAAAAAAAATGATAAAAATGAATAAAATTATAAAAATTTATATTAAACTCAGCGCTGAGTTTAATATTCATTTAAAATATATATATATATATATTGATCACTTCCCCATTACTATGGTAACATTATATTGCTCTGGTCACAGTGAGTTAAAAAAAAAACACTGGCCAATCACAGCTAATCACAACAACAAAAAAACAACACAATGAATTGATTTCATTCAGTAAAATGATTGATTATAGCAATGAAATTCACTGCTATAAGCAATCATAATGTGTAAAAAATAAAATAAAAATATTGATCACTTCCCCAGAGCAGTACAATGTTACTATGGTAACATTATATTGCTCAGGTCACAGTGTGTTAAAAAAACACTGGCCAATCACAGCTAATCACAACAACAACAAGAAAAACACAATGAATTGATTTCATTCGGTAAAATGCTTGCTTATAGCAATGAAATTCACTGCTATAAGCAATCATAATGTGCAAAAAAATATATATATATTGATCACTTCCCCAGAGTAGTACAATGTTACTATGGTAACATTTTATTGCTCTGGTCACAGTGTGTTAAAAAAACACTGGCCAATCACAGTTAATCACAAAAAAAAACATAATGAATTGATTTCATTCAGTAAAATGATTGATTATAGCAATGAAATTCACTGCTATAAGCAATAATTATGTGTAAAAAAATATATAGTATATTGATCACTTCCCCAGAGTAGTACAATGTTACTATGGTAACATTATATTTCTCTGGCCACAGTGTGTTAAAAAAACACTGGCCAATCACAGCTAATCACAAAAAAAAAAAAAAAAACATAATGAATTGATTTCATTCAGTAAAATGATTGATTATAGCAATGAAATTCACTGCTATAAGCAATCATAATGTGTAAAAATTGTTTTAAAAATATTGATCACTTCCCCAGAGTAGTGTGTTACTATGGTAACATTATATTGCTCTGGTCACAGTGTGTTAAAAAAAATCTTTTAAAAAAATAAAAAAATGTTATAAGAATTTAAAAAAATAAAAAAATAAATCGAAAAAAAATTCCCCCCCGTACTGTCATCAGTCAGTGCCCCTGATCACCCCCACACCAGTTATATGATGATGCTGTACTGAATTGGTGATAGTATGTATAAGAAAAAAAAATGTGACTTTAATTTAGGAGACAGCCTGCTGGTTCAGTGGGACCCGAGGAAGGCCATATTATGGAGCTAAGAAATACTTTTAAAAAATTGACAAAAAATGTGAAAAGAAAACAAATGAGGCTATTCCTGTGAAGAGGGAGAGATTTTGCTAGTTTCAAGCAACTTGACCGTCTTGAATATTGTCTCTAACCACAAAAATGGCGGCCCTTTGCACCGTATAATGTAAGTGACCGGTATGCTTTTGAGTGACAAACACAATAAGAGTGAGCCTTCCCTGTAATTATTTTTTTGCACGGTAAAAGCAGCTGCTCTTATTTCCTCCTGTCCATGAGAGCCATAGATATTCCTCCTGATTGAGAGAATATTGATTGGGAGGCCTTGGCGCAGGCTGTTCCATCAGAGCCGGGCCTAGCTCCCATCTCCCCCCCCCCCCCCCCCTCCGCCCTCCTCTGCTCGCCTTCCATTATTCAGCATCTGCTGTGCACTTACACTGCATTTCTTCACTCACCTGCTCCAGTGATTGATGCCACAGCCGCCCCAGCCTCTAATGAAGCACAGCCAGATGGATCTCGCTGTGCGCCTAACGCGCCATCCTACAGAAGGCCGGGGGGGTATTATTCACAGGCCGCTCACCTCCGTATCGATTATACATCTGCAATGGTTAGATCACACGCTGTGTGCCTGTTATATATGCATTGCTGTAGGGACATATATTACTCGCTCTCTGCAGAGACCTTCGAATTATTACTTTGTGGTTTAATATAGATGTGTGTGAGTTGGGGATAAACTTGTAATTCTCCTTTTTTTTTTTTTAAAAAAAGCCAATTTACACATAGCACAGGTATTCTTTTGGATTTTAAAATGTTAAATCTTTTAAAAGAGAAAAGAATGGGTGAAGGGTTTCAATAAAACAAATCATGCCTAAAATCAGGCATGTACTGCTGTACTGTCGCGTTAGGTAACCCATCATGCTCTGGGAATCCTTTGGCCTGTCTTAAAAGGTTCTTATATAAATAAACATGATATACGTGTAGGAAAAAAGGGATATAGAGGAGTTTGATGGCCAGCGTCATGTCACAACTGCTTCTCTACTCATACAAATCATCGGGGACACAAAAGCAGCTTGAAGTAAAGTGATGCAGCTTGAAGTAGGGTGATGCAAGTTGAAGCAGAGTGATAAAGCTTGAAGTAGGGTGATGCAGCTTGGAGCAGAGTGATGCAGCTTGGAGCAGAGTGATGCAGCTTGGAGCAGAATGATGATGCAGCTTGAAGTAGGGTGATGCAGCTTGGAGCAGAGTGATGCAGCTTGGAGCAGAGTGATGCAGCTTGAAGTAGGGTGATGCAGGTTAAAGCAGTGTGAGGTAGCTTGAAGTAGGGTGATGCAGCTTGAGGTAGGGTGATGCAGCTTGAAGTAAGGTAATGCAGCTTGTAAGCTTGGAGCAGAGTGATGTAGTTTTAAGCAGAGTAATGCAGGTTGAAGCAGATTGATGTACAGTTGCTTAAAGTTGGGTGATGCAGCTTGGAGCAGAGTGATGCAGCTTGAAATAGGGTGATGCAGCTTGAAGCAGAGTGATGCAGCTTAAAGCAGAGTGATGCAGCTTGGAGCAAGGTGATGCAGCCTGAAGCACAATGATACAGCTTGAAGTAGGGTGATGCAGCTTGAAGCAGGGTTATGTAGCTTGAAGCAGGGTGATGCAGCTTGAAACAGGGTGATGCAGTTTTAAATAGGCTGATGAAGCTTGAAGCAGGGTGATGCAGCTTGAAGCACAATGATGCAGGGCGATGCAGCTTAGGAGGTCAATTGCACCTGTCAATTAACTCTGAATATTCTCAGAAGTGGGATCGCCGATAGGAGGGTATAGGCAGTACTTTTATGCCGGGCCCAAGTTCATCGGGTCAGCAAAGAAGGCCCAGTTTATCAGATAGGCTGTACAGGGCCCCATGATTCCTAACGGCAGTCCTGCATAGCTATACTACAAGGAAGCTGACTTTATATACCGTAAGCAAGACTTGTCATTACTGAGGATGACCAGGGAAGGAAGCAGAAAGCTCAGCACAGAGATACATGGGCTGTGTCTTGTGATGGTTATGGGAGGGTCCCAGCTGTTGTCTTCGGGTTTACATATGTAGCAAGGTCTCCGGCCTCCTTCAGTCTAATGAGGACCTCCAGGGCAAGAGATAGCTGACATCTATGTGTAGATGGTGGGTTGTGAGGCATAGTGGGTGCAAGGTGGAAGTTATTGGGCGCCAGACATTTCTTGAATGCAAAAGAGATGTTTATTTCTCTTACAAACTTTTTTGGGGGAAAGAGGCTAGGGCCAGGACACCCTTGAATAGTTGCAAGTTCAATTAGCAGACTCTGAGACTTCAATAGGAGGACAGCCATGCAGGGAAAGGCCTCCAGCAATAAGCCACATCTGCACATGCAGGAATGCTGTCTCCTATGGCAACAGTCTTTAACAGTTCCTAACACAAAGCGTAACAGTTCTTTCACCTTCACTACAATCACTCCTTGTAGTTCTTCAGCCCACTGAGCTCCCGGTCTCTCGCTAGACCTTCCTCTGATTCACTGCCACTGAATCCCTTGAGCTCCTTCAATCTTTGCGGTATCTTCCTCAAGCGTCCCCCCTCTCTGCTGGAACCCTAGCTTGGCACTCCCAATACTTCTCAAGCTTCACCCCACTGGCCTGCTTGGTTCCTATGCTTGACACACAAGGCTGCTTTGCAAGCGTCACCTCCACTGGCTGGGTCCCTGACTTGATCCCCGCCTGAAGTTTCCTGATTTTCCCCCGTGCCCGTTCGGTGAGAATACTGCTCCGGTACTTGCTTCAGTTACTCACTGTGGTCCCTGGTAATAAGGTCCCTTAGTGGCGACAGCTTCTCCTCCACCTCCGACCACTGACAGATTCTCTGGTTGGCAGAACCGTCACTTCTGGTTGGACTGCAAGCCGCAGTCCCAACCCTGCGCTGCTCTCTTGCTTCTGGATAGGCCTTCAGACAGCCAAGCAGCCAGATGCCCCCTGGGATAGGCCCAATCTCTGGCCTAGCAGCCGGGGGGAACATGACACACGTCCACCCAAACAGCCGTCCAGGTGGCACAGAACACAGATCATCTGACCCCCCCTGAATATATAGGCTCTCCCAGTAGGCCAAGGGATTCAAGAAAACCCCTGCCCATTGGCTGAGATACCCCATATACCCATAACCTGACCTTGGGTTTCCCTTCTCATTTCTAGTACCACCCGGTACCTGGTCACCTAGCGGTAGAAGAGAAAAGTGCAACAAGGCCAAACATAGGGAAAAATCAATGGATCTCTAACAATCAACCAGAATAACTACTCCTGGCAAGTAAATTTGTGAGGAGCAACCCTGCCTAAACTCCAGGGTGCAACACAAAACCGGAAGTAAAAGTGCTCATCTTGGCCTTGTTGGAAGCGGTGGAGGAAACAGGGCAGTGAGTAAAGCGAAAGTGCAGCTAGGTGATCCAGGCACAGAGGTGAGGGGGCAGTAGAGAAGTACTGTTTGATAGTGGGGAGGTGGTGTAGTGGTCAGGGAGAGGGGACCAGGGGGTGAGAGCTGAGAGGGGGTGGATGGACTGTCCCGCTGGGCTCATGTTTTCCCAGGTCCTGGAAGAGAGAGGAACCGACATCCATTGCTGGCTGCTTCTCTTAGGGGTTCCCACTTGGGGGGAGCTCTGTGTAAAGTATGCTGTTCGGGAACCCATGATATCTAATGGTGATCCCTACTGGGACCACTATCCTAAAAAGGATGCCAAATGCAAGGAAGGCATACGTATGAAATAAATGTGCTCAAAGAGTTTAAAAAAAATGCATTTATCTATCTATATCTATTATGACCCTCCCGGCAAAAATACAACCTTACCTTCCTTGCCAGGGCTGGTGCTAGACTATTTTGTGCCTTAGGCAAGACCAGCTACTTGCATCCCCCTCCAAAAATTAATCTCTGGGACCATCGGATGTACAGCCATCTGCCCTACACGCCGAGAAACCGCGACAGTCGGTGGTGGTGTGTGGGCCTTCAGCCCCTTGTGAGGAGCTTGAGGATTGGCCTGGGGGTTTGCAGAACGCCCCGAAAGGTACTGCCATGGCAGAAGAGCCAGAAGGATCTGTGACTTACGTTGTTTCACCTGCAAAATCTTCACCAGTCCCCACTGTTGTTTTGCCTGAGAGGGGGTGCTATCGCAAAGTCCCCAACACCTGGGAGACCTAGCGCCCTCCTTACATGGAGTCAGAGGAGGAGGAAAGGGAGGAGTCCAGCAGTGCCCTGGAGACCCCCTAACTCTCACCATCCTACCTGCCCCTAGGACAGGGGCAGAGCCGCCACCTCACGCGGTTGTTGTGTCTTTAACAGCGGATGATCTGGGACATTAGGGAACTCTGTGGACTTTTGTTCCCCTATGTCCTGGAAGATTTGTTTCATACCGTAGAAGCACAGTTGGCAGCAGTGATACAAGACTGCAGTCTGGAACCATTTACAGATGCCCAAACACCATCAGGTGCTTGTGAAAGGGACAACCACCTGTACAGAGTCCCACCGAGTATACAGTATCGGGAGTGGAACTATGGAAACCATATTTGCACATACAAGGTGGTGGTGGTCCGTCCCAAATTTCGAGGACATCCATTATTATGTAGTTAGGCAGGTCCTGGGGACAGAGGAGTAGAAAGAGTCCTCGGACCCCAAATACTACTAGTTTGCCCAGCAAAATTCTTTGAGTCTGTTGTTTGTTTTATCGCTTTCATTACTGCATATTGTGTATGTGATTTGTTCCCATTGAGGTACGGCCTTAATAGAAACAAATCACATACACAATATGCAGGTACAAGTTGTGGAGGTGTGCTCAACAGCAGCGGGCAGCAGGATGCAGCTTTGCGGCAGACTGTGTGGGGAAGCCAGTGGAGTGTTAGGAAGTTGGCGGCGAGTAGGGAAGCCAGCAGCCATGGCTGCACCCTAGTGTGCCCTAGGCAGCTGCCTAGTTTGCCTAGTGGTAGCACCTCTTATCACAAATCCTCATCCCCAACCCACCTCCCAGCACAAGTCCTCTTCCACCCCCCAGCCCAAACCCTCTCAAGGAGGAGAAGCCGCCTATCGCCCGGGTGAAGTGCTGCCCGTCATAGATGAGGTAGGTGCTCCGGTGCTCCTGATGACCTGACTGACCGGCTGTGGCTGCACTGTTTGCCAATAAACCCCCCCCCCCAAAATAATTTACCACCAATCGCCACTGGCATAGTTGTGGATTGTGGTCCAGCTATGGATGCTCAGAGGAAGAGGAAGGTAGCAATTGCTATGCTGGCAATAATGACACTAGATAAGGAGGCAACAAGAAAGATCTCTCTGTTTGTTGCTTGCTGCATTGACTTCTGGGTTTACATTTTAACAAGCGCATGTGCTGTAGATTTTTATATCTTTGTTTTCGATCGATTACACTACGGATCTTTCGAAAATCAATACTTTAGTCAAAAAAAATCCGACCTGGCGGTTCTTTTTTTGCATTAAAATTGGCATTTCGAGAATCAAAATTAACTAACATTTCGAAATACGTACGATCGAGCGGTTTGAATGCTTTTTTGAATGATTTTCTATCTATGTATGGCCAGCATAACAGTATCTGCTAGCCCTCAGCCACAGACAACCGTGTCCCCAGCAGCGGAGCCCCGGTCCTTCCATCAATGTCCCCGCTTGTCGAGCTCACGGCGGCGGGGCGGAGGGGTGGCGGCGGGTGCAACAGGCTTCCTTGTGTTCAGTAGAGAGGGGGAGGGGTCGCCAATCCCTGCAGCCAATAGCCTTCAGTGTACAATAGAATTTTCTATTTGTACACTGAAGAGAGAAGCCGATTGGCTGCCCCAGTCTCCTCTGCACTGAACACAAGGGAAAAGAACACTCGTGGCGGCGGCGGCGGCCATTTTTGTGTAGCTGCTGCCGTTTTTAGCCCAAAACATTCCAGATTTTCCCAGGACAAAAGCAAAATCCTGGGGAAAAAATCGGGACAAGCATATTTCAGGACAAGGGTCCAAAATTTGGGATTGTCCTGGGAAAATCTGTACTGTTGGCAACTATGCTATCTATCTATCTGTCTATCTATCTATCTATCTATCTATCTATCTATCTATCTATCTATCTATCTATCTATCTTTCTATCTATCTATCTATCTATCCATCTCCTATCTATCTATCTATCTATCTATCTATCTATCTATCTATCTATCTATCTATCTATCCTCTTATGATCCATGTACTGTATCTATCTATCTATCTGCATTTTAGTATGTGTATATATCTATCAATCTACAGTATCTGTTTATCTAACTATATCATATCATTATCTATCTATCTATCTATCTATCTATCTATCTATCTATCTATCTATCTACTTAAGATGTATCTATCTATCCTCTTATGATCTATCTATCTATCTATCTATCTATCTATCTATCTATCTATCTATCTATCCTCTTATGATCTATCTATCTGCAGCGGCCTCCACTCTCTCCTCTCTATTCTTCTTGCTCTGGCTTTTGTCTAGGGGTACTCTGAAGGAGAGAGTGCGGGGTCACCACGCCAAGTCCCCCTGCAGAGTATGTGCAGTGAGAGACAATCCTCTTTTACCTTCGGGTCGGTGTTCTGCATCTGGAGCCTCCTGCTGGTTTTCTCGAACAGTGTCTGCCAGTAAATGAGCCCCACACCACTAAAGTCTAACACTCCTTTATTCTTCCGATAACAGAGTAATGCACAGACAGTTGGACTCCCTCAACGAACAGAACAGACAGGGGGGTGTGGATGCGAGTAGGCCCAGGCACAATGAACTCTCCACTTTCCTTCCTTCTCCGAAGGAGGGGGGAATTTCCTTCCAGGCGGTCTCCGATGGAAGGCTCACCTGTCACTGGCAATATGCTGCACCAGGTCTTCAAGCAAGTATCTCCCACCGGTCCATTACACCTTCCGGATTCGGGTACCCACTCCCGGGGTTCCCTAGGATCTCCTTCCCTCACAGAACTCAGTGTTGGGCACTGAGCTCCAGACCTCCATCTGAGTACCTCACCCCAGGCTAAAGGTGCCTGGGATGGAACACGACCTCCGAACGTCCTCTAGGCCTAGGCCGCCTAGAGGACCGACACGAACCACCGCCCACAGACTGAAGGTGCCCGGGACTCGACCCTGTGACAAAGATGGCCGGCCCCTTTATACCCTCTCCCAGCAAGCACGGCGGGTTCCCCGCCCCACCATACCGCTGCCGAGGAAGGACAAAAAGGGAGCACGGCACACAGCAATGGTTCAACCCCAGCCCAAGGCGACAGCGCCACCCGCTGGGCTGCAGGGAACTGCACATTACTGGTGTCTCTGCCAGTTTTAAATACACAGAAAAGTGTATACCCGCTACATATCTATCTATCTATCTATCTATCTATCTATCTATCTATATATATATATATATATATATATATATATATATATATATATATATATATATCCTCTTATGATCTATCTGTCTATCTATCTATCTATCTATCTATCTACCTATCTACAGTGAGGTCCATATATATTTGGACACAGCACAATTTTTGATTTTATTTCCAGGTATTTATTTACCAAAACATATTCAAGCTATAGTTACCATATATAATGGATATGGGCTGAAAGTGTACACTCTGCGGTTTAATTTGAGGGTATGTACATCCAAATCGGAGGAAGGGTTTAGGAATTACAGCTCTTAAGAATAGCTATCCCCCCCCCTTTTTCAAGGGACCAAAATTAATTGGACAATTGAATCAAAAGCTATTTCATGGATGGGTGTGGGCTACTCCTTTGTTATTTCTTCAAGTGCAGTATTTGCATTTGGAATCTATTGCTGTGAACCTACATAATGCGTTCAAAGGAGCTGTCCATGCACATGAAACAGGCCATTGTAAGGCATGAAAAACAAAAACAAATCCATCAGAGAGATAGCAGCAACATTGGGAGTGGCCAAATTAACTGTTTGGTACATTCTGAGGAAAGAAGAACGCACTGGTGAGCTCCGCAACATAAAAAGGCCTGGACGTCCACAGAAGACAGTGGTGGATGATCACAGGATCCTCTTTTTAGTAAAGAAAAACCCATTCACAACATTCAGACAAGTAAAGGACACTCTCCGGGAGGTGGGCGTATCATTGTCAAAGTCTACAATCAAGAGAAGACTTCATGAGAGAAAATACAGAGGGTCCACCACAAGGTGCAAACCATTCATAAGCCTGAAGAATAGAAAAGCCAGATTAGACTTTGCCAAAAAGCATCTAAAAAAACAGACCAGTTCTGTAAAAGCATTCTTTGGACGGATGAAACTAAGATTAATCTGTACCAGAATGACTGGAAGAAAAAAGTGTGGAGAAGGCTTGGAACAGCTCATGATCCAAAGCACACAACGTCATCTGTAAAACATGGTGGAGGCAGTGTGATGGCATGGGCATGCATGGCTTCCAGTGGCACTGGGTCATTGGTGTTTATTGATGATGTGACAGAAGACAGAAGCAGCCAGATGAATTCTGCAGTGTTTAGAAATATACAGTCAGCCCAGATTCAGCCAAATGCAGCAAAGTTGATTGGACGGCACTTCACAGTACAGATGGACAATGATCCAAAACACACTGCAAAAGGAGCTCTTGGAGGAAAAGAAGTGGAATATTCTGCAATGGCTGTGTCAATCACCTGATCTTAACCCAATTGAGCATGCATTTCACTTGCTGAAGGAAAAACTAAAGGCAAAAAGACCCACAAACAAAGAACAACGGAAGACAGCTGCAGTTAGAGCCTGCCAAAGCATCAAAAAGGAGGAAACCCAGTCTTCGGTAATGTCCATGGGTTCCAGACTTCAGGCAGTCATTGCCAGTAAAGGATTCTCAACAAAATATTAAAATTGAACATTTTATTTATGATTATATTTATTTGTCCAATTTCATTTGAGCCCCTGAAAATGGGGGGGGGGGGGGACCGTGTATAAAATGGTTGCAGTTCCTAAAATTTGTACTTGATATTCATGTTCAAACCCATGAATTAAAGCTGAAAGTCTGCACTTCAAATTTATTAGGATTGTTGTGTTTTAATTTTTTTCTGGTGGCATACAGAGCCAAAAGTATGGAAATTGTGCCTGTGTCCAAATATATATGGACCTCACTGTATCTGCATTTTAGTATGTGTATACATCTATCTATCTATCTATCTACATGTTATCTATCTATCTATCTATCTATCTATCTATCTATCTATCTATCTATCTATCTATCTATCTATCTATCTATCCCATCTATCTATCTATCCCATCTATCTATCTATCTATCTATCTATCTATCTATCTATCTATCTATCTATCTATCTATCTATCTTCTATCTATCTATCTATCTATCTATCTATCTATCTATCTATCTATCTATCTATCTATCTATCTATCTATCTACAGTAGCTACAGTATCTGTTATCTGTCTATCTATCTATCTATCTATCTATCTATCTATCTATCTATCTATCTATCTATCTATCTATCTATCTATCTATCTACAGTATCTGTTATCTATCTATCTATCCCTATTTCCATAGAAGAAAGTTCTGTAGTTTCTATAGCCTTAGTACAGTTGGGTGCTGCGGTGCGGTCTTTCATCAGACAGTAAATTTCGGCTGTCCTGATTGGTAGTGGGTTTGTGTGCCGCAGTCCTAATGGCCGCTGCCCACAGGCCAGGCACATCCATCTTGTTCTGTACTCCGCTGCCAAGCCCTTTAATTGGTTCTGGGTTAGTTCTCAGATAACAGCTAAAAGATTGTGAACAAATGAAGGTGAAGCAGATTGAATAAAGGCGATTTTAATAATAAACTTATTTCCTCCAGGACCTTCCTGTCAAAGCGTTTTACAGCTGCGATGTATTGCGGCCTACAGCGCCGTGTACAGGAAAGTGGACGCTCTGAGCTGTGCGCAGCGGCACGGTCTTGGTAATGTAAAGCGACCTGATTTTTTTTTTTTACGTACTGTTGACAAATTGCCGGAGAAAAGTAATTTCTCTGAATCTTAAAAAGCCTGCATGTGTTAGTGCCGGATGAAGGAAGGGAGCCTGAAGCCCGCGTAAATTATGCATTGAAATGTTGTGGGTTTTCCAATTTGGTGCAGAGTGTGCAGCCAAAACATTTTACATTGTATTTGTGTTTTGGGGAGAATTTGGAAAAATTAGGACCCCTGTTGAGTTTTTATGCTCCATGCACAGAGGGTGCTTTTACCAAAGTCAGACATTTTTTTTTTGCAAGCTTAAAGTGGAGGTCCACCCTAAAAAAAAAATATTGCACCAAAGTGCTCCAAAAAATTGAAAAAATAATAATTTTTTTACTTACCAGAAATTGCGGTTGCTATGCGGATCTTCCTAATCTGCCTCTTCCTAGTCCGCGGCAAGTCTTCTTCCTCGTCCTCCTCGCGTTGTCTGCTGGGGAATGGGGCGCGCTGCCTTCTGGGAACTGTGTGTATCCCAGAGAGCAGCCGCCCATTCATACAGTGCCGCGAGACTCGCGCATGTGCAGTAGGAAACGGGCAGTGAAGCTGCAAAGCTCCACTGCCTGTTTCCCTTAGTGAGGATAGCGGCGCCGGGACCTGGCACGATCAAGAGATCGCCCTCGGGGGGGGGCGACATCGCGGGCGCCTAGGACAGGGTAAGTGTCCTTATTAAAAGTCAGCAGCTACAGTGTTTGTAGCTGCTGACTTTAAAAAAAAAAATTGCGGGTGGAACCCGCCTCTCCATGTCATTCTATGTGTCCATGCACACATAGGCTTTTAGGAGCTGTAAGTGGCACAGACAATTTCAAGCTGCAAAAAAACAAAAAAAACAAAACAGGGCCAGCGCGTTCTGAAGACCAGCGTTACAGCAGTATGTCAAAATCAATGGTTCCCTATGAGAGCCGTCTTAACTGATTCAGCCCATTGATTTACATGGAAGTCGCATCCAAGTCAGATTATCATGATCCGACTTGTGGCAATGAGATTTGTGCTCTGAGGATCTTGAAGAGGAACCCCACGCTAAAACAAAAAAAAAATGGCGAGGTGTCTCCCGCAGATCTATACCAGGCCCTTTGAGTCTGGTATGGATCTTGAAAGGGAACCTCATGACAAAACGAAAAAAAAAAAAAAAAAAAACGGTGTGCCCCCCACACACACACAATCCATACCAGACCCTTATCAAAGCATGCAGGCAGATCAGGAAAAGCGGTGGGGACAAGCGCCCCCCTCCTGGACCATACCAGGTCACATGCCATATACATGGGGGGGGTGCTTTGCGGCAGGGGGGGGGGCTCTGCCCCAACACACAGCACCTTGTACCCATGTTGGGAAGAATGTTCCATACATTGGTGATCAGTGGGAAGAATGCTACTTACATTGGTGGTCAGTCGGAAGAATATCCCTTACATTGGTGATCAGTGGGGAATAATGCTCCTTACATTGGTGATCAGTGGGAAGAATGTTCCTTACATTGGTCATCAGTGGGAAGAATGTCCCTTACATTGGTGGTCAGTGGCAAGAATGTCCCTTACATTGGTTGTCAGTGGGAAGAATGTTCCTTACATTGGTGATCAGTGGGAAGAATGCTCCTTACATTGGTGATCAGTGGGAAGAATGTTCCTTACATTGGTCATCAGTGGGAAGAATGTCCCTTACATTGGTGATCAGTGGGAAGAATGTTCCTTACATTGGTGGTCAGTGGGAAGAATGCTTCTTACATTGGTGATCAGTGGGAAGAACGTTCCTTACATTGGTGATCAGTGGGAAGAATTTTCCTTACATTGGTGATCAGTGGGAAGAATGTCCCTTACATTTGGGGTCAGTGGGAAGAATGTCACTTACATTTGGGGTCAGTGGGAAGAATGTCCCTTACATTGGTGATCAGTGGGAAGAATGTCCCTTACATTGGTGATCAGTGGGAAGAATGCTCCTTACATTGGTGATCAGTGGGAAGAATGCTCCTTACATTGGTGATCAGTGGGAAGAATGCCCCTTACATTGGTGATCAGTGGGAAGAATGTTCCTTACATTGTGATCAATGGGAAGAATGCTCCTTACATTGGTGATCAGTGGGAAGAATGCTCCTTACATTGGAGGTCAGTGGGAAGAATGTTCCTTACATTGGTGATCAGTGGGAAGAATGTCCCTTACATTGGTGATCAGTGGGAAGAATGTTCCTTACATTGGTGATCAGTGGGAAGGATACTCCTTACATTGGTGATCAGTGGGAAGAATGCTCCTTACATTGGGGATCAGCGGGAAGAATGTTCCTTACATTGGAGATCAGTGGGAAGAATGCTCCTTACATTGGTGATCAGTGGGAAGAATGTCCCTTACATTGGTGATCAGTGGGAAGAATGTCCCTTATATTGGTGATCAATGGGAAGAATGTCCCTTACATTGGTGATCAGTGGGAAGAATGCCCCTTACATTTAGGGTCAGTGGGAAGAATTTTCCTTACATTGGTGGTCAGTGGGAAGAATGTCCCTTATATTAGTGATCAATGGGAAGAATGTCCCTTACATTGGTGATCAGTGGGAAGAATGCCCCTTACATTTGGGGTCAGTGGGAAGAATGTCCCTTACGTTGGTGATCAGTGGAAAGAATGTCCCTTATATTGGTGATCAATGGGAAGAATGTCCCTTACATTTGGGGTCAGTGGGAAGAATGTTCCTTACATTGGTGATCAGTGGGAAGAAGGAGGAGGACACACCCAAAGAGCTCTCTGAGAGAACCAGCCTTTTTCAAGCCTGGGCCTTGCCTGCTAGCTTGGCCCAGGAATAATGCCTGATCCTGGGGGAGGCCCTGGGAGGGATCCCCCTGATGACACAGGGCCTAGTGAGGAGGAGGTGGAGGACCTGACTGTGGGTCCAGGCCCTGCTATGGATACAAATGTCTTCAGTCAGAAGATTATCGATCGTTTTAGGGCGATTGGAAGAGCGGAAGAAAAACTTAAAGTTTTGAAGGCTGAACACAAAACCTTCAAAACCAAATATTTCCAGGCCTGGAGTAAAAATCGTTCGGCCATGAAGCCAAAGTTACAGGAATTGGAGTAGAAGGTGAAGAAACAATTTTTATTATTGGAAAAGATGAAAGAAAAATGTGATAATGAGAGGAAATTTTCCAGCCAGACAGCAAGTTTCATGGCCCCTCCTGCTGTGGTGGACGGTGTCCTGAATGAGGAGCAGAAAGAGAAGGCCTTGTGCAAAGAGTTGCCTGGAGTTTCTGCTGGGACATGTAGTTCATCTGCTAAGTTTGCTGCACAAGGTATGCCTGCTGTTTGCAATGAGATAGCCTCACCTGCACCTCCGTGTGGTGGGGGAGGGGATCAGCATATTGCACCATGCGCAGTGGAAGAAGCCATGGAGGTTTCACCTGTTGCAGTGTCAGACCAGCCTGCACTATCCCCTGATGGAAGTCCTGTCCTGATGGAAGAGAACCGGCCAGCTGAAGCTTCTACAAGCACAGCAGAGGGAACTGACACTGCTGGGAAGACTGCAGGAACTGTGAATATTCCAGCAAGTACTAAGAGTGACAGTAATGATAAAACAATGGAGGTGGTGGGTGGTGGTGAAGGTGTTAATACTGTGCTGGGTGGTGGTGAAGGGGTTAATACTGCTGGGAAAAATAAAAATGACATTCCTCCCCCTGCTCAGCAGAGGAAAGACTCATCGATTGTTCAGACCAAATCTGTACAATCGATATCTGCTACAAATCTGTCAGATGTTTCAAAACAAACAGATGGTTTATCTGCTGGGGGGAATGTGGGGAGTTATGCGTCAGTTTTGGGGAGTCGCACCAAGGAGGGTGGGGGGAATACTGCAAATGTTAGTGGTCACAATTTGGGGAGTTTTGGTGGGGGGATGGTTAGTGGGTACAGGAGGAGGAATGTGGTCCAGTTGAAGTGGGAGGGGGAGGGGACCCCACCAGTAAGGGGGAGGGTGGCAGAGTTGGTTCTGGAAATGGGTTTTAGTGTTTCAGATATTTTTGCTTTGATTTGCCCCGTGGGGAGTTATGAGTTTGATTTGTCCTTTGTAAAGCCTGAGGGTCTGGATTTGTTTTGGGAACGATTTAGGAGGTGCGGGGGCCTTCCGCAGTGGAACGGTTGGGTGCCAAAGGTGATTTCCAGGCAGCCTCTGATAAAATCTGTGACGATCCTGGTGAGTAATGAATCTATACCAGAGGCTGATTTAATAGTATGGCTACGCCGATATGGTGAGGTCCTCGCTCCACTGCGGAAGGTCCTTGATCTGCATGGGATTTGGACAGGGGCCTGGACAGTGTCATTAAAATTAGGGGTGCTGGGAAATGTAGTCCAACATCTGCCCTGTTCAGCCTTTCTGGGGAGGGATAGGCTGACCATTTTTACCAAGGTCAGCCTAAAGTCTGTAACAAATGTGGTGAAAAGGGCCATTTTGCATCTACCTGCACCCGTAAAAAGTGTTCACTGTGCCAGGATCTGGACCATTTGGCTAAGGATTGTACCGAAATTCGGTGCAATTTGTGCCAAAAGCTCGGTCATCCTTATAGTCAATGCCCGGAGGCATTACATAACTTGCCAGGATTGGAGGCTGAGCTGCAGAGGCTGGATAAAGAGGATGAGGCCGCTGAGACTGCTGTTGTCCCTCCTGTGTCTGTGACATCTGTTGTTTCTGTTCCCCCTAGTAATGTTGTCCCTGAGTCTGTCCCTCCTGTGTCTGTTACATCTGTTTCAGTTTCCCCTAGTAATGTGGTCCCTGAGTCTGTCCCTCCTGTGGTACGTAGATCCTCCAGACTGGCGGAAGCTGCTGGGGGGGCAGGTTTAGCGGATCTTCCCACTCAGCCTCCAGTCCCTGCCCCTCGGCAGCGCAAGCGTGGTCAGGGGAATGTGGGGGTGCTGGATGGGGGTGGGGCTGATGGAAGGGTGTCCATACCCCATGTCTCACGCTCTGTTGATGGGGATTCGGATGATGAGGGGTGGGAGAAGATTAGGAGGAAGAAAAAAAAGAAGAAGACAAGAAAAGCGGTAATTTCTTCCTCAGAGTCGGACCCAGGAGGGGTTCCTCTTGGCAACACTTTTTCTGTTTTGTCGGGTGATGAAATGTCTGATATATCTTTCTCTTTATCATCTATGGATGAGGGGGAGTCACGCTGTCTGAAGAGAGCTGTTTCTGGGGATGAGTGTGTGGTAAGGGTTAAGAAACGACTCCCCCAATCATCCTGATGGCATATCAGACCTGCCTTTGGTGAACTGCCCATCTCTGGGTGAGGAGCTCTTTTCTTTCTCTGTGTTGGTGTGAGTTGTAGTGAGATTTATTTTCTAGTAATGACATGATTTTTGCTTTTGCTGTAAAGTCCTTTTTGTTTGAGAGCAGATTTGCTATATTTATTTTCATTTTTATGTAAATATGTATATATATTGTTTTTATGCTTATTGATTGCAAGTCCTTTAATAAAGAAAAATTGGGAAGAATGTCCCTAGTGTAGCGGGAGTTAAAATTCAGGGGGAGTGCAAGGGTGGTAGTATGACCCAATGCACTGATTGTTGGGGAATCTGGGACCCTTTTATGGTTCTTGGAGGACTCTGGTGGTGTGAGGTTCCCTGCGGCCTGCAGGTGGCGTTGTCGCCCTGGGCCGGAGTTGAACCCTCACCGCAAGACTGCATCCTTTTTTTGTCCTTTTCCGACGCTTGTACAGCGGGGCGGGGAACCTGCTGTGACGCAAAGGGAGAGGAGATAAAAGGGGCGGACGCCCTGAACACGGGGTTCAGAGTCTGAGGTCAGAGTCACGCCCAGGCACCTTCAGCCTGGGTACCGGCGTTCCGGAGTTCCGGGCCCAGGTGTCCTTGACCTGGCCGGAGCGGGAGATGGAGTCCATCCCAGGCACCTTTAGCCTGGGGTGAGGTACTATTGAGAAGGCCTGAGGGCCCGGTACCTTCGACTGGGTCCCGCAAGGGTGGAGGAATCCGAGGGGGCTCTAAAGCCTTGGGTGCCCGAGTCTGAGATGAGGAGGCCAGGGAGCGTAACCCCTCCGAACAGTCCGGTGCAGCATTGCTGGTGACGGTGGGGCCTCTGGTAACTCTCTTGGATGGATGTCTTCCCTCTGACAGGGGCTGCGTTGAGCGAAGGTAATTCCTTCTCTGTTCTACACAGTCGGCGGCAGCGACTGTGCGCCATAACCGTTGGTGACACCAAAATGGTTGATTCTATCTAGGGATTGTGCCTCGACCTACTCCCCACTTATACTGAACTGTTCTTGGGTCACAACCTATCTGTGCTAAGTGACGATTTATTGCTGTTGGAGAATAAATAACAGTTGGACCTTTTCAGTGGTGTGGAACTCCAGTTACTGGGAGCAGAGGGGGTCATTTACAGGAAAGACTTGGCTCTGGGTTATACACACGATCCGATGGTAAAATAAGTTCTGGCCTTCACCTCTATCCAAAGGAGGACATGGGCCGTGGTGTATCTCATCCCTCCTCCCAGGTTCCCCTAGACAAGACAACAAGCCGAGAAGAAGAAGGGGTGAGAGGGGTGAGGTCGCTACATGTGGGGGCATCGGTGCCGGGATGTGTGAAATACCATCTGAATTTGAACTTTGCTGCCCGGAGGAGTTCCGAGTAGGTCGGCCATGTTGACCAGCGCGCCACGAGGCACACCATAGCTGCGCAGTTCCTGGGCGGGGAGAAGAGAAAGCCCGCAAACAAGTGCAGAGTATGGTAGGAGTATGTGGAAGGACACACGTTGAGATTCCGGCGCAAATTGGTCAGTGCCTAATGGAGCAGCGGACAGTCAGGATGACCTCAAATACTCCATGGATTTCTGTTCCTTCTACCACGGAGATGACCTCTTTTGCTGCTCTGATCATGGACACAGGAATAAGGCTAAGGCCCCGAGGACGTTTGGCTCTGTACACATGCAGAGACATAGAGGCCCTCTGTGTGATCTGTCCCGGCTGTTCGGGACTGATGGTCCATTTGAAGCTGTTCGGGCCATGTGAGGCTTGCAAGGAGTTTCTTTTTGAGGTGGAGCCATCCACAGTAAGGCCTCGCGCCTTCCACCTCAACTACCTCACAGGTACTGCCACTCCGGAGGGAGAGATCGAAGCCTATGCGGGCATTCCTGCGCGCACTGACCAGGGCGTGGTGAAGGCCCCAGCGGAGACTAAGAGAGAGAAATCCAAGGATGCTGCCTCGGTCACCACAAGCTCCCTGCTCCCACTGCCGAAGAGGAAAGTTGGCCTGGTGAAGGCATCCTATGGACGTGGAAGAGCTTCGCCCCGTTGCTTGCCTGGCCTGGAGGGATCCGGAGGGAAGAGCCCTGGACGTCCCTGTTCTACTAAAGGCCCAGGTGAGACAGGGGTTGGGACTGTGTGTGTGGTTGGAGGTGTCGGCAGCCCACAGTCGGTGAGGGCCGTTCAGGGGAGTGATTCCGTGTCCACTGGGAATCATCTGCCCACGGAGTTCAATGACACCTCCGACCTGGAGTCATTATCTGACGCCAGTGATGACAGGGAGATCGATGAGATCTTTCACAAGAGGGGATGGGACAAGATGCCGCTACCCTCGTCCCGTGCAACAAGGGATCCACCTATGTCCATTGGGGATAGTACACCCCGGGTGGAGGCCTCGGAGCCTAGGGAGGAATCTGGTCCCCTGTCTACCTTTCCACTTCTTGAATCATCGGATGTTTCACCTGCTCCTGTTGTGGGAGTGCAACGTGCATCACTGCGGGCTCCTAAGCTCAAATCTACAGAGGTAGTAAAAGTACCTCGTCATCCAGAATCCATCGTTCTGCCTGGAGAAGGAGACCATGCCACAATGCCACCTTTGGCCAGGCTGTAGCGTCTCTTTTGCCAAAAGGTTGCCTGTGAATATGGATGGGAATACCCATATTTGCCACGAGACTTGCTCTATGAGGTGGAAGTCTTGCGGCAGCGGTGGTACAATGAGTTCGTCTGGACAAAGCTTAAGGTACCTCACGCACGCAGATACCTCTCGTGTTCACCTACAGTTACCAGAAAATTCAAGGACTGTAGGGCAGAGTGGATGCTTGGGAGGCACATCCATGTTGACAGGGTGCTTATCTGTCGGAAGGATGGAGAGAACATAATGTGGAGACTTTTGACTAGTGATGAGCCGAACACCCCCGGGTTCGGTTCGCACCAGAACCCGCGAACGGACCGAAAGTTCGAACGAACATTAGAACCCTATTAAATACAATGGATGCGAACGTTCGAATTCTAAAGTGCTAATTATAACAACTATTATGCATGTTATTGTCCTAAAAAGGGTTTGGGAACCCGGGTTCTGCACCAGGGGACATGTATCAATGCAAAAATAAGTTTTAAAAACGGTCGTTTTCCGGGAGCAGTCATTTTAATGATGCATAAAGTGAAAAAAAAAAAGTCAAATATTCCTTTAAATATCGTACCTGGGGGGTGTCTAAAGTATGCCTGTGAAGTGCCACGTGTTTCCCGTGTTTAGAACTGTCCCTGCACAAAATGACACTTCTAAAGGAAAAAAAAGCCATTTAAAACTGCTTGCGGCTTTAATGTAATGTCTGGTCCCGGTAATATGGATGAAAATCTTTAAGAAAAATGGCATAGCTACCCCATGACCCCCCCCCTACCCCAGCCCATTACCAGCCCCTTTGGGTCTTGTATGGATATTAAGGGGAACCCCGCACATAAAATAAAAAAGGCCCTATATACTCTGAACAGCCGTATACAGGCGGTGCATACAAGACAGGGACTGTAGGTTTGTTCTTATGTAGAATCTGTTTGTAATTTTGAACAGGTACATTGTTGAAGTGTAGCTCCAGACCAAAAATCTATTTTTAAACTTTTTGGAAAACATAGGTAAGGGTTATCACCCCTGTAACATTTGTTTTGCTGTCTGTGCCCCTGTTCAGAACATTTCACCTCACTTTCCGTCCTAATGACAACTGTTTTTGAAATGTGGTGTTTTTCTTGAAACAAGGATTGCTGATAAAGCATCAGTACAGAGGAGACACCTTTCTCCCATATTTATTCTTACAGGAGAGAATTTTCCTTCCTAGTGGTAGATTTCCTCTCACTTCCTGTTGTCTTCTTGCGTTTGCAAGTAGGAGTCGTTTGTAAGTTGGATGTTTGAAAGTAGGGACCTGCCGTATATACTCTGCAGAAATAGGCCCCTTAGTTGTTGGTGTTGGCACAACACTGTAAGCACTCACAGTTACTCTTGGTTGGTGCTGGAACGCCCTGCTGTCAACTATTATATCAGGAATTTTAATTACATATAATTGTTGAACAGTGGTAGTAAAAATTGGGCCTTTGATGGTGGTGCTGGTGCCACAACACTGTAAGCCCTGACAGTTACTCTTGGTGGGTGCAGCAATGGGCCCTGCTGTGAATTATTAGATCAAGAATTGTAATTACATGCCCCTGTTGAACAGGGGCTGAAAAATTGGGCCTTAGGCACTGGTGGCACAACACTGCAACCCTTCACAGATACTGTACTTGGAGCACAGCAATGAGCCCTGTTGCAAAGTATTGCTTCAAAAATTGTAATGACACGCCCCTGTTAAACAGGGGCTGAAAAATTGGGCCTTAGGCACTGGTGGCACAACACTGCAACTCCTCACAGATACTGTACTTGGAGCACAGCAATGAGCCCTGTTGCAAAGTATTGCTTCAAAAATTGTAATTACACGCCCCTGTTAAACAGGGGCTGAAAAATTGGGCGTTAGGCACTGGTGGCGGCACCCATAAACAAAAATGATCTTCCAAGCTATCATCATCAATCGTATCATTGAGGACTCGGAGGAGGAGGATAGCCAGTCAACATAACAGCACAGGCACTCAGCATCAGCATCAGTCTTGAAGGGATGTGACATTTTAAAATCAATTAGTCTGTTATATCAGCATCAGGTGTGTGGTAGCTGGTGGTGATCCAAGACTGGTTCATCTTGATGAAAGTCAGTCGATCAACCGAGTCGGTGGACAGGCGCACCCTGTGATCCGTGACAAATCCTCCAGCAGCACTGAATGTGCGTTCCGAAAGAACGCTGGATGCAGGACAGGCCAGTAGCTCAATTGCATACTGTGCAAGCTCTGGCCAGTGATCCATCCTCAAGACCCAGTAAGCCAGAGGATTTTCGGTGGGGAAGGTGTCCAAGTCTGACCTTGCCCCTAGATATTCCTGCACCATGTTTATCAGACGCTGGCGATGGTTGCTGGAACCGATCATACTTTGGGGCTGCGGACTAAAGAATTGTCTGAACGCATCGGTCAGACGGCCACCTTCCCCACCGCTCCTTCTTTGACTGGCCGAAGCCTCAGCAACTCGTTGTCCAGGACCAGGAGTTTGCAACCTCCCAGTCTCTGGGAACGCGTTGCACAGACCTTTCTGCAAGGCCTCCCGGAGTTGTCTCATCCTCTGCTCCCTCTGCGACGGTAACATAAGGTCCGCAACCTTACCCTTGTACCGTGGATCAAGGAGAGTGGCCAGCCAGTAATGGTCCCTCTCCTTGATCCGAAGAATACGAGGATCCTTCCGCAGACTTTGCAGGATCAGGGAGGCCATGCAGCGTAGGTTTGCTGAGGCATTCGCTCCGGAGTCCTCTGGGTCACTAAGGACGACATGATCCGCAGCCACCTCCTCCCAGCCACGTACAAGTCCACTGGTTTCTTGGGACTGTAAATCATCCCTAAAAGACTGCTGCTGATGATGCTGAGTGCCAGCCTCCACCTCCATGCTGACACAATCCTCCTCCTCCTCCTCCTCCTCCTCCTCCTCTTCCTGTGCGATGGGTGGGACAGAAGGAACACTGTCTGGGTAAAGGGGGCCTTGAGAGGCAAGGAAGTCCTCCTCTTCCTGCCTCTGTTCTGCCTCAAGTGCCCTGTCCATTATTCCACGCAGCGTGTGCTCCAACAGGTGGACAAGAGGTACAGTGTCACTGATGCATGCACTGTCACTGCTCACCATCCTCGTGGCCTCCTCAAATGGTGCCAGGACAGTGCATGCATCCCTGATCATGCCCCACTGGCGTGGAGAAAAAAAACCAAGCTCCCCTGACCCTGTCCTGGTGCCGTAGTCGCACAGGTACTCATTGATGGCCCTCTGCTGCGTGTGCAGCCGCTGCAGCATGGCCAACGTTGAGTTCCACCTGGTGGGCATGTCACATATAAGGCGGTTCTTGGGCAGGTTCAACTCCTTTTGCAGCTCAGCCAGGCGAGCACTGGCATTATAAGATCTGCGGAAATGCACACAGACTTTCCTGGCCTGCCTCAGGACATCCTCTAAGCCCGGGTACCTGCCCAAGAAGCGCTGCACCACCAGGTTAAGGACGTGAGCCACACAGGGCACATGGGTCAGTTGTCCCTGTCGGAGGGCGGAGAGGAGGTTGGTGCCATTGTCGCAAACCACCATTCCTGGCTTAAGCTGGCGTGGCGTCAACCACCTCTCGGCCTGGCCCTGCAGAGCAGACAGGACCTCTGCCCCAGTGTGGCTTCTGTCCCCCAAACACACCAGCGCAAGCACGGCATGGCATCTTTTTGCCTGCGTACTTGCGTAGCCCCGTGAACGGCTACGGAGCACCGCTGGTTCATAGGACAAACCACAGGAAGAGGCCATGGAGGAAGAAGAAGAGGAGGGGGTGGAGGAGAGAGGTGTGTCACAACCAGTAGTAGCATTTTGGAGGCGTGGCGGTGGGACAACCTCCAACACTACTGCACCTTGTCCTGAATCCTTCCCAGCTGCCAAAAGAGTGACCCAATGGGCCGTGAAAGAAAGGTAACGTCCCTGTCCATGCCTGCTGGACCATGAGTCAGCGGT
Organism: Rana muscosa; assembly: GCA_029206835.1. Taxonomy (NCBI): domain Eukaryota; kingdom Metazoa; phylum Chordata; class Amphibia; order Anura; family Ranidae; genus Rana; species Rana muscosa. Next base: position 47,166,056 of record JARGYO010000094.1, on the reverse strand, counting down.
AATATGCACCTTACCGCTGACCGCCCTGTCCAGCGAGGCCAAGACATTGCCTTCCACATGCCGGTAGAGAGCCGGAATAGCCTTCCGTGAGAAAAAGTGGCGTTTGGGAACCTGCCACTGAGGAACCGCACATTGCACAAACTCACGGAAGGGGGCCGAGTCTACCAACTGAAAAGGCAGCAGTTGAAGCGCTAGCAATTTAGCCAAGCTAGCATTCAACCGCTGGGCATGTGGATGGCTGGGAGTGAACTTCTTTCGACGGTCCAGCAGCTGGGGCAGGGAAATTTGCCTGCTAGAATCGGACGTCGGTGTACTGCTAGCAGAGTGGGCGCAAGTACTTGGCTGTGACACACCTAATTCTACACCTTCATTCCTCTCAGTGCATGTTTCAGAGAGGACTGAAGTTATAGTGGGGTTGGAGATCCCAGCTGATGCGGTGCAAGGAGAGGTCCGCTTTGTTCTTTGGTGTGGGTCTTTGAGGTAGGCTTGCCAACGAGCTGCATGGCAGGTCAACATATGTCTGGTCAGGCATGTGGTACCCAAGCGGCTGATGTTTTGGCCACGCGATATACGCTTGAGACATATGTTGCAAACAGCAGCTGTGCGATCTGATGCACTAGCCTCAAAAAAGGCCCACACCAAAGAACTTTTTGAATGACGGGCAGAGGCAGCGCCCTGCACAGGCGGAGCTCTGCGGTGTGATTCCGTCGGTGTACTGCCCTTACGCTGGCCACCAAAGGGCATCCTGCCTCGTTGGAGATGTGCCTCCTCCTCATCCTCCTCCTCCTCCTCTCTCCTATTAGGCACCCACGTGGAGTCATTGACCTCATCATCCCCTCCCTCCTCATCACTGGAGCCAATCTGGCAGTATGCTGCAGCTGCTGGAACATGACTGCCAGATTGGTGTCCTTCTTGAGCATCCCCTCTGTCTGCTCTCACGCTACTGCCTTCCTCTAGCTGGGTTTCATCATCAGACCCTTCGAAACGCTGGGCATCCTCCTGGAGCATGTACCCAACACTGTGCTGAAACAGTTCGGGGGACTCCTCAGGAGGAGGACATGGTGGGTCTAGGGAAGGAGTGACTGATGATTTGTCTGACATTGATACCAGGGAAGACGACGCTTTGGCAGCTGCTTTTCCAGTACCCTGAGCCTGGGTGAGAGAGGATGAGGAGGAGGAGGAGGGCTTGGTCATCCACTCTACCAAGTCTTCGGCATGATGTGGCTCAACATGTCCAGCTGCCGAAAAGAAGGACAAGCGTGTCCCATGGCCATGTGCTGATGACAATGCACCGCGTCCACGACCAGCACTGTTGCCCCCAGACACAGAGCCTGCTTGCCCTCTTTTATTGCCTCCTGACTGTCTGCCTCTCCTTGTTTGCCTTCCAGACATTCTAATAGATGGCCTGCAGGGAGATGGGAAAAAAGCAATAAGGGCTACCTTCAGGTGTCCTTCTCTGTCCCTTGAAACAAGGACTTTCACAGTGAAAGAAACTGACACTGTCCCTACCTAGAGTTTTCTGTCCCTAGAATAAATTTTTTTTTTAATCACAATATAGCACAAGGACAATTCACTCAATGTCTCTCCAGGTCCCTGGAAACAAGGACTTGCAGAGTGAAAGAAACTGACACTGTCCCTACCTAGAGTTTTCTGTCCCTAGAATAAATGTTTTTTTTAAGCACAATATAGCACAAGGAAAATTAACTCACTGTCCTTACAGGTCCCTGGAAACAAGGACTTGCAGAGTGAAAAAAAAAAAACACTCTCCCTACCTACAGTTTTCTGTCCCTAGAAAAAATGTTTTTTTTAAGCACAATATAGCACAAGGACAATTAACTCACTGTCCTTACAGGTCCCTGGAAACAAGGACTTGCAGAGTGAAAGAAAAAAAACACTCTCCCTACCTACAGTTTTCTGTCCCTAGAAAAAATGTTTTTTTTAATCACAATATAGCACAAGGAAAATTAACTCACTGTCCTTACAGGTCCCTGGAAACAAGGACTTGCAGAGTGAAAGAAAAAAAACACTCTCCCTACCTACAGTTTTCTGTCCCTAGAAAAAATGTTTTTTTTAATCACAATATAGCACAAGGAAAATTAACTCACTGTCCTTACAGGTCCCTGGAAACAAGGACTTGCAGAGTGAAAGAAACTGACACTGTCCCTACCTAGAGTTTTCTGTCCCTAGAATAAATGTTTTTTTTAAGCACAATATAGCACAAGGACAATTAACTCACTGTCCTTACAGGTCCCTGGAAACAAGGACTTGCAGAGTGAAAGAAAAAAAACACTCTCCCTACCTACAGTTTTCTGTCCCTAGAAAAAATGTTTTTTTTAAGCACAATATAGCACAAGGAAAATTAACTCACTGTCCTTACAGGTCCCTGGAAACAAGGACTTGCAGAGTGAAAGAAAAAAAACACTCTCCCTACCTACAGTTTTCTGTCCCTAGAAAAAATGTTTTTTTTAATCACAATATAGCACAAGGAAAATTAACTCACTGTCCTTACAGGTCCCTGGAAACAAGGACTTGCAGAGTGAAAGAAACTGACACTGTCCCTACCTAGAGTTTTCTGTCCCTAGAATAAATGTTTTTTTTAATCACAATATAGCACAAGGAAAATTAACTCACTGTCCTTACAGGTCCCTGGAAACAAGGACTTGCAGAGTGAAAGAAACTGACACTGTCCCTACCTAGAGTTTTCTGTCCCTAGAATAAATGTTTTTTTTAAGCACAATATAGCACAAGGACAATTAACTCACTGTCCTTACAGGTCCCTGGAAACAAGGACTTGCAGAGTGAAAGAAACTGACACTGTCCCTACCTAGAGTTTTCTGTCCCTAGAATAAATGTTTTTTTTAAGCACAATATAGCACAAGGAAAATTAACTCACTGTCCTTACAGGTCCCTGGAAACAAGGACTTGCAGAGTGAAAGAAACTGACACTGTCCCTACCTAGAGTTTTCTGTCCCTAGAATAAATGTTTTTTTTAAGCACAATATAGCACAAGGACAATTAACTCACTGTCCTTACAGGTCCCTGGAAACAAGGACTTGCAGAGTGAAAAAAAAAAAACACTCTCCCTACCTAGAGTTTTCTGTCCCTAGAAAAAATGTTTTTTTTAAGCACAATATAGCACAAGGACAATTAACTCACTGTCCTTACAGGTCCCTGGAAACAAGGACTTGCAGAGTGAAAGAAAAAAAACACTCTCCCTACCTACAGTTTTCTGTCCCTAGAAAAAATGTTTTTTTTAATCACAATATAGCACAAGGAAAATTAACTCACTGTCCTTACAGGTCCCTGGAAACAAGGACTTGCAGAGTGAAAGAAAAAAAACACTCTCCCTACCTACAGTTTTCTGTCCCTAGAAAAAATGTTTTTTTTAATCACAATATAGCACAAGGACAATTCACTCACTGTCCTTACAGGTCCCTGGAAACAAGGACTTGCAGAGTGAAAGAAACTGACACTGTCCCTACCTAGAGTTTTCTGTCCCTAGAATAAATGTTTTTTTTAAGCACAATATAGCACAAGGACAATTAACTCACTGTCCTTACAGGTCCCTGGAAACAAGGACTTGCAGAGTGAAAGAAAAAAAACACTCTCCCTACCTACAGTTTTCTGTCCCTAGAAAAAATGTTTTTTTTAAGCACAATATAGCACAAGGAAAATTAACTCACTGTCCTTACAGGTCCCTGGAAACAAGGACTTGCAGAGTGAAAGAAAAAAAACACTCTCCCTACCTACAGTTTTCTGTCCCTAGAAAAAATGTTTTTTTTAATCACAATATAGCACAAGGAAAATTAACTCACTGTCCTTACAGGTCCCTGGAAACAAGGACTTGCAGAGTGAAAGAAACTGACACTGTCCCTACCTAGAGTTTTCTGTCCCTAGAATAAATGTTTTTTTTAATCACAATATAGCACAAGGAAAATTAACTCACTGTCCTTACAGGTCCCTGGAAACAAGGACTTGCAGAGTGAAAGAAACTGACACTGTCCCTACCTAGAGTTTTCTGTCCCTAGAATAAATGTTTTTTTTAAGCACAATATAGCACAAGGACAATTAACTCACTGTCCTTACAGGTCCCTGGAAACAAGGACTTGCAGAGTGAAAGAAAAAAAACACTCTCCCTACCTACAGTTTTCTGTCCCTAGAAAAAATGTTTTTTTTAAGCACAATATAGCACAAGGAAAATTAACTCACTGTCCTTACAGGTCCCTGGAAACAAGGACTTGCAGAGTGAAAGAAAAAAAACACTCTCCCTACCTACAGTTTTCTGTCCCTAGAAAAAATGTTTTTTTTAATCACAATATAGCACAAGGAAAATTAACTCACTGTCCTTACAGGTCCCTGGAAACAAGGACTTGCAGAGTGAAAGAAACTGACACTGTCCCTACCTAGAGTTTTCTGTCCCTAGAATAAATGTTTTTTTTAATCACAATATAGCACAAGGAAAATTAACTCACTGTCCTTACAGGTCCCTGGAAACAAGGACTTGCAGAGTGAAAGAAACTGACACTGTCCCTACCTAGAGTTTTCTGTCCCTAGAATAAATGTTTTTTTTAAGCACAATATAGCACAAGGACAATTAACTCACTGTCCTTACAGGTCCCTGGAAACAAGGACTTGCAGAGTGAAAGAAAAAAAACACTCTCCCTACCTACAGTTTTCTGTCCCTAGAAAAAATGTTTTTTTTAATCACAATATAGCACAAGGAAAATTAACTCACTGTCCTTACAGGTCCCTGGAAACAAGGACTTGCAGAGTGAAAGAAACTGACACTGTCCCTACCTAGAGTTTTCTGTCCCTAGAATAAATGTTTTTTTTAATCACAATATAGCACAAGGACAATTAACTCACTGTCCTTACAGGTCCCTGGAAACAAGGACTTGCAGAGTGAAAGAAACTGACACTGTCCCTACCTAGAGTTTTCTGTCCCTAGAATAAATGTTTTTTTTAAGCACAATATAGCACAAGGACAATTAACTCACTGTCCTTACAGGTCCCTGGAAACAAGGACTTGCAGAGTGAAAGAAACTGACACTGTCCCTACCTAGAGTTTTCTGTCCCTAGAATAAATGTTTTTTTTAAGCACACTATAGCAGAAGCACAAAACACACTGACACTCTCCCTACCTATCCTTCTCTTTCCCTAAACTAAAGGAATCCAGGTTAAGCAAGAAAGAAATAACAGTCACTGTCCCTGCCTATGCTACTCTATCCCTGCTCCGGAACACACTACACTAGGCCGCCGTGCTGGCGGCCTTTTATAGTGTGGGGCGTGTACTAAACACCCTCAGCAATAATTGGCCACAGGCATCCTGCCTGTGGCCAATCATTGCTCTCCTCGCTGCCGGCGCTGTGATTGGCCAAGCATGCGGGGTCACAGTGCATGCTTGGCCAATCACAGCGCCTGGATGACACTGCGATGGCGTAGTGCATTGTGGGCCGTTCGCGTCACTCGAATTTGGCGCGAACGGCCCAAATCGTTCGATCTTCGTCGAACGATCGAACAGCCAATGTTCGAGTCGAACGTATGTTCGACTCGAACACGAAGCTCATCCCTACTTTTGACAAGCATTTAAAGCCTTTGTTCCTGCCGCACCCAAAGTTCTACTTATAGGAGGAAAAGACTCCTTTATATTCTCTTTTGCTGCTGGACTTTCCAGAGTGTTTTGCTGGAACACAGGGACTGTGCCCTACCAAATTTTTATTGTGGGGTGTTTTACTCTTAGGAGAAATGGGAGCAGTTGCTGTTGTTTATTCTCCCTCCTTCTCCTCCCATCAAGGAAAAAAAATCAATGACTTTGGGGCATAGCCAGTATAGGGCCACAGCACAGAGAAGTGAAGTTCATCTGGATCTGACAAGTGTCTTTACCGTGGCATTGCCACCACTCTGCACCATACTTATTGGAGCGAATGGGTTTCTTTACGGATAGACCCATTCCTTTCAAGAAAACACATACATTGTGTTAGGATGTGTGTTTTCTTTTCTTTTTTTCCCTCTGCAGGAGAATCATCTATCAAGGCTGCTGAGAATGGGGTGGTTCTTAGATAGCAGAGAGGGGGGAAATGTAAATGTGTAAAATTACCTAAAGTGTTTTTGATATAAGTTTGCTGTTTTATATTCCTGTTTCCCTTTCCCATTTTAGGTCCTGGCACAATTCATGGCTAAATTTCAAGGTTTGGTTCTATGTGTAGTTTGGTCTCTGGGTTGAACTTATGTTACCACTCTTTGGGAGACATGGGTTTGCACCAGACACTGGGGACCAGTGTCAAATCACTGGGGGGAGAGTGTAGCAGGGGTTAAAATTTAGGGGGAGTGCAAGGGTGGTAGTATGACCCAATGCACTGATTGTTGGGGAATCTGGGACCCTTTTATGGTTCTTGGAGGACTCTGGTGGTGTGAGGTTCCCTGCGGCCTGCAAGTGGCGTTGTCGCCCTGGACCGGAGTTGAACCCTCACCGCAAGACTGCATCCCTTTTCGTCCTTTTCCGGCGCTTGTACAGCGGGGCGGGGAACCTGCTGTGACACAAAGGGAGAGGAGATAAAAGGGGCGGACGCCCTGAACACGGGGTTCAGAGTCGGAGGTCAGAGTCGCGCCCAGGCACCTTCAGCCTGGGTGCCGGCGTTTCGGAGTTCCGAGCCCAGGTGCCCTTGGCCTGGCCGGAGCGGGAGATGGAGTCCATCCCAGGCACCTTTAGCCTGGGGCGAGGTACTATTGAGAAGGCCTGGGGCCCGGTACCTTCGACTGGGTCCCCCATGGGTGGAGGAATCCGAGGGGGCCGTAAAGCCTTGGGTGCCCGAGTCTGAGATGAGGAGGCCAGGGAGTGTAAGCCCTCCGAACAGTCTGGTGCAGCATTGCTGGTGACGGCGGGGCCTCTGGTAACTCTCTTGGACGAATGTCTTCCCTCTGACAGGGGCTGCGTTGAGCGAAGGTAATTCATTCTCTGTTCTATACAGTCGGTGGCAGCGGCTGTGTGTCATAACCGTTGGTGACACCACAATGGTTGATACTATCTAGGGATTGTGCCTCGAACTACTCCCCACCTATACTGAACTGTTCTTGGGTCACAACTAGAGTTGAGCGGGTAGCTGGATATTCGGGTCCGGCGGGTTCGGCCGAACTTCGGAAAAAAGTTCGGATTCGGGACCAAACTTTAACCCGAACCCGGACCCGGACCCCATTGAAGTCAATGGGGACCCAGACTTCTGACGACTAAAAAGGCTCTAAAAAAGTAATGGAAAGGGCTAGAGGGCTGCAAATGGCAGCAAAATGTTGTTAAGAACATGGCAAGTGCTCTGCAAACAAATGTGGATAGGAAATAACTTAAAAGAACATAAAAAAAATTAAAAAATAAAAAAATATGCTGGAGGCCCGATTTTCAGCAGAAGAGGTACAGGAAGTCATTAAGAACCTCAGAAACTCAACGGCACGATGCGACACATATGGTGGGAATGCCCCAGAATACGCCCTTTCTGGAATAAATTATTTAATTTAATGGATAAGCTAGTGGGAAAATAAAATACTTTGAAATAAAAATGTAGCGGGGTGCTAAATTTAAGGAAAGTGTTTGAGTGGTAAATAGGCTCAAATACCCTAATTCTGTAGGATTCATGGACCATTTTGTCCTCGGGGGACAGTATTGGTGTGCAGTTCCCTGCGGCCTACAGGTGGCGCCTTTTGTGTCCCCTCTTGGCAGTAGTACAGCGGGGCGGGGAACCTGCTGTGCATGCCAGGAGAGCATATAAAAGGGGCAGACCTTTGGCCTGGGGGCTGATGTCCAGTGGGGTCCGCGCCCAGGTGCCTTCGGCCTGGGTGCATGTGTTCCTGTTCCATCTCGGGCACCTTTAGCCCGGGGTGAGGTACTATCCTGGAGTTCTTGCTGCCCTGGGTATGGAGGCCTAGGGGCAGGAGTAAAGCCTGGAGTCCAGAGCCGCCTCGTGTAGGGGACCCTGTTCCAGGGAAGGGAGGATCATTCTGATGGACCGATGCAGGAGTCACGGTGAAGGAATGGTCTGTTGACTCCCTGGAGAGATGTCTTCCCCTTGATATGGGCTAGGTTCGTAGAAGGAGAAGCTCAAGGTCACCTTGACTGTATCAGAGGCCTTATTCAACCGGCCCGTGGCAGGGGCCTTATACACCCTGGTCTGTGGCTGAGACCAAAGTTCTCCAGGCCCGTGGCAGGGGCCTTATACACCCTAGTCTGTGGCAGAGACCAAAGTTCTCCAGGTCTGTGGCAGGGGCCTTGTACACCCGGTCTGTGGCAGAGACCAACCTCAATGTCTGTGGCAGAGACCGTGCGCCAAAAACTGTTTGAGAAACCTAAGCAGTGAAGTGAATGTGCTACGTTTGTGCCTGGACCTCCTCCACACCTTAAGCTGTCCTGTTTCTTTGCTCTAACCTTTTCTATCTGAGTACAGTTTATTTTGCCATGAGAGAATAAGAGTTGGAGTTTCAGCTGGTGTGGACATTGACTTTACTGGCAATTAAAGGACTTGCCTCTACCTACAGTAGAGGTGAGAATCATCCTCTGGAGGAGTTTTGACTCCGGCTGTGGACACGGCCCGTCAAGTACACCGCTCAACCTCTTTATATAGGAGGATACGGGCTGGTAGTGCGGTGTGCCTTTCTCCCTCCTGCGAAGAGCCAACAACATAAAGGCAGGTAAGGGGGAAAGGATCTGTGCGCTACAAAAAAATAAAATAAAATTTTTAATCTTGGCCTAGCAGGACGAGGTCCATATGGAGTAGGAGGTTGAGGTGGCGGTGGATGTGGCTGTGTAGGTGGAAGCGGCGGTGGAGGAGGACGAGGTAGCCAACACTGGTTCAAAAATACAACAATGGCTGGGTAAGGCCGGTGATGTGTCGAATTCTGTCCCCTGTCGAATAGTGTCCGCCCTGTACTGCGCTTGCTGAGTATGTAGGACAATGGGATTTCAAAAATCTCCCAAGACTAACGGCGCCTGCGTGTTGAGTTCAGGTGAAGGCCACACCATCCGTGGTTCAAGCCGAGCCAAGCAAGGCCGCGATCGAAGCGAGCCCGTGAGGGGCCCTGTTACTATGTGCTACCGTATGTCCTCTTGGAAGGTGGGGCTTGAACCTGCACTCACAGCGCAGGCGCCGTTCATCTTCGGAGATTTTGTGAATCTCCTTGTCCTCTGTACTGCGCAAGCGCTGCGCCTGCGCAGTACGGGCCGGGCACAATCCGATGGCCGGACAGTTTGTCACAACACCGGTATACATGTCTATTCTGCACAAGGTACGGACAAGTCCTGTGGGATCCATGCCTGGTTCATTTTAATGAACGTGAGCTTGTCCACATTGGCTCTGGACAGGCGGCTGCGCTTGTCTGTGATAACGCCCCCTGCCGTGCTAAATACACGTTCAGATAATACACTGGCTGCAGGGCAGGCCAGCACCTCCAAGGCATAAACGGCAAGCTCAGGCCATGTGCCCAATTTGGAGACCCAGAAGTTAAAGGGGGCAGACCCGTCATCCAGTACGTGTAGGCCTGTGGACACATACTGCTCAACCATGTTGGTGAAATGCTGCCTCCTGCTAAGACGTTCCATCTCAGCTGGTGGTGCTGGTTGTTGTGGCGTGCTGACAAAGCTTTTCCACATTTCGGCCATGCTAACCCTGCCTTCTGAGGTGCTGCCGGTGCCCCGGCTGCGTTGGCGACCTCTTCCTCCTCCTCTGCCTTCGCCTTGTGCTTCCACCGTACGCCCGCTGTCAGGTGGGAATGCCACCAGCAGCGCGTCTACCAGCGTGCGCTTGTACTCGCGCATCTTACGATCCCGCTCCAGTGAGGGAATTAAGGACGGTACGTTGTCCTTGTAACGGGGATCCAGCAGGGTGGCCACCCAGTAATCAGCACCAGTTAAAATGTGGGCAACTCGGCTGTCGTTGCGGAAACACTGCAGCATGTAATCGCTCATGTGTGCCAGGCTGCCCAGAGGCAAAGAAAAGCTGTCCTCTGTGGGAGGTGTATCGTCTGTGTCCTCTGTATCCCCCCAGCCACGCACCAGTAATGGCCACGAGCTGGTCTGAGTGCCACCCTGCTGTGAACATGGCTCCTCCTCCTCCTCCTCCTCCTCCTCCATCTCCTCCTCCACCTCGTCATCCTCCAGAACTGTGCCCTTTCTGCCGGACAATTGTGTACCTGGCGTTTGTTGGTGCAGGAACCCACCCTCGTAGCCACTTGTGAAAGACTGCCCTGAAAGCCTTTGAAATGATCCCGCTTCCTCCTCCTCCTCCTCATCCTCCTGTGCCACATCCTCTTCCATCATCGCACGAAGCGTTTTTTCAAGGAGGCATAGAACTGGGATAGTAACGCTGAGAACGCCGTCATTGGCACTGGCCATGTTGGTGGAGTACTCGAAACAGCGCAACAAGGCACACAGGTCTCGCATGGAGGCCCAGTTATTGGTGGTGAAGTGGTGCTGTTCCGCAGAGCGACTCACGCGTGATTGCTGCAGCTGAAACTCCACTATTGCCTGCTGCTGCTCGCACAGTCTGGCCAGCATGTGCAAGGTGGAGTTCCACCTTGTGGGCACGTCACATATGAGGCGGTGAGCGGGAAGGCCGAAGTTACGCTGCAGCGCTGACAGGCGAGCAGCAGCAGGGTGAGAACGCCGAAAGTGCGCACAGACAGCCCGCACTTTCTGCAGCAGCTCTGGCATATTGGGGTAATTTTTAAGGAACCTCTGGACCACCAAGTTCAGCACATGCGCCAGGCAAGGGATGTGCGTCAAACCGGCTAGACCCAGAGCTGCTACGAGATTTCGCCCATTATCGCACACCACCAGGCCGGGCTTGAGGCTCACTGACAGCAACCACTCATCGGTCTGTTGTTCCATGTCCCTCCACAACTCCTGCGCGGTGTGGGGATTTTCCCCCAAACAGGAAAGTTTTAAAACTGCCTGCTGTCGTTTACCCCTGGCTGTGCTGAAGTTGGTGGTGAAGGTGTTACGCTGAATGGATGAGGAGGCGGTAGAGGATGAGGAAGCGGAGAAGGAGGAGTTAGCAACAGGAGGCAAACTGAAGCGCCCTGCAATCCTCGGTGGTGGAAGGACATGCGCCAAACCGCTATCTGCCTCAGGCCCAGCCGCCACTGCATTTACCCAGTGTGCTGTTAGGGAGATATAACGTCCCTGACCGTGCTTACTGGTCCACGCATCCGTAGTTAGGTGGACCTTGCCACAGATGGCGTTGCGCAGTGCACACCTGATTTGTCCCCCACCTGGTTGTGCAGGGAAGGGATGGCTCGCCTGGAAAAGTAGTGGCGGCTGGGCACGACGTACTGCGGGACAGCCAATGCCATCAGGCTTTTAAAACTCTGCGTCTCCACCAGACGGAATGACAGCATTTCAAAGGCCAGGAATTTTGAAATGCTGGCATTCAGGGCCAGGGATCGCGGGTGGCTGGGGGTTACTTCCTCTTCCGCTCCAATGTTTGGGAGATAGAGAGCTGAACGCTTCCATGGGACATTGTGGAGATGGTTGGTGACCCAGGTGGTAGTGTTGCTGGCAGATCCTCTGTTTGCGGGGTGACAGGTGCCACTGTCACTACAGAGGTGGATGAAGAGGCCGAGACTGCAGCAGAAGAGGAAGCAGGAGGAGCCAGAGACCTTTCTTGGTTTTTGAGGTGTCTACTCCACTGCAGCTCGTGCTTTGCACTTAGATGCCTGGTCATGCAGCTTGTGCTCAGGTTGAGAACGTTTATGCCTCGCTTCAGGCTCTGATTGCACAGCGTGCAAACCACTCGTGTCTTGTCATCAACACACTGTGTGAAGAACTGCCACGCTAGGGAAGTCCTTGGACCTGGCTTTGGTGTGCTCGGTCCCTTGCTGCGTTGGGCAGTAGCAGATGTACTGTCTAGGGGACGAATGCTCCGTTTTTGCACCCTGCTCCCTCTTCTGCTGTGCTGGTGGCTCTGTGCGACCACCGCCTCTTCCTCCGAACTACACTGGTCACCTGCATAACGTTGATTCCATGTGGGGTCGAGGACCTCATCGTCCTCCACATCATCTTCCACCCAGTCTTCACCCCTGCCCTCCATGTCTGTCTGCACAATTGCGAAAGCAGCAGCAGTTGGCACCTGTGTTTCGTCATCATCCGAGACGTGCTGCGATGGTCCTCCCATGTACCCATCATGAAACATAAGTGGTTGGGCATCGGTGCACTCAATCTCTTCCACTTCTGGGGCAGGGCTAGGTGGATGGCCCTGGGAAACCCTGCTAACAGAGTCATCGAAAAGCAGAAGAGACTGCTGCATGATTTGGGGCTCAGACTGCTTGGCTGATTTGCAAGGGGGTGAGGTGAAAGACTGATGGACATGGGCTTCAGGTGCCAACTCTGATCTTTCATCAGAAGAGTGGGTGGGAGACAATGTGAAGGAACCCGAGGCACTGTCAGCAACCCAATCTACTATCGCCTGTACTTGTCCTGGCCTAAACATTGGTACAGCCTCATTAGGCGCGACAAAATACCGCCGCAGGCTCGGTCGCCTACTCGCACCTGAGGAAGGTGTTTCACTTGTGCGTGTAGCTGGCACAGATCCACCACGTCCTCTCCCTGCAACAGGAGCTCCACCAGCAGCACCACGACCGGGGCCACCACGTCCCTTTGACCTTCCCCTCATATTTTCCAAATTTAGGATCTTGCCCTAAATGGCGTTTTTTGGAAGACCACAACACACCCACAGTATTTAACCGCTGAAACGCACAGCTACAGAACTGCAGAAAATGCTATTCAAAAAAAAAAAGGTTGTTTTTTTTAGTATAGCACAGTACAAGGAAAATATATAGAAATTGTTTATTTCACACACCTCCAGATGTGTATTTCACACTGCAAAATATTTTCTGTGGCCCTAAATGGCGTTTTTTGCCAGACCACAACACACCCACAGCACGTAACCGCTGAATCGCACAGCTACAGAAAATGCTATTCAAAAAAAAGGTTGTTTTTTTTAGTATAGCACTGTACAAGAAGAATATATAGAAATTGTTTATTTTACACACCTCCAAGATGTGTATTTCACACTGCAAAATATTTTCTGTGGCCCTAAATGGCGTTTTTTGGAAGAGCACAACACAACCACAGTATTTAACCACTGAATCGCACAGCTATAGAAGTGCAGAGAATGCTATTCAAAAAAATGTTGTTTTTTTTAGTATAGCACTGTACAATATATAGAAATTGTTTATTTTACACACCTCCACATGTGTATTTCACACTGCAAAATATTTTCTGTGGCCCTAAATGGCGTTTTTTGCCAGACCACAACACACCCACAGCACGTAACCGCTGAATCGCACAGCTACAGAAAATGCTATTAAAAAAAAATGGTTGTTTTTTTTAGTATGGCACTGTACAAGAAGAATATATAGAAATTGTATATTTTACACACCTCCAAGATGTGTATTTCACACTGCAAAATATTTTCTGTGGCCCTAAATGGCGTTTTTTGGAAGAGCACAACAACCCCAACAGTATATAACCGCTGAATCGCACAGCTACAGAAGTGCAGAGAATGCTATTCAAAAAAAATGTTGTTTTTTTTTAGTATAGCACTGTACAATATATAGAAATTGTTTATTTTACACACCTCCAGATGTGTATTTCACACTGCAAAATATTTTCTGTGGCCCTAAATGGCGTTTTTTGGAAGAGCACAACACAACCACAGTATTTAACCACTGAATCGCACAGCTATAGAAGTGCAGAGAATGCTATTCAAAAAAAATGTTGTTTTTTTAGTATAGCACTGTACAATATATAGAAATTGTTTATTTCACACACCTCCAGATGTGTATTTCACACTGCAAAATATTTTCTGTGGCCCTAAATGGCGTTTTTTGGAAGAGCACAACACAACCACAGTATTTAACCACTGAATCGCACAGCTATAGAAGTGCAGAGAATGCTATTCAATAAAAAGTTGTTTTTTTTTAGTATAGCACTGTACAATATATAGAAATTGTTTATTTCACACACCTCCAGATGTGTATTTCACACTGCAAAATATTTTCTGTGGCCCTAAATGGCGTTTTTTGCAAGAGCACAACAACCCCAACAGTATATAACCGCTGAATCGCACAGCTGCAGAGGCCAGAGAATGCTTTTTAAAAATAATGTTGTTTTTTCACACACCTCCAGATGTGTATTTCACACTGCAAAATATTTTCTGTGGCCCTAAATGGCGTTTTTTGGAAGAGCACAACACAACCACAGTATTTAACCACTGAATCGCACAGCTATAGAAGTGCAGAGAATGCTATTCAAAAAAAATGTTGTTTTTTTTAGTATAGCACTGTACAATATATAGAAATTGTTTATTTTACACACCTCCACATGTGTATTTCACACTGCAATTTATTTTCTGTGGCCCTAAATGGCGTTTTTTGGAAGAGCACAACACAACCACAGTATTTAACCACTGAATCGCACAGCTATAGAAGTGCAGAGAATGCTATTAAAAAAAAATGTTTTCTTTTTTAGTATAGCACTGTACAATATATAGAAATTGTTTATTTCACACACCTCCAGATGTGTATTTCACACTGCAAAATATTTTCTGTGGCCCTAAATGGTGTTTTTTGCAAGAGCACAACAACCCCAACAGTATATAACCGCTGAATCGCACAGCTGCAGAGGCCAGAGAATGCTTTTTAAAAATAATGTTGTTTTTTCACACTCCTCCAGATGTGTATTTCACACTGCAAAATATTTTCTGTGGCCCTAAATGGCATTTTTTGGAAGAGCACAACACAACCACAGTATTTAACCACTGAATCGCACAGCTATAGAAGTGCAGAGAATGCTATTCAAAAAAAATGTTGTTTTTTTTAGTATAGCACTGTACAATATATAGAAATTGTTTATTTTACACACCTCCACATGTGTATTTCACACTGCAATTTATTTTCTGTGGCCCTAAATGGCGTTTTTTTGAAGAGCACAACAACCCCAACAGTATATAACCGCTGAATCGCACAGCTGCAGAGGCCAGAGAATGCTATTCAAAAATAATAATGTTTTTTCACACACCTCCAGATGTGTATTTCACACTGCAAAATATTTTCTGTGGCCCTAAATGGCGTTTTTTGGAAGAGCACAACACACCCACAGTATATAACCGCTGAATCGCACAGCTGCAGAGAATGCTATTCAAAAAAAAGTTTTTTGTTTTTTTTTAGTATAGCATAGTACAAGAAAAATATATAGAAATTGGTTATTTCACACAACTAGAGATATACACTGCAAAATATTTTTTTTGCCCAAAAATAGGTCTTTTTTGCGCACAACAAAGTGCCTTTTTTTTTTTTTGCAACAGCACAATAAAGTGCCTTTTTTTTTTTTGGGGCCCAAAAATGGGTCTTTTTAGCAAAAGCACAATAAAGTGCCTTTTTTTTTTTTTGTTTTTTTTTTTTTTTTTTTTTCTGCCCGAAATGGGTCTTTTAGCAAGAGCACAATACAGCCACTAAATGGAATAGGTGTATCACTCAACGTAATGCAGTGCTGGTGCACTGAGCTTGCAACACAAACAGATAAACCTATGCAGATCGCTGAGCTATTATATCTCTCAATCTGGACTCCTATCTAAATCTCTCTCCCTGAAAGCACAAACAGGATCCTGCCCCTACTCTACACTACACTACACTGTCTCCCTATCTTTTCTATCAGTAGATTGCAGAATCAGGACTAACTCCTATCATATAATTCTCTCCCTCACAGCAACAGCAGCCAGGATCCTTTCCCTACACTGTCTAAAAGCAGAGTGACGATCTGTGCTGTGTGCCTCTTGCTTATATAGAAGCTGGTCACATGCTGGGTCACATGTTGCACTGACCAATCACAGCCATGCCATTAGTAGGCATGGCTATGATGGCTTCTAAGGGCACACCAGCTAATCAAATGGTGATTGGCTGGCCCCTGAAGCATTTCTAACTGCGCCATTAAATTCCCGAATCCGGACCCGAACCCGGACTTTAGCGCAAAATCCGGGTCCGGGTCCGGGGTCGGGAAAAAGCCAAAATTCGGTACAGACCCGAACTTTACAGTTCGGGTCCGCTCAACACTAGTCACAACCTGTCTGTGCTAAGTGACGATTTATTGCTGTTGGAGAATAAATAAGAGTTGGACCTTTTCAGTGGTGTGGAACTCCAGTTACTGGGAGCAGAGGGGGTCATTTACAGGAAAGACTTGGCTCTGGGTTATACACACGATCCGATAGTAAAATACGTTCTAGCCTTCACCTCTATCCAAAGGAGGACATGGGCCGTGGTGTATCTCATCCCTCCTCCCAGGCTCCCCTAGACAAGACAAGAAGCCGAGAAGAAGAAGGGGTGAGAGGGGTGAGGTCGCTACACTTACATTTGGGGTCAGTGGGAAGAATGTTCCTTACATTTGGGGTCAGTGGGAAGAATGTTCCTTACATTGGTGGCCAGTGGGAAGAATGCCCCTTACATTTGGGGTCAGTGGGAAGAATGTTCCTTACATTGGTGGTCAGTGGGAAGAATGCTCCTTACATTGGTAAATTTGGTAAAGACACAGAGATAAGTGTAGTTAAGCCAATACATTTGCCTCCTGTCCTTTCTTGTCATATCTAATAGCAAAATGCATCCTGAATTTCCAAATAAGATAGGTTATATGTAATTTCTTTTCGTTTAGGAATAATTATACACATATGTCCTAATTTTCTTATACAAATAACCTATATGCATTTGACTAAATGAGTCTGAACTGAAGTTGAAATGATGAAAATGTCCTCCGGGTGGCAGTGTTGAGAACAGACAAAATTAAATTTTCATCTGCTTGTGAAATGATAATGATTATATTTCTGTTTTTATTTACAGCTTGTTAATATGTCTGCGTAAATCTAAAGTTCTACATATCATCAGCCGATCAAGGCTTATTCACAATGATGATTTTGCCATGTCGTTCCAGGAAAATGCATGGGCGAGAGGCATGGTATGCAGAGGCGTGCAATGGACTAGGTCTCTGCATTGGAAAATATGACTGTATGTTTGGTGCATCCAACTTCCTTTTCCTATTTCAGCCAATATAATGGGAACCTTCAAGAACACCGCAGAGTCCATTGTGCATTGTGACTTGATACAAATTTACAATATAAAGTCAGAGTGATCACCAGGGCATCAATGTATTTTAACCTTGCTCCCCCACCACCCATCTTCACGTACCTTTGATGCTGGCAGGGCCAGATCTAAACTATCTGATCTGGGGGTGCAGTAGAAAAAAAAATAAGTCAGGGGGCATAATGTCAATAGAATGACAGGGATACAGGGAATCAGTATTCTCTGTTCACTCTGCACGCTTCTACATCACGAGTCACAACCCCGAAGTAACATCTGAGGTAGTGCAGAGGCGGTGCAGGCATGAACAGGCAATGATAGTATTTATTAGGCTGTCATTAAATTAGGATGAATAAACAGAACCTGTGCCCCCTTATATTAGGTATTCCTATCAGAGACCCCCCCCATCATACAACAGGGGTCCCTATCAGAGTCTGCCCTTACATCAGAGGTCCTCAGGGTTCCCATCAGAGTGCCCCCTTACATTAGATGTCCCCATAAGGGTCTCCCCTTACATCAGGGTCCCCATCAGAATAAGCCCTTACATCAAGTGTCCTCATTAGAGCGCCCCCTTACATAAATTGTCTGGATCACAGTACCCCCTTACATCAATTGCCCCATCCAAGTGCCCCCTTGCATCAAATGTCCCCAGCAGAGTTCCCATTTACATCAAATATAACCCATCAGAGTCCTGCTTACAATAAATGTCCCCATTAGAGTGTTCCCTTACATCATGTGTCCCCATCAGAATGTCCCTTAAATCAACTATCCCATTCAAAGTGCCCCCTTACATCAAATATCCCCATCAGAGTCCTACTTACATCAAATGTCCCCATCAGAGTGCCCCCTTACATCAATGTCCTAATCAGAGTGCCCCCTTACATCAAATGTCCCCATCAGAGTCCCACTTACATTAAATGTCTCCATTAGAGTGCCCTCTGCATCAAATATCCCCATCAGAGTTCCGCTTACATAAAATGTCCCCTTTAGTGTCCCCTACATCAATTATCCCATCAGAGTGCCTCCTTAAATCAATTGCCCCATCAGAGTGCCCCCGTACATCAATGTCCCTATCAGACTGCATCTACATCAAATATCCCCATCAGAGTCCTACTTACATCAAATGTCCCCATTAGAGCGCCCCTTTACATAAAATGTCCCCATCAGAGTCCCACTTACATTCAATGTCTTCATTAGAGTGCCCTCTACATTAGGGATGAGCCAAACACCCCCCGGTTCGGTTCGCACCAGAACATGATACGGAACGAAAGTTCGCGCGAACATTCGAACACCGTTAAAGTCTATGGGACCCGAACGTGAAAAATCAAAAGTGCGAATTTTAAAGGCTAATATGCAAGTTATTGTCCTAAAAAGTGTTTGGGGACCCGAGTCCTGCCCCAGGGGACATGTATCAATGCAAAAAAAAGTTTTAAAAACTGCCGTTTTTTCGGGAGCAGTGATTTTAATAATGCTTAAAGTGAAAAAATAAAAGTGAAATATTCCTTTAAATATCATACCTGGGGGGGTGTCTATAGTATGCCTGTAAAGTGGCGCATGTTTCCCGTGTTCAGAATAGTCCCTGCACAAAATGACATTTCTAAATAAATAAAAGTCATTTAAAACTGCTTGCGGCTGTAATGTAATATCGGGTCCTGGGAATATGGATGAAAAATATTGAGAAAAACAACATGGGTACCCCCCCCCCCCCAGCCCATTACCAGGCCCTTTGGGTCTTGTATGGATATTAAGGGGAACCCCGCACTCAAATTAAAAAAAGAAAAGGCGTGGGGCCCCCAGGCCCTATATTTATACTCTGAACAGCAGTATACAGGCGGTCCAAACAAGACAGGGACTGTAGGTTTGTCCGTAAGTTGAATCTGTTTGTAATTTGGAACAGGTACATTTTGTAAGTGTTTGTTTTGCTGTCTGTGCCCCTGTTCAGAAGATTTCACCTCACTTTCTGTCCCAATGACAATTGGATTTAGAAAATTTTGGGTTATTAGGGAAATAAGGATTGGTGATAAAGCATCAGTGGAGACACCTTTTTCCCATATTAACTCTTACAGGAGAGAATTTCCCTTCCTAGGGGTAGGTTTCCTGTCACTTCCTGTTGTCTCCCACCGTTTGTAAGTAGGAGTCGCTTGTAAGTCGGATGTTTGAAAGTAGGGGACCACCTGTATATACTATACAGCCTGCCCTATATACTCTGCAGAAAACTGGGCCTTAGGTGTTGGTGGTACCAGAACACTGTAAGCCCTCACAGTTACTCTTGATGGACGCTGGAACGCGCCCCGGTGTGAAATATTATATCAAGAATTGTAATTACATGCCCCTGTTGAACAGGGGCAGAAAAATTGGGCCTGTGGTGGTAGTGCCACAACACTGTAAGCCCTCACAGTTACTCTTGGTGGGCGCAGGAATGGGCCCTGCTGTTGAATATTAGACCAAAAATTTTAAATACACGCCCCTGTTAAACAGGGGCAGAAAAATTGGGTCTTAGGAAGTGGTGGTGGTGCCACAACACTGTAACCCCTCACAGATTCTCTTGTTGAGCGCAAGAACGAGCCCTGCTGTGAAATATTAGATCAAAAATTGTAATTACAAGCCCGTTAAACAGGGGCAGAAAAATTGGGTCTTAGGCAGTGGTGGTTGTGCCACAACACTGTAACCCCTCACAGATTCTCTTGTTGAGTGCAGGAACGAGCCCTGCTGTGAAATATTAGAGCAAAAATTTTAATTACACGCCCCTGTTAAACAGGGGCAGAAAAATTGGGTCTTAGGCAGTGGTGGTGGTGCCACAACACTGTAACCCCTCACAGATTCTCTTGTTGAGCGCAGGAACGAGCCCTGCTGTGAAATATTAGAGCAAAAATTGTAATTAGGCCCCCCTGTTAAACAGGGGCAGAAAAATTGGGCCTTAGGCGGTGGTGGTGGTGGTGGTGGCACAACACTGTAAAGCCTCACAGATACTCGTGTTGAGCGCAGGGATGGGCCCTGCTGAGAAATATTAGATCAAAAATTGTAATCACGCTCCCCTGTTAAACTGGGGCAGAAAAATTGGGCCTTAGGCGGTGGTGGTGGTGGCACAACACTGTAAAGCCTTACAGATACTCTTGTTGAGCGCAGGAACTGGCCCAGCTGAGAAATATTGGATCAAAAATTGTAATTACACGCCCCTTGTTATACAGGGGCAGAAAAATTGGGCCTTAGGCACTGGTGGTGTTGCCACAACACTGCAACCCCTCACAGATACTCTAGTTGAGCGCAGGAACGAGCCCTGCTGCAAAATATTACAGCAAAAAATTGTAATTACACGCCCCTGTTAAACAGGGGCAGAAAAATTGGGCTTTAGCCACTGGTTGTGGTGCCCAGAAACAAAAATGTTCTTAGAAGCTATCAACATGAACATTGAGGAGGAATAGGATAGTCACTCAGCATAACAGGATAGTCACTCAGCATCAGCATAGGCAGTCTTCAATTAATCGGTTACATCAGCATCAGGTGCTTGGTAGCTAGTGATCCAAGACTGATTCATTTTTATGAAGGTGAGTCGATCAACTGAGTCTGTGGACAGGCGCACTCTGTGATCGGTTACAAAGCCTCAAGCAGCACTGAATGTGCGTTCAGATAGAACGCTGGATGCAGGACAGGCCAGTAGCTCAATTGCATACTGTGCAAGCTCTGGCCAGTGATCCATCCTCAAGACCCAGTAACCCAGTGGATTTTCGGTTGGAAAGGTCTCCAAGTCTGATCTTGCCCCTAGGTATTCCTACACCATGTAAATCAGACGCTGGCGATGGTTGCTGGAACCGATCATACCTTGGGACTGCGGACTAAAAAATTGTCTGAACGCATCAGTCAGACGGCCACCTTCTCCACGGCTCCTTCTGTGACTGACCGAAGCCTCAGCAACACGTTGTCCAGGACCAGGAAAGTGTAACCTTCCAGGCTCTGGAAACACATTGCACAAACCTTTCTGCAAGGCCTCCCGAAGATGTTTCATCCTCTGCTCCCTCTGCGAAGGCTGGATAAGTTCCACAACCTTACCCTTGTAACGTGGATCAAGAAGGGTTGCCAGCCAGTACTGATCCCTCTCTTTGATACCATGAATCCGAGGGTCCTTTCGCAGGCTTTGCAATATCAGGGAGGCCATGCAGCGTAGGTTTGCTGAGGCATTGGGTCCGGAGTCCTCTGGGTCACTAAGGACGACATGATCCGCAGCCACCTCCTCCCAGCCACGTACAAGTCCATGGGTTTCTGAGGACTGAAAACGATCCCTTGAAGACTGCTGCTGATGCTCCATCCTGTCACAATCCTCATCCTCCTCCTCTTCCTGTGTGATAGGCGGGCATGCAGGAATACTGTCTGGATAAAGGGGGCCTTCAGAGGCAAGGAAGTCCTCCTCTTTCTCCCTCTGTTCTGCCTCAAGTGCCCTGTCCATTATTCCATGCAGCCTGTGCTCCAACAGGAAGACAAGAGGGACAGTATCATTGATGCATGCGCTGTCACTGCTCACCATCCTCGTGGCCTCCTCAAATGGTGACAGGACAGTGCATGCATGCTTGATCATTAGCCACTGGCGTGGCGAAAAAAATCCAAGCTCCCCTGACCCTGTCCTGGTGCCATACTCGCACAGGTACTCATTAATGGCCCTCTTCTGCATGTACAGCCGCTACAGCATTACCAACGTTGAGTTCCACCTGGTGGGCATGTCACAGATGAGGCGGTTCTTGGGCAGGTTGCATTCCCTTTGAAGGTCAGCCAGCCAAGCACTGGCATTATATGAATGGCGGAAATGCCCACAGACTTTCCTGGCCTGCCTCAGGAGATCCTGTAAGCCCGGGTACCTGCACAAGAACTGCTGCACCACCAAATTAAGGACGTGAGCCAAACAGGGAACATGGGTCAAGTGTTCCTGTCGGAGGGCGCAGAGGAGGTTGGTGCCATTGTCGCAAACCACTATTCCTGGCTGAAGCTGGCGTGGCATCAATCACCTCTGAGCCTGCCCCTGCAGAGCTGACAGAATCTCTGCCCCAGTGTGGCTCCTGTCCCCTAAACAGACCAACTCAAGCACCGCATGGCATCTTTTTGCCTGATTGCTTGCGTAGCCCCTAGAATGCCTACGGAGCACCGCTGGTTCCGAGGACAAATCTGCACAGGAAGAGGCCATAGAGGAAGAAGAAGAGGAGGGGTGGTGGAGAGAGGTGTGGCAGAATCACTACTACCAGCATTTTGGAGGCGTGGTGGCGGATCAAGCTCCAACAATACTGCACCCTGTCCTGCATCCTTCCCAGCTGCCAGCAGTTACCCAATGCACTGTGAAAGAAAGGTAACGTCCCTGTCCATGCCTGCTGGACCATGAGTCAGAGGTAATATGCACCTTACCGCTGACTGCTCTGTCCAACGAGGCCAAGACATTGCCTTCCACATGACGGTAAAGAGAGCCGGAATCGCCCTTCGTGAAAAAAATGGCGTTTGGGAACCTGCCACTGAGGTACCGCACATTCCACAAATTTATGAAAGGGGGCAGAGTCTACCAGCTGAAAAGGCAGCAGTTGGAGTGCTAGCAATTTAGCCAAGCTAGCATTCAGACGTTGAGCATGTGGATGGCTGGGACCGAATTTCTTTTGACGGTTTAGCAACTGGGAAAGGGAAATTTGCCTGCTACAATCGGATGTTGGTGTAGTGATAGCAGATTGCCCACAAGTACATGGCACACCTAATTCTACACCTTCGATTCCTCTCAGTGCAGGTTTCTGAGAGGACTGAAGGAATAGTGGGGTTGGAGATCCCAGCTGATGAGGAGCAAGGAGAGTTCCGCCTTGTTCTTTGGTGTGGGTCTTTTAAGTACTGTTGCCAATGGACTGCATGGGAGCTCGACATATGTCTGGTCAAGCATGTGGTGCCCAAGCGGCTGCTGTTTTGGCCACGCTTGATACGCTTCAGACATATGTTGCAAACAGCAACGGTGCGATCTGCTGCACACGTCTCAAAAAAGACCCACACCAAAGAAGTTTTGAAAATACGCGGGGAATCAGCAGCGCCCTGCACATGCAGAGCTCTGCGGTGTGATGCGGTCGGGTGGCTGCCCTTAAGCTGGCCCCTGGAGGGCATTATGCCTCGTTGGAGATGTGCCTCCTCCTCCATCTCCTCCTCCTCCTCTCTTCTATCAGGCACCCACGTAGAGTCAGTGACCTCATCATCCCCTCCCTCCTCGTCACTGGAGAAAACCTGACAGTATGCTGCAACTGGGGGAACATGACTGCCAGTTTCTTGTCCTTTTCGGGCACCCCCTCTCTCTCACGTTACTGCCTTCCTCAACCTGGGTACCATCATCGGATCCTTCAAAACGCTGTGCATATTCCTGCAGCATGTACCCAACACTGTGATCGAACAGTTCGGGGGACTCCTCCGTGCATGATGGTGGGGCTAGAGAAGGAGTCACTGATGACATTGAGCCGATGGAATAGGCCGCTTTAGCAGCTGCATTGGCAGCCAAACTACTCTGAGCCTGGGTGACAGAGGATGAGGAGGATGAGGACGGCTTTGTGATCCACTCTACCAACTCTTCTGTATGTTGTGGCTCAACACGACCAGCTCCCGAAAAAAAGGACAAGCATGCCCCACGGCCACATGCTGAGGATGCACCGTGTCCACGACCAGCACTGTTGGCTGTAGACACAGAGCCTGCTTGCCCTCTTTTAGTGTCCTGTGAGGGTCTGCCTCTCCTTGGTGGCCTTCCAGACATGCTGTAAAATTAGATTAGCAAAACACAGCCTGAAGTTTACTAGAAAAAGTACACCAGGAATGGCCTGCAGTCAGATATAGGCTTGGCTAGACTAGTATGCAGTGGATATATATGTAGGAGACTATATGTATATTTAATGCACTGCAGATCAGATCACTGAATCACCGGCCTGCCTGCCTGAAAGTGTATTTAAAAACGTACACAAAGAAAGGGCCTGCAGTCAGATATAGGCTTGGCTAGACAAGTATGCAGTGGATATATATGTAGGAGACTATATACTGTATATATATTTAAAGGGGTTGTAAAGGTTCGTTTTTTATTTTCTAAATAGGTTCCTTTAAGCTAGTGCATTGTTGGTTCACTTACCTTTTCCTTAGATTTCCCTTCTAAATGTTTTTTTTCTTTGTCTGAATTTCTCACTTCCTGTTTCTCCTCACTAAACTTCACACCATCATCCGAGTGGTGTGGAGTCAGCCAGAATAGCTTACTGAACAGCTTACTGAGGAGGAACAGGAAGTGAGAAATTCAGACAAAGAAAACAAAGAAAACAAATATTTAGAAGGGAAATCAAAGGAAAAGGTAAGTGAACCAACAATGCACTAGCTTAAAGGAACCGATTTAGAAAATAAAAAACAAACCTTTACAACCCCTTTAATGCACTGCAGATCAGATCACTGAATCACCGGCCTGCCTACCTGAAAGTGTATTTGAAAACGTACACAAGGAATGGCCTGCAGTCAGATATAGGCTTGGCTAGACTAGAATGCAGTGGATATATATGTAGGAGACTGTATATATATATTTTATGCACTGCAGCTCACTGAATCACCTGCCTGCCTGACAGTATATTAGAAAAAGTACATCAGGAACAGCCTGCTGTCAGATATAGGCTTGGCTAGACTAGAATGCAGTGGATATATATGTAGGAGACTGTATATATATTTTATGCACTGAAGATCACTGAATCACCTGAAAAAAGAAGGGAGGAACAGAGATTTCCAAAAGAATTTGTCAAGGTACTAATAAAATTAGACGCTAGTCTAAAGAGGACAGGTGGCCACCACAGCCAATAAACTATCACCCACTCATACACTCACATGGGGACATGCTGGGGACTGGGACATGTCCGTAGAGGTGGTTAAGCTTAACCAGTAGTGTTCAAACAGAGGTCAAACAATTGACTAAATCATAGATGGAAATCCAAACAGGACATGCGGACAGAACGACGTGATTCTGCGTGACGTCACCTGCGTCTTACATGCTGACACTCAGGGGAGGGCTGGGCCAGGGGGCAGGGTGGCAATTGCCTCCCAGGCCACCCTAACTTATGTTCAAAATGGCCGGCAGCCGCTGCCCGCTACCATTTTATTTTTTATTCTGGTCTAGGAAGTCAGGCCGGGGGCATGGCCATGGCGGCCGACCACTAGCTGTTGCATTCCGGGAGTTGTAGTCTGCACTCAAGCTTATGGTGGGTGGAAAACACAGCAGCGCAGAGGAAACTACAAATCCCTGGGACCGGATTCTTGGAAGCAGGCACAGGCAGGGCGTGCCAGGGAGTCGGGCTGCAGGGCTGGGCACTGACTGCAAATTGACTCCAGGATCAAGAACGTTACCCCCCCCCCCAAGAAACCATGGCGTGCAAGGACTTGCTGAGCTGAGATCGCTGAGGTGAGAGACCCTGACACCCCTAGCTGACCCCCCCAGCTCCCCCCCATACACCCCATGTAACCTGCCTTAGTGATCAGGCCTCATTGATGGGCACTGGAGTTGGCTGCACTGATGGGCACTGGCTGCATTGAAAAACCAGGTGGGCCATGGATGGTGAGCTGATTCGGCGGTTCAATGGGCCACTTGACTGGACTTGCACCCCAGGCCTAAGGCCGCCAGTCCTCCCCTGCTGACACTCGTGGATCCATCATACACTGACACGCTGTTATTCCTATGCACTGAGGCACAGTGCCACCTTTGTAAGTGTATCTATATTCTTTTTATGCAAATTAAATGTTTTCATAAATGGAGAGCACTAGATGTCCTTGCTTTTCCTCTACATATTTGGCTTTTTGGATCTGACTTCCTGGATCTGATGGTGTGAGACTGACAAGCACTCTGATTATATCCACCCACCCTGGTGTGCAGTGTACTACGGCGATCTTGGCTTAACATATCCAATTGAGGGAACTGCTTTTGTGGCCTGACTGACTAGCTCAGGGGTCCACTTGCTGCTAACCATTACTAGTGGTGGAGGTCGTCACACAAGTCACCTTAAAGATTTTAGAAGTCACTGTTTGGACACTGATTGGTGTTTGCTACTCTCAAGTGAAATATTTTGGACTGTTCTTATCATTTATGTTTCCAGTGTTATTTTAGTACTGTTTATTTTTTGTTTGCGCTGCACTGCTTTTTTAATAGTTTCATGTGGGGATTTGATATTTTGAACCTCAGTGTTTCAGCTGCTGTCTTTTAGGGTTTATTTGTGCTGGTTGATTTGCTTTTTACATATATATATATATATATATATATATATATATATATATATATATATACTAAATACACTGCAGCTAACTGAATCGCCTGCCTGCTCAATCGAAATGAAATGACACTCTCTCTCGATCAACGCCAGCAACACACTACACAGGGCCGACGTGCAGGCGGCCTTATATAGTGTGGGGCGTGGACTTAACTCTCTGAGCCATAATTGGCCAAAGACACCCTGCCTTTGGCGAATTATGGTTCTCTTTGCTGACGGCGCTGTGATTGGCCAAAGCATGCGGATCATAGTGCATGCTTGGCCAATCATCAGACAGCAATGCACTGCAATGTCGCAGTGCATTATGGGGTGTGACGCGCCGCTCGAATTTGTCGCGAACGCCCCATAATGTTCGTATTTCGGCGAACGAGCGAACAGCCAATGTTCGAGTCGATTTAATGTTCAACCCGAACATAAAGCTCATCCCTACTCTATATCAAATATCCCCATCAGAGTCCCGCTTACACAAAATGTCCCCTTTAGAGTGTCCCCTACATCAATTACCCCATCAGAGTGCCTCCTTAAATCAATTGCCCCATCAGAGTGCCCCCGTACATCAATATCCCAATAAGAGTGCATCTACATCAAATATCTCCATCAGAGTCCTACTTACATCAAATGTCAACTTGAGAGTGCCCCTTTACATCAAATGTCCCCATCAGAGTCCCACTTACATTAAATGTCTCCATTAGAGTGCCCTCTCCATCAAATATCCCCATCAGCGTGCCCCTTACATAAAATATCCCCTTTATAGTGCCCCCTACATCAATTACCCCATCAGAGTGCTCCCTTAAAGTGGATGTAAACCCACTTTCATCCTTTCTAAACTACTGCCATAGGGCTGATCTATAAGGATATAGATGCCTCCTGCATGTATCCTTATCTGTCAAATGTCTCCCCTCTGTCTGTTATAAGAACTGAAAAACTGCAGATTCTGTGAGTGGATCTGATGTCTGGAGCTCGGTGGGTGGAGTTGTGATGTCAGTAGACTCCCCGCCCACCTCTACACTCCCCTCGTCAACATGCATTTTCTCCTGTGTATTCCTTCTGCTATGATCACTAACATCTAGTCAAAATCCAGAAAAGTAACCACATGACTTCAGAAAAGGAGTGGGGGTGGGAATTTAAAAATAATGCCTGTCTCAGGCTTAGTGCATGAGATATGTAAATAACCCGTCATTTACAGCAAGGGGGCGGAACGGACAAAAGTTTTCTCCTGTTTGTCTGTTTATCTTACTGAAAAAAGAAAAGAGGATTGCTCAGAGCTGGATTAACTCTTTGTGGCAAGACTGGGCACAGATGATAGGAAATCTTATACTCTACATTGTGACAGCAAAAAATAAAATAAAAAATTTGGGTTTACATCCACTTTAAATCAATTGCCCCTTTTGAGTTCCCTCTTACGTCAATTGCCCCATCAGAGTCCTACTTACACCAAATGTCGCCATTAGAGTGCCCCTACATCAAATGTCCTTATCGGAGTCCCTCCTTACATCAAATATCCCCATCAGAGTCCCGCTTACAGTACATCAAATTTCCACATTAGAGTGTTCCGTTACACCATGTGTCCCCATCAGAATGTCCCTTACATCAACTATCTCCATCAAAGTGCCCCCCTTACATCAAATGTCCCCATCACAGTGCATCTTTCATCAAATGTTCCCATTAGAGTGCCCCCTGACATTAGTTGCCCCATCAGAGTTCCTCCTTAAATCAAGTACCCCATCAGAGTGCCCCCTACATCAAATGTCTCATCGGATGGTGGCCCCTACATCAAATGTCTCCATCAGAGTGCCCGATACATCAAATGTTCCATCAGAGTGCCCCATACATCAAATGTCCCCATCAGAGTGCCCCCTACATCAAATGTCCCCATCAGAGTGCCCCCTATATCAAATGTCCCATCAGAGTGCCCCATGCATCAAATGTCCCCATCAGAGTGCCCCCTTACATGAAATGTCCTCATCAGAGTGCCCCATACATCAAATGTCCCCATCAGAGTGCCCCCTACATCAAATGTCCCATACATCAAATGTCCCCATCAGAGTGCCCCCTTACATCAAATGTCCCCATCAGAGTCCCACTTACATTAAATGTCTCCATTAGAGTGCCCTCTCCATCAAATATCCCCATCAGCATGCCCCTTACATAAAATATCCCCTTTATAGTGCCTCCTACATCAATTACCCCATCAGAGTGCTCCCTTAAAGTGGATGTAAAGCCACTTTCATCCTTTCTAAACTACTGCCATAGTGCTGATCTATAAGGATATAGATGCCTCCTGCATGTATCCTTACCTGTCAAACGTCTCCCCTCTGTCTGTTATAAGAACTGAAAAACTGCAGATTCTGTGGGTGAATCTGTTATCTGGAGCTCGGTGGGTGGAGTTGTGATGTCAGTAGACTCCCCGCCCACCTCTACACTCCCCTTGTCAACATGCATTTTCTCCTGTGTATTCCTTCTGCTATGATCACTAACATCTAGTCAAAATCCAGAAAAGTAACCACATGACTTCAGAAAAGGAGTGGGGGTGGGAATTTAAAAATAATGCCTGTCTCAGGCTTAGTGCATGAGATATGTAAATAACCTGTCATTTACAGCAAGGGGGCGGAACGGACAAAAGTTTTCTCCTGTTTGTCCGTTTATCTTACTGAAAAAAGAAAAGAGGATTGCTCAGAGCTGGATTAACTCTTTGTGGCAAGACTGGGCACAGATGATAGGAAAGCTTATACTCTACATTGTGACAGCAAAAAATAAAAATAAAAATTTGGGTTTACATCCACTTTAAATCAATTGCCCCTTTTGAGTTCCCTCTTACGTCA
Organism: Rana muscosa; assembly: GCA_029206835.1. Lineage (NCBI taxonomy): Eukaryota > Metazoa > Chordata > Amphibia > Anura > Ranidae > Rana > Rana muscosa. The sequence continues at coordinate 47,136,856 of JARGYO010000094.1, read as the reverse complement.
ATTGCCCCATCAGAGTCCTACTTACATCAAATGTCGCCATTAGAGTGCCCCTACATCAAATGTCCTTATCGGAGTCCCTCCTTACATCAAATATCCCCATCAGAGTCCCGCTTACAGTACATCAAATTTCCACATTAGAGTGTTCCGTTACACCATGTGTCCCCATCAGAATGTCCCTTACATCAACTATCTCCATCAAAGTGCCCCCCTTACATCAAATGTCCCCATCACAGTGCCTCTTTCATCAAATGTTCCCATCAGAGTGCCCCCTGACATTAGTTGCCACATCAGAGTTCCTCCTTAAATCAAGTACCCCATCAGAGTGCCCCCTACATCAAATGTCTCATCGGATGGTGGCCCCTACATCAAATGTCTCCATCAGAGTGCCCGATACATCAAATGTCCCATCGGAGTGCCCCATACATCAAATGTCCCCATCAGAGTGCCCCCTTACATGAAATGTCCTCATCAGAGTGCCCTATACATCAAATGTCCCCATCAGAGTGCCCTCTACATCAAATGTCCCATCAGAGTGCCCCATACATCAAATGTCCCCATCAGAGTGCCCCCTTACATGAAATGTCCTCATCAGAGTGCCCCATACATCAAATGTCCCCATCAGAGTGCCCCATACATCAAATGTCCCCATCAGAGTGCCCCATACATCAAATGTCCCCATCAGAGTGCCCCATACATTAAATGTCCTCATCAGAGTGCCCCATACATTAAATGTCCTCATCAGAGTGCCCCATACATCAAATGTCCCCATCAGAATGCCCCATACATCAAATGTCCCCATCAGAGTGCCCCATACATCAAATGTCCCCATCAGAGTGCCCCCTTACATCAAATGTCTCATCAGAGTGCCCCATACATCAAATGTCACAATTAGAGTCCCTTTACATGAATGTCCCCATCGGAGTCCCTCCTTCATCAATTGTCCCTATCAGACTGTCTCGTGGATTAGTGGAGGCACTCTCAGCGATCTGGGGGGGTGGGGGTAGAACTATAATCTAGGGGGTCACAGGTCACCCCAGCACCCCCCTGGATCTAGGCCTGGATGCTGGGCTCTCATCAAAAAGTATACTCACCCGCCTAGCAGATCCAGAATTTATCCTGCTGTGATCCACTGGTCAGATGTCGCAGCCCGTGTCCTACACCACCATCATGGTGCACTTATTGAAAGCTTGGCTGCCTCTTCTGGGTTCAGCCAGCCAGGCCTCAATTGACGCGTGCCACCTCCACCCACCCTTCCTTTGTGAATGGGCTCCTGCAGCCTCCTGGGGTAAGGGGATATCTTAGAAGGCTGATAAGGGGGATAGCACTAGTCCTCCTGCACGGGGCCAAGGACAGCAAGGGGGACCCGGGCAGCAGATATGGCCAGTTGATGGGGGTGATCGGTAAAGGGAAGAGCAATTAGAGGAAATAATCCCCTGTGTGTCTCTCCCTGCAGCAGCTAAAAGCTGGCTTCTCCTTCTCTCCCTCCTATCAGCTTTCAGCTGCTGCAGACAGAGACACAGGGGATCTGTTCCTGTAATTTCAGAGAGACATGTCAGGAGTTCATTAATGCTGATTTTGAAAGTTACTAACAGGTTCACTTAAAAAATCCAGGCAGATATAAAAGACACAAATGAATGTGTCACTGTATTTATTAATGCATCATTACATTTTTTTTATTTTTTACAAGTACCTACATTTAACCAGTTATCAGCCTCTTGCAGTACTTTTACAGCCGAGCTTGAGTGGGAGAGTAAGAAGCAGCACAAGAAGCCAATCAGTTCATGTGCTGACAAGAAGCATGCTGATAGGAGGAGAGAGCATAGTGGCAGAGAGATGCACTCTTCACTGTGCTGCTTCTCCTTTCATTGTTCAGTTAGAGGTTGGGGGGCTTGTCCGGGACAATCTGGTCAGACTGAGGACATCTAGTGGCAGAAAAAAAGTACTGCGGATCTGCAAATCTTTGCATTGAGAGCCAGTTCACTTCAGAACGTGGTGTGGGAAAAGTGCTTTCCACACGCATTTCCCACACTGTGCCGGAACGCACAGTCCTTACAACCTGCTGTGGTATATTAACGACACCCCAGATGCAGATCGCAAACGCAGTGCATTTTGTTATACAAACAGCATAAGTACCTACATTTGACCAGGTATCAGCCTCTTGCAGCCATTGTACAGTAGAGCTAGAGTTGGAGGGTAAGAAGCAGCACAAGAAGCCAATCAGTTCATGTGCTGACAAGAAGCATGCTGATAGGAGGAGAGAGAGCAGAGTGACAAAGAGATGAGCTCATCACTGTGCTGCTTCTCTTTTCACTGTCCAGTCACAGGCTGGGGGCAAGCCATCAGACTGAGGACATCTAGTGGCAGAAAGAAAGTACTGCAGAAAAATCTTTGGATTGAGGGTCAGTTTACTGTAGAACGTGGTGCAGAAAATGCGCATCCCATGAGCGTTTCCCAAACCACGTTGGAACGCACTGCCCTCGATTGGTTGTTGGTGCCAATGTATTGTTAACGGCACCCCAAACTCAGATTGAAAACGCAGTGTGTTTTTTTTTATACAAGCAGCGTAAGTACCTACATATGACTAGGTATCAGCCTCTTGCAGCCCTTGACCAGCAGAATTGGAGTGTGGGAGTAAGAAGCCAAATAACACCAGCATCCCAAGCTACTGATTCATAATAGTGGTGAAAGAGCTGAAGAGCTGGTGGTCCATGCTGGTGTGACCTGGTAGTTATTGGGGTTATTTTACCCCTAGGGGCTATTGACCTCCTATAATTTGTGGTCTTTACCTCCGTGCAGGAGGAACGGTTTGTGAGGCGCACACCATCCGCACTATATCTTCTGTGGAATACATATCAAGTTGGGATTACCCAAATGCCTATGTGACCTTCCATAATCAGAGGGTCCACAATCTGGGGTAAGAGTACAACCTGACTTTACTGTTGGTGATTTCACAAGGTGAAGAATTCCTCTTCGGATCTGTTTTGCACAAGCACTTTTGATTGATGTCTCTTATTTATCTAAATATATTTATTTCTTCACTCAGCCCTTGTTGCTGGATGGACTTTTATGAATATTATATATTTTTTGACTATTGTGTTCTTGTTACTTATTTTTTTTTTCAGCACAAGAAGCCAATCAGTTCATGTGCTGGCAGGAGGACAGAGCAGAGTGACAGAGAGTTAAGCTTGTCGCTGTGCTGATTCTTCTTTTACTGTGCAGTTACAGGTTTTGGGGCTTGTCCGGGACAACCTGGTCTTACTGAGGGCATCTAGTGGTAGAAAAAATGTACTGCAGGAAAATCTTTGGATTAAAGGTTTAAAGAGAAGTATGGGTTTCCTTTTTTTTTGCTTACATCTATTCTATGTGAGCTGCTGATATCTATAAACCCTCCCAGCCCTCTCAGAAGTGCCCCCATTCTGTTAAAATTGAGATAAATACCTGTGGGAAGTTCTACAGTCTTTCATACAGCATCATCCAGACAATGGTGTGAATATAGAGTCTGGATCCACCCCCTTTCCTGTAATTTTGCTTGATTGATGTCGGTTCTCCTCCCTCTGCTTGTTTCTGAGACTTCACAGAGCCATAGCTGCTCCCCCTCCCTTCTCCCTCCTCCCTCCTCCCCATCCCTATCTATCAGCACAGACACGTCTCTTAGGGGAGGGGGGACAGAGGCAGGGGGTGTGTTGGTGGAGATGTTCACACCCCCTGAGAACTTTTCAAACTGAAAGTGGACCGTTTTTGCCAACTGAAGGAAAGTTCATGTGCACATGCTGTAAAAACTAAAAAAGGTAGGAAAAAAAGATTAGCTTATATGTGACTAATGTGATATGTACTAGTTATTTAACCCATCCCATACTTCTCCTTTACCTTTACACCAGAAGCTGGAGCTGGTTTTGTTATCTTATCTTTTATTGGACTATTAATTTTGAGATGGATATTTTTGGTGCATAAAAAAAAAAAAATACATGGGAACAGAAGAAAATGATGTGCGATAAAATAAAAACTCAGGCTTCACACATGGTAGGTGATCTTTTGCTTGTAAAAAAATACAACATTTCTCAGAGGTCTTTCCTGGAAATGGCCAAGCAAAAAAAAAAAGTATATATATTTTTTGTGTTTTTTAAAGGTTAAAAATAATTGCAAACACACAGCTGTGTGTGTAGTATATGTAATCATCCATTACTAAAATGTCACACTTCAAGATGAACACCTCCCAATGGCGACCCAGGCTTTCCAATGGATTGCTTTAATTTCATGCTTGATGAAGTATAGCTTGGATGAAATGGTCACTTCCAAACAGTTTAACAAAGATTTAAAAAAGTTGAATTTATCCTGAAACACAAACTGTGACGGCATTTAAAAGTAAAGGGTTGCTATCTAAAATCTGCCTCCCTAACTAAAGAGCACCTCCCCCTTCTGTTTAGTCTTGCACAGTTGTACATGATCCTCTCATGTACTGAAATTGTATACTCTGATTTCAATGCACACTGTGAGCTTCTCGCAATGTGTATTAAAAGCTGCTCATTTAGGTCTTAGGGCAGAGAAAAGAAGATTTATTAACCCAATCCAGGGGTGTAGATAAAGGGGGGGATAGGGGGGTCCAAATTCTCACAGAGTAAGATCTGTACTGGGGGAGGATTTAGCTTGGGGAGGAAGGTAATTTTTTTGTTCTATTCCGTCTACTGACCTGTGCATTACGCATTCCTGACCCCTGTTAGCCCACTGCTTGCACAGGGGTGGGACTACTAACTAATTTTCAGGAGAAGGCAGGGTTTAACTGTTTGTTTAGGTCTGGGAGCATAGAAAAGAAGATCTTTTAACCCGATCCAGGGGTGTAGATAAAGGGGGTTAAGGGGGTCCAAACCCTCACAGTGTGAGATCTGTACTGGGGGGGGGGATTTCGCTTGGGGAGGAAGGTAATTTTTTTGTTCTACTCCGTCTACTGACCTGTGCATTACGCATTCCTGACCCCTGTTAGCCCACTGCTTGCACAGAGAGGGGACTATTAACTAATTTTCAGGAGCAGGCAGATATAACTGCTTGTTTATGTCTGGGAGCATAGAAAAGAAGATCTTTTAAAGGAGAAGTATGGGATGGGTTAAATAACTAGTACATATCACATAAGTCACATATCAGCTAATCTTTTTTTCCTACCTCTTTTAGTTTTTACAGCATGTGCGCATGAACTTTCCTTCAGCTGGCAAAAACGGTCCACTTTTAGTTTGAAAAGTTCTCAGGGGGTGTGAACATCTCAACCAACACACCAACACACCCCCTGGGAGGAGGGAGTAGGGAGAAGGGAGGGGGAGCAGCTACGCTCTGTGAAGTCTCAGAAACAAGCAGAGGGAGGAGAGCCGACATCAATCAAGCAAAATGACAGGAAAGGGGGTGAATCCAGACTCTATATTCACACCATTGTCTAGATGATGCTGTATGAAAGACTGTAGAACCTCCCACAGGTATTTTATCTCAATTTTAACAGAATGGGGGCACTTCTGATAGAGCTGGGAGGGTTTATAGATATCAGCAGCTAACATAGAATAAATGTAAGCTAAAAAAAAGGAAACCCATACTTCTCTCTTCACCCGATCCAGGGGTGTAGATAAAGGGGGGGTATGGGGGTCCAAACCCTCACAGTGTAAGATCTGTACTGGGGGGGGATTTGGCTTGGGGAGGAAGGTATTTTTTTGTTTTACTCTGTCTACTGACCTGTGCATTACGCATTCCTGGCCCCTTTTAGCCCACTCCTGATCCAGGGGTGTAAATAAGAAGGGGGAGATAGGGAGGGTCCAACCCCTCACAGTGTGAGATCTGTACTGAAGGGGGGGGGATTTGGCTTGGGAAGGAAGGTAACTTTTTGTTGTTCTACTCCGTCTTCTGACCTGTGTGTTAAGCACTCCTGACCTTGTTAGACTCTCATGCTTGTGGCACAGTAATTAAAGAATATTTTTTGGGGGGTACAAGGACTGTGCCATTTGTTACCATGTGCATAGTGTGTACTCTTTTAGCTTTAAGCCCCTCCTACTGCAATTTTGACACACCCACAATTTCCTTTTGGAACATTGCATGCGATGCCTAATTTTAATCCCTTATGCCCCATACACACGGTCGGATTTTCCGTCTGAATAAACTCAGACGGGTTTTTCTGACGGAATTCCGTTCAAGCTGTCTTGCATACACACTGTCACACCAAATTCCGACCGTCAACAACACTACGACGAGCCGAGAAAAATTAAGTTCAATGCTTCCGAGCATGCGTCGACTTGATTCTGAGCATGCGTGGTTTTTAGCCCGTCGGAATTGCATCCAGACGAACGAAAATTCCGATAACATGAACGAGAACATGTTCTCTTTCTAAGTCCGTCGGAATTTCTGACGAAAAAAATCAGATGGGGCATACACACGGTCAGAATATCCGATGAAAAAATTCCGTCTGACTTTTTCCATCGGAAATTCCGAGCGTGTGTATGCTGCATTAGGTGCCGAAGGGTTAAAAAGAAAAATGCTATAGAAACCCTTTCACTCCTTAACACCAGGAGGATGGGAAAGGAAATTGGAACTTTATTTGTGCCAGCAAGAAATCCCATAGAGTTAAAAATTTCAATAATGTTTTATTACATCTCATAAAAAAGTGATACAAAAACGAAGAACATGGTTAAAAATAGAGTACATGTATATAACCAATATGGTGGTATTTGGCGTCTAGGACTGACGTATTTTTGCGAAAGACTCGCTTCTTCAGGATCATGACGTTTATATCTTCAATAAATAGAACAGTCTGTATTCATTATTCATTGTAGGTATAAAAGGCATGGATCCCGAAGAACCGAGTCTTTTGTGAAACGCGTCAGTCCCAGACACCAAATATCACCATATTGGTTATATACATGAACTTTTTATTTTTAACTATGTTCTTCTTTTTTGTATCACTTTTTTCTATATGATATAATAAAATATTATTGATATTTTTAACTCTGTGATTTCTATATTCATTTTATATTTAAAAACCACGTTGATCCTGAAGAAGCAAGTCTTTCGTGAAACACGTCAGTCCTAGACGCCAAATACCACGATATTGGTTATATACATGAACTTTGTATTTTTAACCATGTTTTTTTTTGTATCCCTTTTTTACATGAAGTAATAAAACATTATTGATATTTTTAACTCTGTGATTTCTATATTCATTGTATATATAAAACACATTGATCCCGAAGAAGCAAGTCTTTTGTGAACAGTTTTTTACATGAACTTTGTATTTTTAACCATGTTCTTTTTTTTGTATCACTTTTTTATATGATATATTAAAACATTATTGTCATTTTTAACTCTACAGTATGTGATTTCTATATTCATTGTACTGTATATATAAAACACGTTGATCCAAAAGAAGCGAGTCTTTTGTGACTAGTGATGAGCCGAACACCCCCGGGTTCGGTTCGCACCAGAACCCGCGAACGGACCGAAAGTTCGTACGAACATTAGAACCCTATTAAATACAATGGATGCGAACGTTCGAATTCTAAAGTGCTAATTATAACGACTATTATGCATGTTATTGTCCTAAAAAGGGTTTGGGAACCCGGGTTGTGCACCAGGGGACATGTATCAATGCAAAAATAAGTTTTAAAAACGGTCGTTTTTCGGGAGCAGTCATTTTAATGATGCATAAAGTGAAAAAAAAAAAGTCAAATATTCCTTTAAATATCGTACCTGGGGGGTGTCTAAAGTATGCCTGTGAAGTGCCACGTGTTTCCCGTGTTTAGAACTGTCCCTGCACAAAATGACACTTCTAAAGGAAAAAAAAGCCATTTAAAACTGCTTGCGGCTTTAATGTAATGTCTGGTCCCGGTAATATGGATGAAAATCTTTAAGAAAAATGGCATAGCTACCCCATGACCCCCCCCCCCTACCCCAGCCCATTACCAGCCCCTTTGGGTCTTGTATGGATATTAAGGGGAACCCCACACATAAAATAAAAAAGGCCCTATATACTCTGAACAGCCGTATACAGGCGGTGCATACAAGACAGGGACTGTAGGTTTGTTCTTATGTAGAATGTGTTTGTAATTTTGAACAGGTACATTGTTTAAGTGTAGCTCCAGCCCAAAAATCTATTTTTAAACTTTTTGGAAAACATAGGGAAGGGTTATCACCCCTGTAACATTTGTTTTGCTGTCTGTGCCCCTGTTCAGAACATTTCACCTCACTTTCCGTCCCAATGACAACTGTTTTTGAAATGTGGTGTTTTTCTTGAAACAAGGATTGCTGATAAAGCATCAGTACAGAGGAGACACCTTTCTCCCATATTTATTCTTACAGGAGAGAATTTTCCTTCCTAGGGGTAGATTTCCTCTCACTTCCTGTTGTCTTCTTGCGTTTGCAAGTAGGAGTCGTTTGTAAGTTGGATGTTTGAAAGTAGGGACCTGCCGTATATACTCTGCAGAAATAGGCCCCTTAGTTGTTGGTGTTGGCACAACACTGTAAGCACTCACAGTTACTCTTGGTTGGTGCTGGAACGCCCTGCTGTCAACTATTATATCAGGAATTTTAATTACATATAATTGTTGAACAGTGGTAGTAAAAATTGGGCCTTTGATGGTGGTGCTGGTGCCACAACACTGTAAGCCCTGACAGTTACTCTTGGTGGGTGCAGCAATGGGCCCTGCTGTGAATTATTAGATCAAGAATTGTAATTACATGCCCCTTTTGAACAGGGGCTGAAAAATTGGGCCTTTCGTGGTGGTGGTGGTGGTGGCGTTGCCACAACACTGTAAGCCCTCAGAGTTACTCTTGGTGGGTGCAGCAATGGGCCCTGCTGTGAATTATTAGATCAAGAATTGTAATTACATGCCCCTTTTGAACAGGGGCTGAAAAATTGGGCCTTTCGTGGTGGTGGTGGTGGTGGTGGCGTTGCCACAACACTGTAAGCCCTCAGAGTTACTCTTGGTGGGTGCAGCAATGGGCCCTGCTGTGAATTATTACATCAAGAATTGTAATTGCATGCCCCTGTTGAACAGGGGCTGAAAAATTGGGCCTTTCGTGGTGGTGGTGTTGCCACAACACTGTAAGCCCTCAGAGTTACTCTTGGTGGGTGCAGCAATGGGCCCTGCTGTGAATTATTAGATCAAGAATTGTAATTACATGCCCCTTTTGAACAGGGGCTGAAAAATTGGGCCTTTCGTGGTGGTGGTGGTGGTGGCGTTGCCACAACACTGTAAGCCCTCAGAGTTACTCTTGGTGGGTGCAGCAATGGGCCCTGCTGTGAATTATTAGATCAAGAATTGTAATTGCATGCCCCTGTTGAACAGGGGCTGAAAAATTGGGCCTTTCGTGGTGGTGGTGGTGGTGGTGGTGTTGCCACAACACTGTAAGCCCTCAGAGTTACTCTTGGTGGGTGCAGCAATGGGCCCTGCTGTGAATTATTAGATCAAGAATTGTAATTACATGCCCCTTTTGAACAGGGGCTGAAAAATTGGGCCTTTTGTGATGGTGGTGGTGGTGGCGTTGCCACAACACTGTAAGCCCTCAGAGTTACTCTTGGTGGGTGCAGCAATGGGCCCTGCTGTGAATTATTAGATCAAGAATTGTAATTACATGCCCCTTTTGAACAGGGGCTGAAAAATTGGGCCTTTCGTGGTGGTGGTGGTGGTGGCGTTGCCACAACACTGTAAGCCCTCAGAGTTACTCTTGGTGGGTGCAGCAATGGGCCCTGCTGTGAATTATTAGATCAAGAATTGTAATTACATGCCCCTTTTGAACAGGGGCTGAAAAATTGGGCCTTTCGTGGTGGTGGTGGTGGTGGTGGCGTTGCCACAACACTGTAAGCCCTCAGAGTTACTCTTGGTGGGTGCAGCAATGGGCCCTGCTGTGAATTATTAGATCAAGAATTGTAATTGCATGCCCCTGTTGAACAGGGGCTGAAAAATTGGGCCTTTCGTGGTGGTGGTGGTGGTGTTGCCACAACACTGTAAGCCCTCAGAGTTACTCTTGGTGGGTGCAGCAATGGGCCCTGCTGTGAATTATTAGATCAAGAATTGTAATTACATGCCCCTTTTGAACAGGGGCTGAAAAATTGGGCCTTTCGTGTTGGTGCTGGTGGTGGCGTTGCCACAACACTGTAAGCCCTCAGAGTTACTCTTGGTGGGTGCAGCAATGGGCCCTGCTGTGAATTATTAGATCAAGAATTGTAATTGCATGCCCCTGTTGAACAGGGGCTGAAAAATTGGGCCTTTCGTGGTGGTGGTGGTGGTGGTGGTGGTGTTGCCACAACACTGTAAGCCCTCAGAGTTACTCTTGGTGGGTGCAGCAATGGGCCCTGCTGTGAATTATTAGATCAAGAATTGTAATTACATGCCCCTTTTGAACAGGGGCTGAAAAATTGGGCCTTTCGTGGTGGTGGTGGTGGTGGCGTTGCCACAACACTGTAAGCCCTCAGAGTTACTCTTGGTGGGTGCAGCAATGCGCCCTGCTGTGAATTATTAGATCAAGAATTGTAATTGCATGCCCCTGTTGAACAGGGGCTGAAAAATTGGGCCTTAGGCACTGGTGGCACAACACTACAACCCCTCACAGATACTGTACTTGGAGCACAGCAATGAGCCCTGTTGCAAAGTATTGCTTCAAAAATTGTAATGACACGCCCCTGTTAAACAGGGGCTGAAAAATTGGGCCTTAGCCACTGGTGGCGGCACCCATAAACAAAAATGATCTTCCAAGCTATCATCATCAATCGTATCATTGAGGACTCGGAGGAGGAGGATAGCCAGTCAACATAACAGCACAGGCACTCAGCATCAGCATCAGTCTTGAAGGGATGTGACATGTTAAAATCAATTAGTCTGTTATATCAGCATCAGGTGTGTGGTAGCTGGTGGTGATCCAAGACTGGTTCATCTTGATGAAAGTCAGTCGATCAACCGAGTCGGTGGACAGGCGCACCCTGTGATCCGTGACAAATCCTCCAGCAGCACTGAATGTGCGTTCCGAAAGAACGCTGGATGCAGGACAGGCCAGTAGCTCAATTGCATACTGTGCAAGCTCTGGCCAGTGATCCATCCTCAAGACCCAGTAAGCCAGAGGATTTTCGGTGGGGAAGGTGTCCAAGTCTGACCTTGCCCCTAGATATTCCTGCACCATGTTTATCAGACGCTGGCGATGGTTGCTGGAACCGATCATACTTTGGGGCTGCGGACTAAAGAATTGTCTGAACGCATCGGTCAGACGGCCACCTTCCCCACCGCTCCTTCTTTGACTGGCCGAAGCCTCAGCAACTCGTTGTCCAGGACCAGGAGTTTGTAACCTCCCAGTCTCTGGGAACGCGTTGCACAGACCTTTCTGCAAGACCTCCCGGAGTTGTCTCATCCTCTGCTCCCTCTGCGACGGTAACATAAGGTCCGCAACCTTACCCTTGTACCGTGGATCAAGGAGAGTGGCCAGCCAGTAATGGTCCCTCTCCTTGATCCGAAGAATACGAGGATCCTTCCGCAGACTTTGCAGGATCAGGGAGGCCATGCAGCGTAGGTTTGCTGAGGCATTCGCTCCGGAGTCCTCTGGGTCACTAAGGACGACATGATCCGCAGCCACCTCCTCCCAGCCACGTACAAGTCCACTGGTTTCTTGGGACTGTAAATCATCCCTAAAAGACTGCTGCTGATGATGCTGAGTGCCAGCCTCCACCTCCATGCTGACACAATCCTCCTCCTCCTCCTCCTCTTCCTGTGCGATGGGTGGGACAGAAGGAACACTGTCTGGGTAAAGGGGGCCTTGAGAGGCAAGGAAGTCCTCCTCTTCCTGCCTCTGTTCTGCCTCAAGTGCCCTGTCCATTATTCCACGCAGCGTGTGCTCCAACAGGTGGACAAGAGGTACAGTGTCACTGATGCATGCACTGTCACTGCTCACCATCCTCGTGGCCTCCTCAAATGGTGCCAGGACAGTGCACGCATCCCTGATCATGCCCCACTGGCGTGGAGAAAAAAAACCAAGCTCCCCTGACCCTGTCCTGGTGCCGTAGTCGCACAGGTACTCATTGATGGCCCTCTGCTGCGTGTGCAGCCGCTGCAGCATGGCCAACGTTGAGTTCCACCTGGTGGGCATGTCACATATAAGGCGGTTCTTGGGCAGGTTCAACTCCTTTTGCAGCTCAGCCAGGCGAGCACTGGCATTATAAGATCTGCGGAAATGCACACAGACTTTCCTGGCCTGCCTCAGGACATCCTGTAAGCCCGGGTACCTGCCCAAGAACCGCTGCACCACCAGGTTAAGGACGTGAGCCACACAGGGCACATGGGTCAGTTGTCCCTGTCGGAGGGCGGAGAGGAGGTTGGTGCCATTGTCGCAAACCACCATTCCTGGCTTAAGCTGGCGTGGCGTCAACCACCTCTCGGCCTGGCCCTGCAGAGCAGACAGGACCTCTGCCCCAGTGTGGCTTCTGTCCCCCAAACACACCAGCGCAAGCACGGCATGGCATCTTTTTGCCTGCGTACTTGCGTAGCCCCTTGAACGCCTACGGAGCACCGCTGGTTCCGAGGACAAACCACAGGAAGAGGCCATGGAGGAAGAAGAAGAGGAGGGGGTGGAGGAGAGAGGTGTGTCACAACCAGTAGTAGCATTTTGGAGGCGTGGCGGTGGAACAACCTCCAACACTACTGCACCTTGTCCTGCATCCTTCCCAGCTGCCAAAAGAGTGACCCAATGGGCCGTGAAAGAAAGGTAACGTCCCTGTCCATGCCTGCTGGACCATGAGTCAGCGGTAATATGCACCTTACCGCTGACCGCCCTGTCCAGCGAGGCCAAGACATTGCCTTCCACATGCCGGTAGAGAGCGGGAATAGCCTTCCGTGAGAAAAAGTGGCGTTTGGGAACCTGCCACTGAGGAACCGCACATTGCACAAACTCACAGAAGGGGGCCGAGTCTACCAACTGAAAAGGCAGCAGTTGAAGCGCTAGCAATTTAGCCAAGCTAGCATTCAACCGCTGGGCATGTGGATGGCTGGGAGTGAACTTCTTTCGACGGTCCAGCAGCTGGGGCAGGGAAATTTGCCTGCTAGAATCGGACGTCGGTGTACTGCTAGCAGAGTGGCCGCAAGTACTTGGCTGTGACACACCTAATTCTACACCTTCATTCCTCTCAGTGCATGTTTCAGAGAGGACTGAAGTTATAGTGGGGTTGGAGATCCCAGCTGATGCGGTGCAAGGAGAGGTCCGCTTTGTTCTTTGGTGTGGGTCTTTGAGGTAGGCTTGCCAACGAGCTGCATGGCAGGTCAACATATGTCTGGTCAGGCATGTGGTACCCAAGCGGCTGATGTTTTGGCCACGCGATATACGCTTGAGACATATGTTGCAAACAGCAGCTGTGCGATCTGATGCACTAGCCTCAAAAAAGGCCCACACCAAAGAACTTTTTGAATGACGGGCAGAGGCAGCGCCCTGCACAGGCGGAGCTCTGCGGTGTGATTCCGTCGGTGTACTGCCCTTACGCTGGCCACCAAAGGGCATCCTGCCTCGTTGGAGATGTGCCTCCTCCTCATCCTCCTCCTCCTCCTCTCTCCTATTAGGCACCCACGTGGAGTCAGTGACCTCATCATCCCCTCCCTCCTCATCACTGGAGCCAATCTGGCAGTATGCTGCAGCTGCTGGAACATGACTGCCAGATTGGTGTCCTTCTTGAGCATCCCCTCTGTCTGCTCTCACGCTACTGCCTTCCTGTAGCTGGGTTTCATCATCAGACCCTTCGAAACGCTGGGCATCCTCCTGGAGCATGTACCCAACACTGTGCTCAAACAGTTCGGGGGACTCCTCAGGAGGAGGACATGGTGGGTCTAGGGAAGGAGTGACTGATGATGAGTCTGACATTGATACCAGGGAAGAGGACGCTTTGGCAGCTGCTTTTCCAGTACCCTGAGCCTGGGTGAGAGAGGATGAGGAGGAGGAGGAGGGCTTGGTCATCCACTCTACCAAGTCTTCGGCATGATGTGGCTCAACATGTCCAGCTGCCGAAAAGAAGGACAAGCGTGTCCCATGGCCATGTGCTGATGACAATGCACCGCGTCCACGACCAGCACTGTTGCCCCCAGACACAGAGCCTGCTTGCCCTCTTTTATTGCCTCCTGACTGTCTGCCTCTCCTTGTTTGCCTTCCAGACATTCTAATAGATGGCCTGCAGGGAGATGGGAAAAAAGCAATAAGGGCTACCTTCAGGTGTCCTTCTCTGTCCCTTTACTTAAGGATTTCTAAATATGGTTGAGGATGATTGCTTTTGCACAGAATAGCACAACGACAATTTCCCTGACTGTCCAAAAAAACAAGGATTTCAAAGATGGTTGATGAGGAATGCTTTAGCACACTATAGCACAAGGAGAATTTCCCTCACTGTCCTTCCCTGTCCCTAGAAACAAGGATTATCACAGTGAAAGAAACTGACACTCTTCCTACCTATAGTTTTCTGTCCCTAGAAAAAATGTTTTTTTAAAGCACACTATAGCACAAGGAGAATTTCCCTCACTTTCCTTCTTTGTCCCTAGAAACAAGGATTATCACAGTGAAAGAAACTGACACTCTTCCTTCCTATAGTTTTCTGTCCCTAGAAAAAATGTTTTTTTAAAGCACACTATAGCACAAGGAGAATTCCCTCACTGTCCTTCCCTGTCCCTAGAAACAAGGATTTGCACAGTAAAAGACACTGACACTCTCCCTACCTATAGTTTTCTGTCCCTAGAAAAAATGTTTTTTTAAAGCACACTATAGCACAAGGAGAATTTCCCTCACTTTCCTTCTTTGTCCCTAGAAACAAGGATTATCACAGTGAAAGAAACTGACACTCTTCCTACCTATAGTTTTCTGTCCCTAGAAAAAATGTTTTTTTAAAGCACACTATAGCACAAGGAGAATTCCCTCACTGTCCTTTCCTGTCCCTAGAAACAAGGATTTGCACAGTAAAACACACTGACACTCTCCCTACCTATAGTTTTCTGTCCCTAGAAAAAATGTTTTTTTAAAGCACACTATAGCACAAGGAGAATTTCCCTCACTTTCCTTCTTTGTCCCTAGAAACAAGGATTATCACAGTGAAAGAAACTGACACTCTTCCTTCCTATAGTTTTCTGTCCCTAGAAAAAATGTTTTTTTAAAGCACACTATAGCACAAGGAGAATTCCCTCACTGTCCTTCCCTGTCCCTAGAAACAAGGATTTGCACAGTAAAAGACACTGACACTCTCCCTACCTATAGTTTTCTGTCCCTAGAAAAAATGTTTTTTTAAAGCACACTATAGCACAAGGAGAATTTCCCTCACTTTCCTTCTTTGTCCCTAGAAACAAGGATTATCACAGTGAAAGAAACTGACACTCTTCCTACCTATAGTTTTCTGTCCCTAGAAAAAATGTTTTTTTAAAGCACACTATAGCACAAGGAGAATTCCCTCACTGTCCTTCCCTGTCCCTAGAAACAAGGATTCGCACAGTAAAACACACTGACACTCTCCCTACCTATAGTTTTCTGTCCCTAGAAAAAATGTTTTTTTTAAAGCACACTATAGCACAAGGAGAATTCCCTCACTGTCCTTCCCTGTCCCTAGAAACAAGGATTTGCACAGTAAAAGACACTGACACTCTCCCTACCTATAGTTTTCTGTCCCTAGAAAAAATGTTTTTTTAAAGCACACTATAGCACAAGGAGAATTTCCCTCACTTTCCTTCTTTGTCCCTAGAAACAAGGATTATCACAGTGAAAGAAACTGACACTCTTCCTACCTATAGTTTTCTGTCCCTAGAAAAAATGTTTTTTTAAAGCACACTATAGCACAAGGAGAATTCCCTCACTGTCCTTCCCTGTCCCTAGAAACAAGGATTCGCACAGTAAAACACACTGACACTCTCCCTACCTATAGTTTTCTGTCCCTAGAAAAAATGTTTTTTTAAAGCACACTATAGCACAAGGAGAATTCCCTCACTGTCCTTCCCTGTCCCTAGAAACAAGGATTCGCACAGTAAAACACACTGACACTCTCCCTACCTATAGTTTTCTGTCCCTAGAAAAAATGTTTTTTTAAAGCACACTATAGCACAAGGAGAATTCCCTCACTGTCCTTCCCTGTCCCTAGAAACAAGGATTCGCACAGTAAAACACACTGACACTCTCCCTACCTATAGTTTTCTGTCCCTAGAAAAAATGTTTTTTTAAAGCACACTATAGCACAAGGAGAATTCCCTCACTGTCCTTCCCTGTCCCTAGAAACAAGGATTCGCACAGTAAAACACACTGACACTCTCCCTACCTATAGTTTTCTGTCCCTAGAAAAAATGTTTTTTTAAAGCACACTATAGCACAAGGAGAATTCCCTCACTGTCCTTCCCTGTCCCTAGAAACAAGGATTTGCACAGTAAAAGACACTGACACTCTCCCTACCTATAGTTTTCTGTCCCTAGAAAAAATGTTTTTTTAAAGCACACTATAGCACAAGGAGAATTCCCTCACTGTCCTTTCCTGTCCCTAGAAACAAGGATTCGCACAGTAAAACACACTGACACTCTCCCTACCTATAGTTTTCTGTCCCTAGAAAAAATGTTTTTTTAAAGCACACTATAGCACAAGGAGAATTCCCTCACTGTCCTTTCCTGTCCCTAGAAACAAGGATTTGCACAGTAAAACACACTGACACTCTCCCTACCTATAGTTTTCTGTCCCTAGAAAAAATGTTTTTTTAAAGCACACTATAGCACAAGGAGAATTTCCCTCACTTTCCTTCTTTGTCCCTAGAAACAAGGATTATCACAGTGAAAGAAACTGACACTCTTCCTTCCTATAGTTTTCTGTCCCTAGAAAAAATGTTTTTTTAAAGCACACTATAGCACAAGGAGAATTCCCTCACTGTCCTTCCCTGTCCCTAGAAACAAGGATTCGCACAGTAAAAGACACTGACACTCTCCCTACCTATAGTTTTCTGTCCCTAGAAAAAATGTTTTTTTAAAGCACACTATAGCACAAGGAGAATTCCCTCACTGTCCTTCCCTGTCCCTAGAAACAAGGATTCGCACAGTAAAACACACTGACACTCTCCCTACCTATAGTTTTCTGTCCCTAGAAAAAATGTTTTTTTTAAAGCACACTATAGCACAAGGAGAATTCCCTCACTGTCCTTCCCTGTCCCTAGAAACAAGGATTTGCACAGTAAAAGACACTGACACTCTCCCTACCTATAGTTTTCTGTCCCTAGAAAAAATGTTTTTTTAAAGCACACTATAGCACAAGGAGAATTTCCCTCACTTTCCTTCTTTGTCCCTAGAAACAAGGATTATCACAGTGAAAGAAACTGACACTCTTCCTACCTATAGTTTTCTGTCCCTAGAAAAAATGTTTTTTTAAAGCACACTATAGCACAAGGAGAATTCCCTCACTGTCCTTCCCTGTCCCTAGAAACAAGGATTCGCACAGTAAAACACACTGACACTCTCCCTACCTATAGTTTTCTGTCCTTAGAAAAAATGTTTTTTTAAAGCACACTATAGCACAAGGAGAATTCCCTCACTGTCCTTCCCTGTCCCTAGAAACAAGGATTCGCACAGTAAAACACACTGACACTCTCCCTACCTATAGTTTTCTGTCCCTAGAAAAAATGTTTTTTTAAAGCACACTATAGCACAAGGAGAATTCCCTCACTGTCCTTCCCTGTCCCTAGAAACAAGGATTCGCACAGTAAAACACACTGACACTCTCCCTACCTATAGTTTTCTGTCCCTAGAAAAAATGTTTTTTTAAAGCACACTATAGCACAAGGAGAATTCCCTCACTGTCCTTCCCTGTCCCTAGAAACAAGGATTCGCACAGTAAAACACACTGACACTCTCCCTACCTATAGTTTTCTGTCCCTAGAAAAAATGTTTTTTTAAAGCACACTATAGCACAAGGAGAATTCCCTCACTGTCCTTCCCTGTCCCTAGAAACAAGGATTTGCACAGTAAAAGACACTGACACTCTCCCTACCTATAGTTTTCTGTCCCTAGAAAAAATGTTTTTTTAAAGCACACTATAGCACAAGGAGAATTCCCTCACTGTCCTTTCCTGTCCCTAGAAACAAGGATTCGCACAGTAAAACACACTGACACTCTCCCTACCTATAGTTTTCTGTCCCTAGAAAAAATGTTTTTTTAAAGCACACTATAGCACAAGGAGAATTCCCTCACTGTCCTTTCCTGTCCCTAGAAACAAGGATTCGCACAGTAAAACACACTGACACTCTCCCTACCTATAGTTTTCTGTCCCTAGAAAAAATGTTTTTTTAAAGCACACTATAGCACAAGGAGAATTTCCCTCACTTTCCTTCTTTGTCCCTAGAAACAAGGATTATCACAGTGAAAGAAACTGACACTCTTCCTTCCTATAGTTTTCTGTCCCTAGAAAAAATGTTTTTTTAAAGCACACTATAGCACAAGGAGAATTCCCTCACTGTCCTTCCCTGTCCCTAGAAACAAGGATTCGCACAGTAAAAGACACTGACACTCTCCCTACCTATAGTTTTCTGTCCCTAGAAAAAATGTTTTTTTAAAGCACACTATAGCACAAGGAGAATTTCCCTCACTTTCCTTCTTTGTCCCTAGAAACAAGGATTATCACAGTGAAAGAAACTGACACTCTTCCTACCTATAGTTTTCTGTCCCTAGAAAAAATGTTTTTTTAAAGCACACTATAGCACAAGGAGAATTCCCTCACTGTCCTTCCCTGTCCCTAGAAACAAGGATTCGCACAGTAAAACACACTGACACTCTCCCTACCTATAGTTTTCTGTCCCTAGAAAAAATGTTTTTTTAAAGCACACTATAGCACAAGGAGAATTCCCTCACTGTCCTTCCCTGTCCCTAGAAACAAGGATTTGCACAGTAAAAGACACTGACACTCTCCCTACCTATAGTTTTCTGTCCCTAGAAAAAATGTTTTTTTAAAGCACACTATAGCACAAGGAGAATTCCCTCAGTGTCCTTTCCTGTCCCTAGAAACAAGGATTCGCACAGTAAAACACACTGACACTCTCCCTACCTATAGTTTTCTGTCCCTAGAAAAAATGTTTTTTTAAAGCACACTATAGCACAAGGAGAATTTCCCTCACTTTCCTTCTTTGTCCCTAGAAACAAGGATTATCACAGTGAAAGAAACTGACACTCTTCCTTCCTATAGTTTTCTGTCCCTAGAAAAAATGTTTTTTTAAAGCACACTATAGCACAAGGAGAATTCCCTCACTGTCCTTCCCTGTCCCTAGAAACAAGGATTCGCACAGTAAAAGACACTGACACTCTCCCTACCTATAGTTTTCTGTCCCTAGAAAAAATGTTTTTTTAAAGCACACTATAGCACAAGGAGAATTTCCCTCACTTTCCTTCTTTGTCCCTAGAAACAAGGATTATCACAGTGAAAGAAACTGACACTCTTCCTACCTATAGTTTTCTGTCCCTAGAAAAAATGTTTTTTTAAAGCACACTATAGCACAAGGAGAATTCCCTCACTGTCCTTCCCTGTCCCTAGAAACAAGGATTCGCACAGTAAAACACACTGACACTCTCCCTACCTATAGTTTTCTGTCCCTAGAAAAAATGTTTTTTTAAAGCACACTATAGCACAAGGAGAATTCCCTCACTGTCCTTCCCTGTCCCTAGAAACAAGGATTTGCACAGTAAAAGACACTGACACTCTCCCTACCTATAGTTTTCTGTCCCTAGAAAAAATGTTTTTTTAACCACTTAACGACCGCCCACCGCCGATTTACGTCGGCAGAATGGCACGGACAGGCAGAATCACGTAGATCTACGTGATCGCCTTTGTGCAGTTGGGGGGTCCATCCGGACCCCCCTTCACTGCAGTGAGCGGCCGTTAAGTGTTCGGGAGCGATCAGGCATGAGGGGGCGGCCGCTCGATTCCGCCCCCCCCCCCTCGCGATCGCTCCCGGCCAATGAAAATGCTTCCTCCGCCATGTGATGTAAACAAGGCTGGAGGAAGTGATGTCATCTCCCTCGCCGCGGTCTTTTCGTTCCCGGCGCCGAGGAGTGAAGACAGAGGTTAGTGCACCAACAGTCCACTGACACGTAGGTACACATAGGCACACAAATCACCCCCCAGTCACCCCCAGATCACCCCCCAGGTCACCCCAAAGCCCCCAATCACAGTGTCACTGATTGCAGTGATCATTTATTTTACTGATCACTGCATTTAGTGTCATCTGTGATTGTAAAAAGTTGCAGGGCAGTTAGGATTAGGCCCCTTTAGGTCCAGGGTAGCCCCCTAACCCCCCCCCTAATAAAGGTTTAACCCCTTGATCACCCCCCAGGTAACCCTTTCACCCCCTAACTTCAGCGTCACTAAGCGATTGTTTTTCCGATCGCTGTATTTGTGTCGCTGGTGTTTTAGATTATTAGTTATTTTTTTTTAGGTTCGCCGCAGGTTTTTATTAGTGTCAGGTACCCCCATATATTATTTTAACCCCCTGATTGCCCCTAGAGTTAACCCTTTCACCAGTGATCGCCGTATAAGCGTCACTGGTGTCACTGGTTAGCCAGTAAGTTATTTAGTTATTTAGGTTACCCGTCAGGTTTTTATATAGTGTCAGGTACCCCCATATTTAACCTAATAAAGGTTTTAACCCCCTGATTGCCCCTAGTTAACCCTTTCACCAGTGATCACCATATAAAGGTTACGGGTGACGCTGGTTGATTAGTTTGCTTTTTATAGCATCAGGGCACCCGCCGTATATAACCCAATAAAGGTTTAACCCCCCTGATCGCCCGGCGGGTGAGATCAATTAGGTTTTAGCGCCAGAGAGGGTCTGCGTCGCCCCAGGCAGTGTTAGGTTAGTGCCAGTAACGCTAACACCCACGCGCAAAGCATACACCCCCCTTAGTGGTATAGTATCTGATCAGATCTATACTAGCATCCCCAGCGGTTTAGGGTTCCCAAAAACGCAGTGTTAGCGGGATCAGCCCAGATACCTGCTAGCGCCTGCGTTTAGCCCCTCCGCCCAGCCCAGCCCAGCCCAGCCCACCCAAGTGCAGTATCGATCGATCACTGTCACTTACCAAACACAACACACATAACTGCAGCGTTCGCAGAGACAGGCCTGATCCATATCAACCAGTCCATAGCAAACGTCCATAGCAACCAGTCCATAGCAACCGTCCATAGCAACCATCCATAGCAACCAGTCTATAGCAACCATCCATTGCAACCAGTCCATAGCAACCGTCCATAGCAACTGTCCATAGCAACCATCCATAGCAACTATCCATAGCATCCAGTCCATAGCAACTGTCCATGGCAACCAATCCATAGCAACCGTCCATAACAACCAATCCGTAGCAACCGTCCATAGCAACTGTCCATAGCAACCGTCCATAGCAACCAGTCCATAGCAACCATCAATATCAACCAGTCCAAGGTGAATGTTTTGAACGCTACCACTCAAAAGTGAAGTTTTAGCATAGGGTACAGCATTTCACAGACAAGGACACACTTACACAGGGTCTCCCAAGATGCCATTACATTTTGAGAGACCCGAACCATTACAGTTGTAAAGTTACAAAAAAAGTGTAAAAAAGAAAAAAAAAACGTAAAAAACAAAACACAAAAAAAATATAAAATAAAAAAAACAAAAATAGTTGTCGTTTTATTGTTCTCTCTCTCTCTATTTTCTCTCTATTGTTCTGCTCTTTTTTACTGTATTCTATTCTGCAATGTTTTATCATGCTTGCTTTTCAGGTATGTAATTTTTTGTTTTCAGGTGCGCCATTCAACTGCAGCGCGGAATTATTTATCTTGACAGCAACAGCGTTTGCTCCCACGATACATAAAGCCGTGACACCACAGTTAAAAAAAAGAGCATATATGCCGAAGCATGGGGGCAGCAGGGGCGGAGGAGCGATTTTGCTCCTAATGCCGCGTACATACGGTCGAAATTCCGACGGAGGCCTGCCCGTGGAAAATTCCGACCGTGTGTACGCGGCATAACTTTTTTGCGGGAGGATGCCCCCATGCTTCGGCATATATATATTTTAGGCACAGGTTGCGTTAAAACATTTTTTTATTTTTTACTAGGTTTTGTTTTGGTATTTGCTTTGCAGGTATGGCATGGTAAGGTCTTACTGTTGTACTGTAATGTTACTTTGTTTTAATGTTAACCACCATTTGCTTAGCAGGTACGCCATTCAGTTGCAGCGCGGATCTATTTATCTTGACAGCCGTGACTCCAACGCTGTAGGAGGTGATTTCACCACCACAGTTAAAAAAAAGAGCATATATGCCGAAGCATGGGGGCAGCAGGGGCGGAGGAGCGATTTTACTCCTAATGCCGCGTATATACGGTCGAAATTCCAACGGAGGCTTGCCCGTGGAAAAGTCCGACCGTGTGTACGCGGCATAACCTTTTATGCCGCGTACATACGGTCGAAATTCCGACGAAGGCTTGACCGTGTGTACGCGGCATAACTTTTTTGCGGGAGGATGCCCCCATGCTTCGGCATATATGCCCATCATTAGAAGTGGGTGGATGAAGGGAGGTATTCTAATGGTGGGCATACCCACCAATCAATCTCTTTTTTTCGTTCAGCCAATAGGCTGTATGAAAAAAAAGATTACAATACATGTCCAACAAGGACCAGCAACGTACTGGTATGTTGCTGGACTTTGAATGTTTATACCAGAATGATGCCTGCGGGTTTAGGTATCATCTTGGTATCATTCTTTTCAGCCAGCAGCCGGCTTTCATGTAAAAGCAATTCTAGCAGATAATTAGCCTCTAGACTGCTTTTACAAGCAGTGGGAGGGAATGTCCCCCCCCCCCGGATATAAAAAGCGCCATTGGGAAATTGGGAAAGCATTTTATCACACCAATCTTGGTGTGGTCAGATGCTTTGAGGGCAGAGGAAAGATCTAGGGTCTAACCCCCCAATTTTTTTCAAAAAAAGAGTACCTGTCACTACTTATTGCTATCATAGGGGATATTTACATTCCCTGAGATAACGATAAAAATGGTAAAAAAATAAAATATGGAAGGCACAGTTTAAAAATAAAATAAAAAAGCCAAATAAATAATAAAAAAAATAAATAAATAAAAAAAAAGCACCGCTGTCCCCCCCTGCTCTTGCGCAAAGGCGAACGCAAGCGTCGGTCTAGCGTCATATGTAAACAGCAATTGCATCATGCATGTGAGGTATCACCGCGAAGGTCAGATCGAGGGCAGTCATTTTAGCAGTAGACCTCCTCTGTAAATCTAACGTGGTAACCTGTAAAGGCTTTTAAATGCTTTTAAAAATGAATGTAGTTTGTCGCCGCTGCGCGTTTGTGCGCAATTTTAAAGCATGTCGTGTTTGGTATCCATGTACTCGGCCTATGATCATCTTTTTTATTTCATCAAACATTTGGGCAATATAGTGTTTTTTAGTGCATTAAAAATAAAAAAAGTGTGTTTTTCCCCCAAAAAATGTGTTTGAAAAATCGCTGCGCAAATACTGTGTGGAAAAAAAAAATGCAACACCCACTATTTTAATCTGTAGGGCCTTTGCTTTAAAAAAATATATAATGTTTGGGGGTTCAACATAATTTTCTTGCAAAAAAATTTTTTTTTTCATGTAAACAAAAAGTGTCAGAAAGGGCTTTGTCTTCAAGTGGTTAGAAGAGTGGATGATGTGTGACATAAGCTTCCTAATGTTGTGCATAAAATGCCAGGACAGTTCAAAACCCCCCCAAATGACCCCATTTTGGAAAGTAGACACCCCAAGCTATTTGCTGAGAGGCATGTTGAGCCCATTGAATATTTTTTTTTTTGTCCCAAGTGATTGAATAATGACCAAAAAAAAAAAAAAATGTACAAAAAGTTGTCACTAAATTATATATTGCTCAAACATGCCATGGGCATATGTGGAATTACACCCCAAAATACATTCTGTTGCTTCTCCTGAGTACGGGGATACCACATGTGTGAGACTTTTTGGGAGCCTAGTCGCGTACGGGACCCCAAAAACCAAGCACCGCCTTCAGGATTTCTATGGGTGTAAATTTTTGATTTCACTCCTCACTGCCTATCACAGTTTCGGAGGCCATGGAATGCCCAGATGGCACAAAACCCCCCCAAATGACCCCATTTTGGAAAGTAGACACCCCAAGCTATTTGCTGAGAGGTATGTTGAGTATTTTGCAGATCTCGCTTTTTGTCACAAAGTTTTGAAAATGTAAAAAAAGAAAAAAAAAAAGAAAAAAAAATGTCTTTCTTAATTTTCAAAAACAAATGAGAGCTGTAAAATACTCACCATGCCTCTCAGCAAATAGCTTGGGGTGTCTACTTTCCAAAATGGGGTCATTTGTGGGGGTTTTGGGCTATTTTGACATTTTATGGCCTTCAAAACTGTGATAGGTAGTGAGGAGTGAAATCAAAAATGTATGCCCTTAGAAACCTTGAAGGCGGTGCTTGGTTTTTGGGGTCCCGTGCGCGGCTAGGCTCCCAAAAAGTCCCACACATGTGGTATCCCCGTACTCAGGAGAAGCAGCAGAATGTATTTTGGGGTGTAATTTCACATATAACCATGGCATGTGTGAGCAATATATCATTTAGTGACAACTTTTTGTACATTTTTTTTTTTCTTTTTGTCATTATTCAATCATTTGGGACAAAAAAAAAAAAATATTCAATGGGCTCAACATGCCTCTCAGCAAATAGCTTGGGGTGTCTACTTTCCAAAATGGGGTCATTTGGGGGGGTTTTGTGCCATCTTGGCATTTTATGGCCTTCAAAACTGTGATAGGTAGTGAGGAGCGAAATCAAAAATTTATGCCCTTAGAAACCTTGAAGGCGGTGCTTGGTTTTTGGGGTCCCGTACGCGGCTAGGCTCCCAAAAAGTCCCACACATGTGGTATCCCCGTACTCAGGAGAAGCAGCAGAATGTATTTTGGGGTGTAATTTCACATATGCCCATGGCATGTGTGAGCAATATATCATTTAGTGACAACTTTGTGCAAAAAAAAAAAAGTTTGTCATATTCCCGCAACCTGTGGCAAAATATAAAATATTCCATGGACTCAACATGCCTCTCAGCAAATAGCTTGGGGTGTCTACTTTCCAAAATGGGGTCATTTGGGGGGGTTTTGTGCTATTTTGGCATTTTATGGCCTTCGAAACTGTGATAGGTAGTGAGGAGTGAAATCAAAAATTTGCGCCCTTAGAAATCCTGAAGGCGGTGCTTGGTTTCCGGGGTCCCGTACGTGGCTAGGCTCCTAAAAAGTCCCACACATGTGGTATCCCCGTACTCAGGAGAAGCAGCAGAATGTATTTTGGGGTGAAATTCCACATATAACCATGGCATGTGTGAGCAATATATCATTTAGTGACAACTTTTTGTAATTTTTTTTTATTTTTTTTTTGTCATTATTCAATCACTTGGGACAAAAAAAAAAAATATTCAATGGGCTCAACATGCCTCTCAGCAATTTCCTTGGGGTGTCTACTTTCCAAAATGGGGTCATTTGGGGGGGTTTTGTACTGCCCTGCCATTTTAGCACCTCAAGAAATGAGATAGGCAGTCATAAATTTAAAGCTGTGTAAATTTCAGAAAATGTACCCTAGTTTGTAAACGCTATAACTTTTGCGCAAACCAATAAATATACGCTTATTGACATTTTTTTTACTAAAGACATGTGGCTGAATACATTTTGGCCTAAATGTATGACTAAAATTGAGTTTATTCGATTTTTCTTATAACAAAAAGTAGAAAATATCATTTTTTTTCAAAATTTTCGGTCTTTTTCTGTTTATATCGCAAAAAATAAAAATCGCAGAGGCAATCAAATACCATTAAAAGAAAGCTCTATTTGTGGGAAGAAAAGGACGCAAATTTGATTTGGGTACAACATTGCATGTCCGCACAATTTACAGTTAAAGCAGCGCAGTGCCGAATCCCAAAAACAGGCCTGGTCCTAATGGCCCGAAATGGTCCGGGGCTTAAGTGGTTAAAGCACACTATAGCACAAGGAGAATTTCCCTCACTTTCCTTCTTTGTCCCTAGAAACAAGGATTATCACAGTGAAAGAAACTGACACTCTTCCTTCCTATAGTTTTCTGTCCCTAGAAAAAATGTTTTTTTAAAGCACACTATAGCACAAGGAGAATTCCCTCACTGTCCTTCCCTGTCCCTAGAAACAAGGATTCGCACAGTAAAAGACACTGACACTCTCCCTACCTATAGTTTTCTGTCCCTAGAAAAAATGTTTTTTTAAAGCACACTATAGCACAAGGAGAATTCCCTCACTGTCCTTCCCTGTCCCTAGAAACAAGGATTCGCACAGTAAAACACACTGACACTCTCCCTACCTATAGTTTTCTGTCCCTAGAAAAAATGTTTTTTTAAAGCACACTATAGCACAAGGAGAATTCCCTCACTGTCCTTCCCTGTCCCTAGAAACAACGATTCGCACAGTAAAACACACTGACACTCTCCCTACCTATAGTTTTCTGTCCCTAGAAAAAATGTTTTTTTAAAGCACACTATAGCACAAGGAGAATTCCCTCACTGTCCTTCCCTGTCCCAAGAAACAAGGATTCGCACAGTAAAACACACTGACACTCTCCCTACCTATAGTTTTCTGTCCCTAGAAAAAAATTTTTTTAAAGCACACTATAGCACAAGGAGAATTTCCCTCACTTTCCTTCCCTGTCCCTAGAAACAAGGATTATCACAGTGAAAGAAACTGACACTCTTCCTACCTATAGTTTTCTGTCCCTAGAAAAAATGTTTTTTTAAAGCACACTATAGCACAAGGAGAATTCCCTCACTGTCCTTCCCTGTCCCAAGAAACAAGGATTCGCACAGTAAAACACACTGACACTCTCCCTACCTATAGTTTTCTGTCCCTAGAAAAAATGTTTTTTTAAAGCACACTATAGCACAAGGAGAATTCCCTCACTGTCCTTCCCTGTCCCAAGAAACAAGGATTCGCACAGTAAAACACACTGACACTCTCCCTACCTATAGTTTTCTGTCCCTAGAAAAAATGTTTTTTTAAAGCACACTATAGCACAAGGAGAATTCCCTCACTGTCCTTCCCTGTCCCTAGAAACAAGGATTCGCACAGTAAAACACACTGACACTCTCCCTACCTATCCTTCTCTTTCCCTAAACTAAAGGAATCCAGGTTAAGCAAGAAAAAAATAAATGTCACTGTCCCTGCCTATGCTTCTCTTTCCCTGCTCCGGAACACACTACACTAGGCCGCCGTGCTGGCGGCCTTTTATAGTGTGGGGCGTGTACTAAACACCCTCAGCAATAATTGGCCACAGGCATCCTGCCTGTGGCCAATCATTGCTCTCCTCGCTGCCGGCGCTGTGATTGGCCAAGCATGCGGGGTCACAGTGCATGCTTGGCCAATCACAGCGCCTGGATGACACTGCGATGGCGTAGTGCATTGTGGGCCGTTCGCGTCACTCGAATTTGGCGCGAACGGCCCAAATCGTTCGATCTTCGTCGAACGATCGAACAGCCGATGTTCGAGTCGAACGTATGTTCGACTCGAACACGAAGCTCATCCCTATTTGTGACACGTGTTGGTCCTAGACTCCAAATACCACCATATTGTTATATACATGAATTCTGTATTTTTAACTGTGTTTTTCATTCTTGTATCCGTTTTTTACATGAAGTAATAAAACACTATTGACCTTTTTAACTCAATGTGATTTCCATATTCATTGTATATATAAAAGGTTTGGGTCCAGAAGAACCTAGTCTTTCGTGAAACACGTTAGCCCTAGAAGCCAAATATCACCATATTGGTTATATACATGAACGCTCTATTTTTAACCATGTTCTTCGATTTTGTATCACTTTTTTATATAATATAAAAAACAGTATTGACTTTTTTTTTTTTTAACCACTCTAACCACTTCCATACAGGGCACTTATACACCTTCCTGCCCAGACCAATTTTCAGCTTTCTGCGCTGTTGCAGTTTTAATGACATGCTACACTGTACCCAAACTAAATTTTTATAATTTTTTCCCCACAAATAGAGCTTTCTTTTGATGGTATTTGATCACCTCTGAGATTTTTATTTTCTGCTAAAAAAAATAAAAATGACCGAAAATTTTGAAAAAAAAAAGTTTTTTTTTGTTTCAGTTACAATTTTTTTTTAAATAAGTACGTTTTCTCCTTCACTGATGGGGCTGCACTGATGTGCACCGATGAGGTGGCACCAATGAGGTGGCACTGATGAGGTGGCATTGATGGGCACTGATGATGGGCACTAATATGCGGCACTGATAGGTGTCACGGATAGGCGGCATGGATGGGCACGGATAGGCGGCACGGATGGGCACGGATAGGCGGCACAGATGGGCACGGATAGGTGGCACGGATAGTCGGCACGGATGGGCACTGATAGGCGGCACAGATGGGCACTGATAGGCGGCATGGATGGGCACTGATAGGCGGCACGAATTGGCACTGATAGGCGGCACGAATGGGCACTGATAGGTGGCATGGATGGGCACTGATAGGCAGCACGGATGGGCATGGATGGGCACTGATAGGTGGCACGGATGTGCATGGATGGGCACTGATAGGTGGCACGGGTGGGCACTGATAGGCGGCACTGATGTACTGTAATGGATGCCAATCAGTGCCAAGTGCCTGCCAATCAGTGATGCCCATTGTGGGCACTGATTGGCATCCATTGTGGGCACTGATTGGCATCCATTAGGGGGCACTAACTGGCATCCCTGGTGGTCTAGGGTGGCATACCTGGTGCTGGCATCCCTGGTGGTCTGGTGGCATCCCTGGTGGTCCAGTGTGGGCATCCTCGGGGGGGCTGCGCTGATAATCTATCAGCACAAACCCCCCCTGTCAGAGGAGCAGCCGATCGGCTCTCCTCTACTCGCGTCTGACAGACGAGAGTGAGGACAAGCCGATGACCGGCTTTTCCTGTTTACACTGTGATTAGCCGTGATTGGACACGGCTGATCACGTGGTAAAGAGTCTCCGTCGGAGACTCTTTACCTAGATCGGTGTTGTGGGGTGTCAGACTGACACCCCGCAGCAACGATCGCCGCGATGCGTGCCCCGGGGGGCGCGCAGCGGCTCAAAATCCTGAGGATGTCATATGACGTCCCGTCAGGATTTTGAAACCACTTTGCCACCGCCAATCCGCTATAGGGCGGGCGGCAAGTGGTTAAGACCAGGCCTTTTTCTGACATTTGTTATTTACAAGTAAAAATCTTTTTTTTTTTTTTTGCTAGAAAATTACTTAGAACCCGCAAATATTATACAGTGCCTTGAAAAGTATTCACCCCCTTGGCTTTTTACCTATTTTGTTACATTACAGCCTTTAGTTAAATGTTTTTTTAATCTGAATTATATGTGATGGATCAGAACACAATAGTCTAAGTTGGTGAAGTAAAATTAGAAAAATATATACATAAAACTATTTTTCAGAAATAAAAAACTGATAATTAGCACGTGCGTATGTATTCACCCCCTTTGTTATGAAGCCCATAAAAAGCTCTGGTGCAACCAATTACCTTCAGAAGTCACATAATTAGTGAAATGATGTCCACCTGTGTGCAATCTAAGTGTCACATGACCTGTCATTACATATACACACCTTTCTGAAAGGCCCCAGAGGCTGCAACACCTAAGCAAGAGGCACCACTAACCAAACACTGCCATGAAGACCAAAGAACTCTCCAAACAAGTAAGGGACAATGTTGTTGAGAAGTACAAGTCAGGATTAGGTTATAAAAAAATATCCTAATCTTTGATAATCCCTAGGAGCACCATCAAATCTATCATAACCAAATGGAAAGAACATGGCACAACAGCAAACCTGCCAAGAGACAGCCGCAC
Organism: Rana muscosa; assembly: GCA_029206835.1. NCBI lineage: Eukaryota > Metazoa > Chordata > Amphibia > Anura > Ranidae > Rana > Rana muscosa. The sequence goes on along the minus strand of JARGYO010000094.1, from coordinate 47,106,995 downwards.
ACCAAAACTCACGGACCGGGCAAGGAGGGCATTAATCAGAGAGGCAGCACAGAGACCTAAGGAAACCCTGGAGGAGCTGCAGAGTTCCACAGCAGAGACTGGAGTATCTGTACATAGGACGACAATAAGCCGTACGCTCCATAGAGTTGGGCTTTATGGCAGAGTGGCCAGAAGAAAGCCATTACTTTCAGCAAAAAACAAAATGGCACGTTTTGAGTTTGTGAAAAGACATGTGGGAGACTCCCAAAATGTATGGAGGAAGGTGCTCTGGTCTGATGAGACTAAAATTGAACTTTTTGGCCATCAAAGAAAATGCTATGTCTGGTGCAAACCCAACACATCACATCACCCAAAGAACACCATCCCCACTGTGAAACATGGTGGTGGCAGCATCATGCTGTGGGGATATTTTTCAGCAGTCGGGATGGGAAACTGGTCAGAGTTGAGGGAAAGATGGATGGTGCTAAATACAGGGATATTCTTGAGCAAAGCCTGTACCACTCTGTGATTTGAGGCTAGGACAGAGGTTCACCTTCCAGCAGGACAATGACCCCAAACACACTGCTAAAGCAACACTTGGGTGGTTTAAGGGGAAACATGTAAATGTGTTGGAATGGCCTAGTCAAAGCCCAGACCTCAATCCAATAGAAAATCTGTGGTCAGACTTAAAGATTGCTGTTCACAAGCGCAAACCATCCAACGTGAAGGAGCTGGAGCAGTTTTGCAAGGAGGAATGGGCAAAAATCCCAGTGGTAAGATGTGGCAAGCTCATAGAGACTTATCCAAAGCGACATGGAGCTGTGATAGCCGCAAAAGGTGGCTCTACAAAGTATTGACTTTAGGGGGGTGAATAGTTATGCACATTGACTTTTTCTGTTATTTTGTCCTATTTGTTGTTTGCTTTACAATAAAAAAAAAACATCTTCAAAAGTTGTGGGCATGTTCTGTAAATTAAATGATGCAAATCCTTAAACAATCCATGTTAATTCCAGGTTGTGAGGCAACAAAACACGAAAAATGCCAAGGGGGGTGAATACTTTTGCAAGGCACTGTATATTAATTTTTTTAGCCAGAGACCCTAGAGAATAAAATAGCTGTCGTTGCAAGCCCAATTTTTTTTGTATAATATGAAAGATGAAGTTACGCCAAGTAAATAGATACCTAACATGTCATGCTTTAAAATTTCGTACACTCGTGGAATGGCGAGTGATTGTTCTTACTGTGCAGGGAATCGCTGGTAGAAAAAAATTATATCTGCGCAGTCATGTTGGAACAGGAAGGGGACAAAGTTGGGAGCATGAAATTGTCCAAAATGTCATGTTATGCTGACGCCTTAAAAATTCTATTCACTGGAACTAAGGGGACCAAGCCCGACCCCTGAAAAAGAACCCCACACCATAATCCCCCCCCCCCACCAAATGATTTGCACCAGAGCACAAAGCAAGGTCCAGAAAGACATGGATGAGCGAGTTTGGGGTGGAGGAACTTGACTGGCCTGCACAGAGTCCTGACCTCAACCCGATAGAACACCTCTGAGATGAATTAGAGCGAAGACTGCGAGCCAGGCCTTTTCGTCCTCACAAATGCGCTTCTGGAAGAATGATCAAACATTCCCATAGACACACTCCTAAACCTTGTGGACGGCCTTCCCAGAAGAGTTGAAGCTGTTATAGCTGCAAACTCAACACTGAACCCTACGGACTAAGATTGGGATGCCAGTAACGTTCATGTGCGTGTATAGGCAGGCGTCCCAATACTTTTGGTAATATAATGTATGTGTACTCTCGACGGGTGGCCACATATATGCTCCCCTAATGTAAACACTTTACTGTCCCTTTGCCAGGACCGCCATCAGGGGGGTACAGGAAGTACACCTGTAAGGGGCCCGGAGGTCCCCAGGGCCCGGATGGTAACCCCCCTTTTTTATGTATTTTTTATAAAAAAAATATATTATATATTTTTTTTATATATTTTTATTTATTTTTTGTAATGGTCCCAGAGGCCCAGAGGTCCCCAGGGCCCCGGATGGCAACCCCCCCTTTTTTTTTAATAAAATATTTTTTTTATTCATTTTTTTATAAAAAAATTTTTTTAGGTAAGGGGCCCAGAGGTCCCCAGAGGCACGGAGGTCCCCGGGGCCCTGGATGGTAACCCCCTTTTTTTAAGTATTTTTTATAAAAAAAAATATATATATTTTATTTATTTTTTATTTATATTTATTTTTTGTAAGGGTCCCAGAGGTCCCCAGGGCCCCGGATGGCAACCTCCCCCTTTTTTTTTCTATAAAAATATTTTTTTTTTATACATTTTTTTATCATTGTTTTTTTTTAGGTAAGGGGCCCAGAGGCCCGGAGGTCCCCAGGGCCCTGGATGGTAATCCCCTTTTTTAAGTATTTTTTATAAAAAAATATATATATATATATTTTATTTTATTTATTTTTTTATTTATTTTTATTTATTTTTTGTAAGGGTCCCAGATGTCCCCAGAGGCCCGGAGGTCCCCAGGCCCCCGGATGGCAACCCCCCTTTTTTTTTATAATTTTTTTTTATTATAATTTTTTTTTTTTTTAGGTAAGGGGTCCCCGGGGCCCTGGATGGTAACCCCCCTTTTTTAAGTATTTAAAAAAAATATATATATATATTTTTTTTAATTTTTTTTTTTATTTTTTTTTATTTATTTTATGTAAGGGGCCCAGAGGTCCCCAGAGGCCCGGAGGTCCCCAGGGCCCCGGATGGCAACCCCCCTTTTTTTTTTTTTTTTTTTTTTTTTTATTATTATTATTTAATTTTTTTTAGGTAAGGGGTCCCCGGGGCCCTGGATGGTAACCCCCCTTTTTTAAGTATTTAAAAAAAATATATATATATATTTTATTTTATTAATTTTTTTATTTATTTTTATTTATTTTTTGTAAGGGGCCCAGAGGTCCCCAGAGGCCCGGAGGTCCCCAGGGCCCCGGATGGCAACCCCCCTTTTTTTTTAATCTTTCTTTGTTCGTCAGCACCCAAAGCCCCCCGACCTCAACAATTTGCGGTGGCCGCACCCCCCCGCTTCTCAATTCGTGGCTGCCCCCCCCGCTTCTCAATTTGCAGCGTCAGCACCCCCCCCCCCTGTTCACCTCTGCTCCAGGGGGCCCATGCCTGAAGCTGTGTAAGGGGCCCCAAAATTCCTGATGGCGGCCCTGCCCTTCGCGCTACCGGCACAGTAACCGTAGTACTGGAAAGCTCCCGTTGCATACTTGCGATCGAGAGCTTTCCGGTCATGTGACCGCTGTGACTGCCAATCACAGCGTTCAAAATGATCGAAATGCCAGATTCTGCCTCCCGGCATGTAGAACCCGTTGAAGTGCTGGTAGACAGTGGTGGGAAGGGGTTATATGTGTTGAGCACAAACAGAGCACCTCCACATACTATAGGATAAAAAAATGATCTATGGCCCTGTCTGATCCTGCTCTGTCAAACAGGCTGTAGGGTGGCGAAAGGAGGGTGTTGTCAGGCAGGCACTTCGGGGGGGGGGGGTGCAGAGGGCGCAGTCAGGCAGGCCGTAATTTCTAATGGCGGCCCTGCTAGAAAATAAAATGGGGGCGGGGTCTGTGGACCCACTTCAGGAAAACTTGAGGTGCCGCTCCAGGTTCCTTCTTCCTGATTTGCTGGCACACTAACATACCCGACAGTTGCTTGGATTATTATTATTATTATACAGGATTTATATAGCACCAACAGTTTGCACAGCGCTTTATGTTAGGGCAGACAGTACAGTTACAATACAATTCAATACAGGAGGAATCAGAGGGCCTTGCTCGTTAGCAGTGTTCATTTTGGCAGCAAATTTAAATTTAGTTTTAGTCTTAATCTTTTGACTAAAATTGCATTTTAGTTTTAGTCCCATTTTAGTCTTCTGCAAATGTTTTATTTTTAGTCTTATTTAGTCGGCTAAATCTCCAGTACATTTTTGTCGACTAAAACTCATTTTAGTCGTCTAAAATCTAATGGGTGTAGTTAAATTGTAATGCATTTTTTAAGCATTTCTCTACAATTTACAAACTCATTATATACTACTGGAGTGAAAAATGGAATACAGTGGAACCTTGGATTACGAGCATAATCCGTTCCAGGAGAATGCTCGTAATCCAAAGCAACTCGCATATCAAATCGAGTGTCCCCATAGAAGTCAATGGAAACTAAAATAATTTGTTCCGCATTGACTTCTATGGTATGCAATACCACATGTGGCCAGAGGTGGGGGGGAGCTGGAGAGCCTCGGAAATACTCGGAGACAGCTCGGCTGATCTCGGAAACCCTCAGAAAGGTTCGGAAATACTCTGGAACTCTGAGTATTTCTGAGTGATTCAGAGTATTTCCGATCGGCTCCGAATGGCTCCGAACCGTTCCGAGTGTGTTACCGGCGCCCCCGCACCTCTGGCCAAATGCGGTACTGCACACCCCATTAGCTTGAATTCTGCTCATTTTGTGAGACAACACTCGCAAACCGAGTCAGAATTAAAAAAAAAAAAAGTTGCTTGTTATTCAAAACGTTTGTTAACCGCGTTACTCGTAAACCGAGGTTCCACTGTATATTATTATTTATGGTATTAAGGTTTGAACATGCACTACAGAGTTACAGTTTTAATTTTGACGTCAAATTTCAATTTAGTTTTAGTCATACTCTTTTGACTAAAATGCCATTTTAGTTTTAGTCGTATTTTAGTCATCTCAATTGTTTTAGTTTTAGTCGTATTTTAGTCGACTAAAATAGTATTAATTTAGTCAACGAAAATGTTTTTGTCAATGAAATTAACACTGCTCATTAGAGCTTACAATCTAAAAGGGAGGGTCAAGTGATACAAAAGTTAATAACTGTGGTGGATGAGCTGATGGAGAAAAAAAACGTACAGTTGTTAGGTGGGGGGCAGGATAGGCTTCTCTGAAGAGAATGAAAGCAGCACCAGCCCGGCCCCGCCTAGGTTACACACTTGACGCGTTTCACCACACCAACGGGGCTTAATTATGGAGGTATTTGTCAGTATTTGTTACAAGCCAGCACCGCTTGGGCTGGGCACAAAAACCACGCCCCCTCTTCCTGTGCAAGCAGATACCCGCCCCTGCTGTCCGGCACCAGATCCAAGCAACGTAAAGAAGCTTTTTTAATATTATTATTATTATATAGGATTTCCATGGTGCCAACAGTTTGCACAGCGCTTTACAATATAAAGGGAAACAACACAGTTTCCATACAATAAAATACAAGGGAGTTAAGGGGGCCCTGCTCATAAGAGCTTAAAATCTAATAGCCTGTAGAATTTTTAAACCCTTTAAAATCTTCCATTCCCCTAAGAAAAGGACATGCTGATCCCCGGTACATTTTCATTTATTCAAATATTTCTTTATAGATATATATATATATATATATATATATATATATATATATATATATATATATCTATAAAGTCATATTTGATTTATTTTTTGTTCACAGAAGAAGGAATATTTCCCCCCCCCCCCCTTAATTTGTACATTTCGGATGACACGGTAGTGTGTGCGGCTCAGCTAAGAAGAAATGATTTTCCTTATTAAGAATTCTTCATTTTGGCACTTTGTTTACTTAGAGCTGACATCTGCTCTTGAACGATCTTAATGCTTTGTTTAGTTGCCGCACACGAGCAGATTACCGATGTAACATGTTTGTCAGGCTTTGTAGCGTTTTACCCTTACCATTTATTGAAAGGACATTTTGTCTTTTCATCTTAAAGGACCCTTACATATGGCAGCAGGCAGGATAACTAGCGGCTGATACATTTAAAGCTGAAGTTTAGTCTGCGTTTATTTTACGTTTTTTAACCCCCCCCCTCACCCATTTATATGCTAATTAGATTTTATATTTTCTTTTTCATTATATACTTTATTTTTGTCATCACCGGGTCTCTCTGTGCTTCTCTATGTAATGCAGGCATATCATGGCTGGTGGGAGGGGCCTGTAGGGTGCTGTATATAGCTTCTTGAAAACATCATAGCTCCCTGCCTCAGTACTCCTCTCAATTACATTGTTCAATAAAATCTTTACTTTTTCATTGCATACCTGATCTGTGAGGTCATCGCTGCATCTCTCTATGCAATGCAGGCAGATCATGGCTGGTGGGAGGAGCCAGCAGAGTGCTGTACATAGCTTCCTAAAAAAAAAACAGAACCCTGAATCAGTACACCTCTCAAAAGCCCTAATACAAGCAGTGGGCTTGCTCTTGGGAGGGGAGTTATGATAATATCAAAATGCCATGATGTGTGGATGTCAGTCAGAAGGAGTGGGTGTTCCCAGGTAGGTTGCATTTGCATTCAGACCACCCTAGGTAATACCTACATGTAATGTTGAGCCTGTAAGGACCTGAATCACCTGCTGGTGGCACTGTGCTTCCCAGAAGAGAAGTTTGTATTTCCAGTGTTCACCTGTGGGTGTCTCCCAGCAGCCAGCAGATCCCAGTAATCAGCTCCACCTAATGCTGGCTGCTGGGAGGGTATTTAGTCCCTCTTCTACTGTTACACCTTGCTCCCTTGTTTTGCTTAGTGTCAGATACTGCTATTCATTCTCTTGTTTGTGCTCTTTGATCATGCTTTCTGCCTAGTACTGTTACCCAGAAACCTGCTGCCTTGTTTCCACTCCTCCTTGTTCCTGATCCCAGTTTTAGTTTCCTTCCTATATGTTCCCTGCACCTCTAGTTATACTCTGCTTTCTTTATGTTTGCTGGGGTTTAGATTAATTTTGTTTTACTGTTAATACACTCACAAAACAGAATCACTGAGTTGGAAAAAGGATCACGCCCTTAAGTCAGTATTTTGTTGAACCACCTTTTGTTTTAATTCCAGCCTTTAGTCTGTTGGGATATGTCTCTCCTTACTTCATACATCTAGACCAGTGATGGCGAACCTTGGCACCCCAGATGTTTTGGAACTACATTTCCCATGATGCTCAACTACACTACATAGTGCATGAGCATCATGGGAAATGTAGTTCCAAAACATCTTGGGTGCCAAGGTTCACCATCACTGATCTAGACTTTGCAATATTTGCCCACTCGTCTTTGCAGAACTGCTCAAGTTTAGTTAAATTTGATGGTGACCATTTGTGGACTGCAGTCTTCAAGTTCATTCCACAGATTTTTAATGGGGTTGGGCTCTGACTGGGCCATGCAAGGACATTCACCTTTTTTCTCCTTCAACCACTGTGTGGTCATTTTTGCTGTGTGCTTTGGGTCATTGTCAGGTTGAAAGGTAAACCTTCTTTCCATTGACAACTTTCTGGCAGAGGGCAGCAGATTTTCCTCAAGAATTTGACGGTATTTTGCCCCATCCATTTTTCCTTCTATCCCGACAAGTGCTCCAGTTCCTGCTGCAGAGAAACACACCCATAACAGGATATTAACGCCTCCATGCTTTACTGTAGGAATGGTTGCTCGTGACGTCATCGCGCCTCTTCGCTGTGTTCCAAGCCTCGCTCCCACTGTACACACTGCCCGGACTTCCTGCTTCAGATGGAGACACGGAGGACTGAGAAATAATTCCACCAACGCAGCTGACATCTAGAGCGGATGATCGCCACACCATGGGTCAGTCAGGACTTGTATGCTGGATGCACATTACTTGAAATGTAAGTGAATAAATACACCTATTGTCAAATTAAAATTACACTGTTCCTTACCTGGTGGCGCCTTCTCTCTCTTGTCTTCTTGCATATTGGAGCCTGCTCTCATCTTCCCCTTGGAGGCTTGCCCTGGAACATGGACTGCGTACATATTTAATCTATAGGATTCATTTTCCCAATTTTTTTCTTCCCCTACTCCATCTCTCCAACTCCTAGTGTGTGTCTCACACACACCAAAATATCATAAAAGGACTCTTGCCAAACGGACTCATTTATCACCTATACTGATCACAGCGCCACTACCCCTATTGTTTTTACTGTAGGAATGGTGTTATGGTGAGCTATATTGGATTTACGCCAGACATATCGTTTGGGGTTGAGGCCAAATAATTGAATTTTTGTCTCATCTGACCACCTTAAACGCACCTTGAAGATTTTGAGACCACATGTAAAAATATGTTATGGTCAGATGAGACTAAAATTGAATTATTTGGCCTCAACACCAAACAATATGTCTGATGGAAATCCAGTGGAGCAACAGGTAAGTACTGCAAGCAGCTACAGCAGGTAGGTACCATATACGGACCTGGCAGCATAAGGCTTAATACAGGAAGAGACCACAGATGATACAGCAGCATACCATTAGCCAGAAGCAGGATATTGTTTAGTAAATAGCAAGGCTATGCCCAAATTTACTAGCGACAAAGAACCCAGGCCGGGGCTTTACTACAAGAATTAAGATACTGCAATGGATACAGCAATATAAAATTGTCCAGCAGCAGGATAGTTTTAGTTCAAATATCTGTTTTTCAACTTTTTCAGAATGCAAAGATTATAACAAGCAGAAAGCGTGAAGGACAGTCATCAGTATGGTCAGCTAACATCATATTTTATCTCCTAATCAAATTTTAATACGAATGACCCAGAGAGAGAAAACTTAGAGAGAGAGAGAGAGAGGACATAATATCAATACTGGAACTGTAAGGAGGGGGAACCTAGGCCAATTTAGGGTTACCAAAATTTGTGAAACAGTCACAAAGACAGATGAATACGTTCACCACATATGGAACGATCTGTCCGTATGGGTGTGTCTGCCCGTGGAACGGTATTAGCACACAATAACGAGAGAGCAGGGAAGCTGTCAGAGTCTTGGTGAGCCCGCCAGCATGTACACATAGTGTGTTTTTTTTTCAGGGTCTTTGCTCTCTGCAGCCACTAGAGTTTACATTGTCATTATGTCATTTAGAATTCGAGCCCATTCTAGGATGTGTAGTGGGGTAGTGGATTTCCAGTGGCGAGGGTTTTTTGTGCTGTTAAATCCTACACCTGTGAATTCTGATAAGGAAGGAGTCACTACTTGGATGACCCATCGAATAATCCGCCTTCTTTCAGCACAGCTAAAAGTGATACAATGCTATAAGTGTGAGAAGGAGACCAGGGCTCCACCTTCTGGCAAGATAAAAGACTGCATAATAAAAATATCAAATGTTTCACAATTATCTGGGTAAAAACATTTTTTGTTTTTTTACCCTGACCACAATAAATTAAGAAAATATGTACAAATGTAATTCCTTTTAGTTGCATCCCACCACTACACCACAGCCACCAAGCATAGTGAGTTTTATCAGAGAAGGTTTGCTTACAGGTTTGATTTGTGTGGTTAAAACCTCTGACTGTGTCGTCTGATATGGAAGACATCACCACTGTGATGACTCATCAAATAATTTGCCTTCTTATAGCACAGCTAAAAGTGATACAATGCTTTATGTGTGAGAAGGAGACCAGGGCTCCACCTTCTGGTGAGATAGAAGACTGCATAGTAATATTATGCAACGTTTCACATTTATCTGAGTAAAAACATTTTGTTGTTTTTACCCTTACTTTAATAAATTAGGAAAATATATACAAATTTAATTCCTTTTAGAAGCATGCCACCACTACACCACTGCCACCACGCATAGTGAGGCTCATCATCAAAAGTTTGCTTAGGGGTTTGATTTGTGTGGTTAAAACCTTTGACAATGTCATCTGATAAGGAAGGAGTCACTGCTGTGATGACCCATTGAGAAATTTGCTTTCTTTCAGCACAGCCAAAAGTAATACAGTGCTATATGTGAGAAGGAGACCATGGCTCCACCTTCTGGTAAAATAGGAGACTGCATAATAATAATATAATAAGAATAATATGCAACATTTCACTTATTTTTTTTTAGCCATTACTATAATAAAGTTAAAACAATATACACAAATTCAATTCCTTTTAGTAGCATCCCACTCTTATACTCACCTTCCTTTGCTCCCCTGTTTCTGGAATAATGGTTGTTTCTGGGAGGCCCATTGTATGAACCTGGTCACTATAGCCTGCCCTCCTTTTCTTTAGGTCTCTACTCTGATGACTACCGCTAACTGCTGTTTCCAGCTCTGAGCAACGTGATGTCATGTTATGCATGGCCGCCTTGGAAGTCCTGGAAGTGTGCTTCAATATCTGGCTCGATCCCATGTATGGATAACAAGAAAAAAGTCTAAAACATACAGGTGCATCTCAAAAAATTTGAATATCATCAAAAAGTTAATTTATTCCAGTAATTCAATTCAAAAAGTGAAACTCACATATTATATAGATTCATTACACACAGAGTGATGTATTTCAAGCATTTCTTTTAATTTTGATGATTATGGATTACAGCTAGTATAAACCCCAAATTCAGTATCTCCGAAAATTTGAATATTGTGATAAAGTTTTTAATACTGTAGACTCATGGTGTCACGCTCTAATCAACTAATTAACTCAAAACATCTGTAAAGGTTTCCTGAGCCTTTAAATGGTCTCTAAGTCTGGTTCAGTAGGTTACACAATCATGGGGAAGACTGCTGAGATGACAGTTGTCCAGAAGACAGCCATTGACACCCTCCACAAGGAGGGTAAGTCACAAAAGGTCATTGCTAAAGAAGCTGGCTGTTCACAGAGTGCTGTATCCAAGCATATTATGAAAAGTTGAGTGGAAGGAAAAAGTGTGGTAGAAAAAGGTGCACAAGCAGCAGGGATAACCACAGCCTTGAGAGGATTGTGAAGCAAAGGTCATTCAAGAATTTGGGGGAGATTCACAAGGAGTGGTCTACAGCTAGTGTCAGTGCTTCAGGAGCCACCACACACAGACATATCCAGGACATGGGCTACAACTGTGGCATTCCTTGTGTGAAGCCACTTCTGAACCAGAGAAGCGTCTTACCTGGGCTTAAGTTGAAAAAGGACTGGACTGTTGCTCAGTGGTTCAAAGTCCTCTTTTCAGATGAAAGTAAATTTAGTATTTCATTTGAAAATAAAGGTCCCAGAGTCTGGAGGAAGAGTGGAGAAGCACAGAATCCAAGTTTCATGAGGTCCAGTGTGAAGTTTCCACAGTCAGTAATGATTTGGGGAGCCATGTCCAAAGTCAGCGCAATCCTCTACCAGGAAATTCTAGAGCCCTTCATGCTTCCCTCTGCTGACCAGCTTTAGGGACCTTTCACACTGGGGGTGGAGGTGCGCTGGCGTTATAGCACCGCTATTTTTAGCCGCGCTATACCGGGGGAATTGCAGCAGTATTCGGCCGCTAGCGGTGCGGTTTTAACCCCCGCTAGCGGCCGAAAAAGTGTTAATACCGCCGGCGGTATAGCCGCACTGTCCCATTGATTTCAATGGGCAGGAGCAGTAAAGGAGCGGTATACACACCGCTTCTTCACCGCTCCAAAGATGCGGCTAGCAGGACTTTTGGAGTGGT